>RJVU01057378.1:3421856-3480236 GCA_003731715.1 Anabarilius grahami
TATAGTCAAAATTGGTTTAGTTAAGTAACTGTTTAACCATGTTTTTTTTACATCTACAGTTAAAACATGTTTCATGAAATAAGGGTTAAAACATGTTATTTACATTTTCAGTCAAAGAATGGTATTTAATTTAATGGTCTATGCATGTTTCTTATTTACACAGACAAAACATGTCATTTCAGATTACACTGTAAGCATTTTTTTGGATTGTATAGTCAATGTACCATTTCTCATGTTGCTGTGTAAACGCGTTACTTCAGTTCATGGTGTATCACCGTTATTCCCATTAATGGCAAACGTTTGGCACCCTGTGCTGCCATGCATTGCACCTTTTTTTTACGTGTTTTTTTTACAGTGTGTGTTTAGCACGTGTAGCCTACGGTGTAGTCTAATGTGCACCTATTCAAAAATGTAACAATGAGTCAGAAGAGCAATCGGAGAAGAGTGAGCATTTTCAACTTTCATAGGAATGAAAAGAAAATTAGCCCAAGGTGCAGAGGCAAAAATCAGCCTTTACATCCGACAACAAAACACCTCAAACTCTTACAAGACATTCTTGTCACTACAGCTGCTCCGGTTTAGAGAAAATTGCAGACTGTGTAAAACTCGCTCAGGGCTGGGTCTATGCTAATACGCCAGAGTCAGTCAGTGTCATGTCTTGTTTTGGTGTTTTTTTCACGTTTCATGGTTTATGTTATAGTTATGCTTTGTTTCATTGCGTTGTTTGTTTTCCTTGTTTTGCCATGTGTTTTGTGTCATGTGATTTCCCTTTGCCCTCATGTGATCATGTCATGTGCTTCCCGTCTCATGTTCTCATTGGTTGTCTTAGTCATGTGATTTCAGTTCTGTCCTGTCATTGGTCCTTTGTCTTCATTGTTCACAGGTGTTCCTTGTTTGTCATTAGTCTCTTGGTATAAATAGCCCTCATGTTTCATTGTTATCTTGTCTAGCTTTGTTTATATGTAACCTGTTGTTGGTGAGCGTCAGGATCTTAAGTCAAGTCAAGCCACATCTGTGTNTTCTCACTACGCTCGCCTCCAGTGGATTCCCTTACGTTACAGTCTGCAGTCGTGCAAAGTGATGTAACTTTGAACAGAATCTGCAAATGGCTTGTTCTGAGACACTGCTTATGATTTATGGAAATTTAAAAAATAGAGTGGGTGGATTTTTATCATTATAGGTTGGTTGTGTACACACACTGCCAACAAACTTTTATGTTCAAAGTGAATTTTGCATTATATGTGTCCTTTAAATCAACCTGCTTCATTCATTGACTGTAAACTGCCAGTGAAATAAATGAATACAGAAACACAGACTCACTTTGTACAGTGATATTAACAGGATGAGATTTCTCTCCAGATTCAGACTGACACCAGTACACTCCAGTGTGTGATGGGGTGGTGAATCTGATTGCACATGTAGATCCTGTTTGTGATCCCCAGTGTGATGATGAACAATCTTCCAGCCCCCGACTGTCTGTGTATCTTCTGACTGTCCATCCATCAGAGTTACTCTGGTCCTCACAGCTCAGAGAGAGAGGGTCATCTGTGAAGTGTTGAGTTCTGCTGGGACTGATGATCAGAGACACTGGAGGAGAAACACCTGACAAGACAATTACAGCTGTAATTTTTCAGATTTGTGCATATATATTTTCAGTAACGCTTCAGAATACTGATCCTTCATTAATGAATAATTACACAGGAACAAATGAGTAATGCATTAATAATACATAACTCTAAAGCAACTACTACTTATTTGTATCAGAATTCTAAAGTGAAAATTATGGTGACCCACTAGTAATTATACAAGTGTTACATTTCCTTCTGAAGGAATTATTACTTATTTGGATCAGTATTATAAAGTGAAGATTAAGGTAGCCCACTAGTATTTAAGTGTTACCAAATACATAAGTAGGAATTACTGTACAAAAATGTACAAAAACCTCAAAAGATTACAATGACTAGCTACTACTCAACTCAACTCAGCTTTATTTATATAGCACCAATAAAACAACAATTGTTGAGCAGGGTGCTGTACAGTATAACAAACTAACACCATGTACCACATAAATTACAGCGCAAAACAAACCAGACACAGCACACATCAACGACAATTAAAAGCCAGAGAAAAAAGATGGGTTTTGAGTTTTGTTTTAAACTCATGTAGTGTAGAGGCAGTTCAATAAAGCAGGTAAAATATTCCAGAGTTTTGGTGCAGCAACAGCAAAGTCTCGGTCTCCTCTTGATTTCAGTCTAGCCTGAGGAACATTTAACTGTCTCTGGTTGGAAGACCTAGAGACCTTCCAGGATTATGAACAGATGGTAAATCAGTAATATATCGTAGTAGACCATTCAGAGCTTTAAAAACCAGCAACAAAACTTTAAAATCAATTCTGTAACAAATTGGGAGCCAATGCAAAGATATCAGCACTGGGGTAATATGCTCTCGTTTACGCACACCAGTAAGGAGCCTAGCGGCAGCGTTTTGTACCATTTGGAGATGGTTAAGAGATGCTTGGTTAATACCCATATAAAGGGAATTACAATAATCAAGCCTTGTTGAAATCAAAGCATGGATGACCCTTTCAAAGTCCTTAAAAGAAAGAAATGGTTTTACTTTGGCTAAGACTCTTTTGACTATCGTATCAATCTGTTTGTCAAATTTTAGGCCATTATCAAAATACACACACAAGTTCTTCACTAGTTCTACACTTTACTAGAGAGTTATCATGTTTCTCACTTTAAAATACTGATACAAATAATTAGTAATTCCTTCTAAAGGATTTGGTAATACTTCAGTCATTACTAGTGATCTTCACTTTAGAATTAAGTATACATTATGCATTATTCACATTAATTATGAACCTGTATATAGTAGTTCTTAGTAGCTTTCCTGTAGCTCAGTGGTTAGAGCATGGCACTAGCAATGCCAAGGTCATGGGTTCGATCCCAGGGATTGCACATACTCAGATACAAATGTATAGTATAATGCAATGTAAGTCGCTTTGGATAAAAGCGTCTGCCAAATGCATAAATGTAAATGTAAATGTAGTTCTCTGGGAGGTATAACAATAGTAGTTATTGATTATCTAATAGTGAACTACCACCTTCAACTGATCACTATTACTTACTAATTCATTAATCAGTTTCTTGTTAGTTAATAGTAGTTACTAAAGTGTTAATAATGCATTACTCATTTGTTCCTGAGTAATTATTCATTAATGTAGGATCAGTATTCTAAACCGTTACCAAATTTTCTTTATCAAAGTTTAACCAATCGCTTAAGTTCTGCATGAACTCACCAGTGACCCACAGTAGTTGTGTGTTGCTGGACAATGGTTTATAGCCTGTTTTTTCTGCTCCACACACATAAACTCCAGTGTGATTTACAGTAGCAGAACTGACAGTGTATTTTCCTCCAGCTCCTCTGCTGCTGTCTGAAATCAGCTGATGATTGCTGGTCCCTGTAAAATAAGAGAATGTGTAGATTTCACCTTAAAGTGGAACTCTGCTGATTTAAACCTGCTTTGAATTGTTATAATGTTGGTAGTAAATGTAAATGAACCGTGTTTACTCATTCTGTGTTTCCTGGACAGAGTTATTCATATTTATTTGTCAGCAAAAGTCCACCGGATGAGACATTTTACATGAGACTTTTGACATCTCCAGGGCTTTTGTGAAACTACAGCGTATACTTCTGCATTTTTGTATCCTCACCCATGGACAGTCGGATCAACAGAGGTTTATTATCACTGATTGTAACTCACTCCTGCTAAATGTTTACTCTCTGAATTCTTGTACCCGGGAACAATACAGGTCTACATGCCCTGTCTCTATTGTTTGGATTCAGAAATCAAGCGTAGCTTTAGTTCTGGCAGGTCACGTCAGTCAAGCTCGCATCAGCTGACTCCCAGGTGACTCACATCTACCTATAGGAATACGACGCCTATCACAGCATCTCATATATAAGCTCCTCAATATTATCTATCACATTTCTCAGGAGCAAATTACCCTCCTCCATCCCCAGCTCCTCCTCTCGTCAGTCAGGATTGGCCTTATTATTCCCCTGAATCAAACTAATTCTTGAAATATGTGTACATGTTAAATTATTGACATTATATCTGCATATGTTGGTTCTGTTCTGTTTATCTTATAGGGGGGTTATTGCTGCTCTTCCTGCTCTTATCCATGCTAGGCTGCATGAATGCGCAGAGAGTTCTTGCCCAGAACAGAATCATACCGCCAATACAAACTCTATGCATTTAGCAATAATATTTGATGATTGTGGTCCTGACAGAAATATTAATATTTCAGACTTGAATAAATCAGCTTATTCAGATGATACAACATGAAGCTCATTACAGACCTGATGAGAGAGTTTTAGTTACAGTGAACCAGCTGAATGTCCAGCCTGTAGAGGAGCCTTTAACCTCACAGATCAGAGTCACTGGATCTCCTTCAGTCAACCACTTCTGAGGAGAAACACTTAACTGGGCTTTATCTGAAATAGAGAAATGAAAGGTGCAAAGATCACCCTATGTGGGGTTCAAACCCTCATCCTTTAGGTTAGTAGCTCTGAGCTCAAAGCACTGTCTGTGTGGGTTTACTAGTTCACAACACATGAATAATTATATAACTTGTTTAATAAGCAGTATTTATAATCATGACACTCCTTTACACTGCTGGGGTCAGATTCACAAAAATCTTCTTAAGAAATATTTCCAAAGTTTGTAAGAATGTTCCTTTGGGGATTTAAGACAGGTTGGAGGTTATCCTAACTTTAAGAAGTTATTTACAATGATTTTTCAGAACATTATTTTCAGGACTATGAATACTCTCTCTCCTCTCCACCTACAGCTGGTGTGTGGTGAACCATTGGTTAGAGGTGTAACGATAAACTTTTCATATTGAACTGTTCAGTACGAGGCTTTTGGTTCGGTACGCATTACAAACCAAACGATTCGTTGGACTAATCCTATGCGATTACCAGACCAGAATTACAAGATCCTCCAATAACCAACAGGTCTAGCGTTTTCACTTTGGTTTCACTGTAAGTTATGAGGGTGATGGCAAGATAAGATAAGAGTGGTGGATAAAAAACGACGGTATGTCACATCTGCTACATGACAATAAGCTACACCAGCAGGAATACTTCAAATTTTCATTTTTGGGTGAACTAACCCTTTAACAAGGCAGCCCGAACGATGCTACAGGCAACATGCTGTCTGCCCCTCCCACCCCAAAAACACAGTACTAGCTTGTTGCAATATGGCTAGTAACATTAATGTGATTACCAGACCAGAAATAGAAGATCCTTCAATAACCAACAGGTCTGGCATTTGGGGCCACTTTGGTTTCACTGTAAGTTATGAGGGTGATGGCAAGAGAGTGGTGGATAAAAAAACAACGGTATGTCACATCTGCTACATGACAATAAGCTACACTAGCAGGAATACTTCAAACATGTCAACTTATTTATACTGAAATCATCCCTGTGTGTCAGTAACTGGAACTAGATGAAAACAAGGAGAAACACACATGATACAAACTATCCCTGCAGCATTTAGGCAGGCATTTCCAACTAATTCAAACAGGGAAAAAACGTGGCGATTGATGCATTTATAGCTGCAGATATGAGATCTTACTCTGTAGTGGAAAACGCAGGTTTTAAGAACATGTTTAATGTAATTGAGCCCCATTACACTGTTCCTTCACGAGCCCATTTCAGCCAGACCGTAATTCCTGATTTTTACAAAAAAAAAAAAACCTAAATAAAGAACCAATTGGCCGAAGCACCAGCGGTTGCTCTGACAACTGACGGCTGGACATCGAGGGCTACACAAAGCTACCTGACTGTAACGGCACATTATCTTACTGCTGAATGGGAGAAGAAAAGCCATGTTCTTCAGACACGCCCCCTTGAGAGTCACACGAGTGAGGATTTGACCAAAGGGTTGGTGGAAGTGTGGAAGTGGGAGCGAGCTAATGTAACTATTCCTGTGACTACTGACAATGCCAGGAATATAGTGAATGCTGTTCATGACCCATGAGCCAAGCACCAAGTCTGTGGCCAAAATGGCAGAGGAGGAGATTCATGTGGATGATGCACACTGGTGGTGGTTGAGGAGAAACTCCCTGATATGACTGTAAAGTGCTTTGGATGTTCAGTAGTACATAGTAAAGTGCTATAAATGACTCATTCCTTTATTCTTCTTAAATTTTGTCTTAAGAAAAAAGACAAGAACATTCTTAAGTTTAACATTAAATGTAACAAAGTTTAATGTTAAATGTTTTTGGGAATACAAATATTCTTATCTTTTTTTTCTTAAGTTAGAAAATAATAAGAAAATAGCAGTGAAGAATAATTTTATTCTTCAGAATTTGTGAATTCGGCCCCTGGTTTATAACAGAATCCCCCATTTGTGATGAAATGTTTTAATCAAATTCACTCACCTTCAGTGTGTCCAGAGTGGATGTTTGTAATCAGCACTAAAAATACAAAGTAAAAAATAAAAAAAAAACTGATGAAAGATTGTATATTTTTGTCTCTCAGATCTTTACAGCAGTTCTTATTGAGGATTAACAGAGGTTTAGGAGTTCAGTTTGACATCACTATAATTGTGATCAATGTTTGTTTCAGTTGTGTTCTTGACCCTTGAATTTTGTGAAGTTTTCCAGCAATTGCAGCTGTTTTCAGAAAACATTTCTGCATTGATAAAGCCAAATGACGACATTAAAGTTTAAAAAAAAATAATTGCTGTTTCTGTTATTGTTGTCTTACGGAATTGTAAAGTTTTAAACTGCTGATGTGATAAAGATAATTTATAACACATGTTGTATTTCAGATGCTGAATGTTGACGTCTGTGAGTGTATAAACAACACTGTCATCATTAACTTTTTGTTTAAAACATTATTTGTGCCGTTTATATATTCACAGACATCAACATTCGCCATATGAAACAACAATTGTGACATGCTTCATGCCAGCATACAAAACACATTCATGGCTCCCAGCATGCATTGAGATATGAATAAATTATGCAGCTGAATTATTTTTTGATTGTCACCATTATTGAGGTTTATATGATGAGTGTTGATCTCTAAGTGTGTCTCAACTTCCAAATAGATTTGGACAATCTTGAACAAATCACTTCAGTGTTACTTATGATGTTCATCAAATCGGTTTATTACTTTATTCTAGTATTTGTAGTTGTTTAAATCGCTTTAATGCAGTCATTTGACCGTTAAAACAGATATGTTGATCTGCTTTATCAATGCAGAAAGGTTTCTGAAAACAACTGCAATTCCTGAAAAGAGGCAACATAACAAAAGTCAAGGGTCAAGAGCCCAACTAAATCAAACACTGATCACCACTATGGTGACCTCAAACTAAACATTTTCAACCAAACATCAACATCAAAACCTCTGTTAATTCTCAATAAGAACTGCTGTATATCTGACAGAAATAAAGTCAATCTGGTTAGCAATAAGTGAAGCTGGTAATGCTGTCTGTGGAGTTGTTTAATTCTCATCTGCTGAGATCTTCAGAGATTTAATGTGTTTTATCTTCAGTTCATCTAAGGCTGTGGCTGAAGAAAGTCGTAGTTTGTGTTCTTATTTCTCTTTCTTTCAGTGCTTGTTCACAGCAGGTGTTTGAATGATTGAAAGAATGTTTCAGGAACATCAAACTAACCTTTAAATAACATTCTAGTAACATTAAGGAAACTGGAAATTTTTTATGTTATTGGAATGTTACAAATCAACGTTCCTAAAATGTTGAATTGTTCATCAAAATTAAGTTGAAAGAACGTTTGAGGAACATCATACCTTTTAAAACACGTTCCTTTAATGTCAAGAAAACTGGACATTCTTACATTCCCAGAACCATCACTGAATATTTGGAGAATGTTCTCATAACAAAAATCTGTTAGCTGGGGACAAACTAACATCATTACTGAAGATCTGTGATAAACTGCTACCTTCAGTAAATTCTCCTCCTCACAAGATCTCTGCTCAAGCTTACTTATTTTATATAGAGAAATCTAATACATTAACAAGCAAATGACAGCTCAGCCAAATACAGGAAGATCTAACAATTATTGAACATGGAGCTGATCAACTCTGTATTATACTTTAGGCATTTTAGAAATGAATATTCTTCTTTTGCTTGTAAAAAACACCATCATTTCACTCTCACATGTTCTTCAGCTTCACAACACTGAAATGTTTATTTTATCATCACAGCAGAGAGAACCTGAAATTCATTAAGAAACTTGAAGCCAACAGTCTGATCTAAAGTCTGATTAAAGATAAACTCTTACTAACTACACTAGTGAACATCTACTGAAGACTAAGTAGTGAATTTCTACTTCATGGACAGTAAACTGTACAAAACAAACCAACAAAACTGATTCAACAAACACTATTAGAAAGCCCAAAACCGAGTGACTGAACAAACAGACTGACTCAAACACAACAGAGTTCATTTCTCAACAGCTCTAACTGCACACTTCCTCTCTCAAGATCGTCTTTCACTCATATATCATGAACTAGAGCTGCATTTGAAACACTGAGAGCAGCATGAAAAGAAGAAGAAAAATAATCCAAGAACACATTAATCACTTGAACCTGTTCAATCCTATTGATAATATGAGCAGTTAACATCCAGTGAAAATAATACTCACAGAGCACAAGAGGAAGTGGACTGAGCTCCATACTGACTGAATAATGACAGACGGTTAAAGACACAGACTGAGTTAAAGCCTCAAGACTTCCTGATACCTGCAGTCAGCTCTACAGGAACATAATGACAGATTAAAGTATCAAACTGAAGAGCAGCAGTTCACCATTTTGAGAATTAATATTCTTTTGTGTTTAATGGAGAAGGAAAAGGAAACTATACTTTGATGGATCTGTATTGTAATAACGGTCTTAGCTGTATTTATAACTTTATAAGTTAAGAAGCAGAAACTGGTGAAGGACTGCTGTTCCTCCACACTGGTTAATGCCACTGAGCTGAAAGAGAACAAACCAAACCAAACTATGAGCTCAATTCTATCTATTTCTATTCCATCCTCTGACAATAAGGTGTTGAGTTTGACGCTCATATATTTGTACCTGTGAACAGTTTAATATTCATAGATGTAACAATTTTTATGCCTTTTCATCTTAATATAAATGTTATGTATAATGTAATATAAATTCAGATACTGCAGTAAATTCCTCTGTGTTCATTTAACACCATTCAGTGTTCATTTGGGGACCACCAGCAGGGTGTTAAAAGTAACAATGAAGCTGTTACACGTGCCCTGGGTCTGTGTTCGTCAACATGGTCATATGGACTCCATTTCCCACAATTCCCTATCTAGGAACTAATCACACACTCATACCTGTTTCCCATCAGTGACACTTTATAAGCTGCACTATAATACACACACATTGCTGACAATAGTTTAGCCCTTTGTTTGCATTCCGTCTGTTCCTTGCCTTGCCTGTGTTTTTGACCCTGGACTGATTCCTTGTTTATGATCGTGGCCTCCCTTGACCTTTGCCTGTGTATTTGACTACTCTTTTCCTTGCCTTCCCGTTTCTGTTTGCTGGTGTTTGACCTACTGCCTGTACGACTACACTCTTATGAATAAAGCCTGCACATGGATCTCCAACTCCATTGCCCCGCTCCCTACATTAGGGATGTGCCGAACAAAGCTTTTGAAGCAGTGAGGCTTTTACAACAAACTGCATCGGTGCTTCAAAGCTTTTGAAACCATGTGTTTGAAACAGTGCTCTACTTCGCCATCTTGTGTTCAAAAAAAAAATCCCTACACCTATGTCATTCAGTTTTCATTGGGATGTAATTGTAAGGTTTATTTGTAGCTATATTTATTAACCATATATGTCATTAGAAAGATGGTGGTGTGTGTGTGTGCAGCGAAATTTCATTGCATTTTGCACAATATATGACAATAAAGACTTTCTGTTCTTTCCGTTTTTACTCGCATCAAACTTGTATCTTTTCACCTCATGCACATTTAAAAAAAAATATCATATTTTTATTCAAGAATATTATTTGTTTCACTGTGCTGGAGCTTAAGCGGCTCCTTTTTTAGTATATCATGTCACCAGCTTTAGAAAATATTTGTTCGTTTGAGCCCGACGTGACATGTCAGTGAGGTAACGAAGCTTCATTTCCACAGGTCACGTGACAGCCTCATTTCAAGCAATGCTCTGGAACTCTGTTTCGGAGCACTAATGTGTCGAAAACTCGAGACATGTGTCGACACTGGGTATCGAACTACCCATCCCTACCCTACATTACAGAAGCAGTGTTAGAGTTAATTAGGTACTTAATTGATTGATTGTGTGATGATTGTTTGATTATTGAAGACACCTGATGATAGTGAGCAGAATCACTGAAGGAAAGAGAAACACAAGAACTACAACTGACTTCCAGCCACAGCCTTAGATGAAATCAGATGAAAATACATTAAATCTCTCTTATTACAAACCAGACTGACTTTATTTATATAATCTACAGTTCTTTTTGAGAATTAACAGAGGTTTGGTCAACATTTTTTTTGAAAATGTTTGTGTGTTTCATTTAGTTGGGCTGTTTGACACTTTTTTAATGTTATTTTATGGTTTTTGTGATGGTGTTTACCAAATTACATGAATACATTGTGAGAAAACATTTTTTAAATGCACTCAGATATCAAGAATCAGCATATGAATCTCAACAATGATACTTCATGCTGCAATGCATGCTGGGAGTCTTAAGTTTAATACTATGGTGGCTCCCAGCATGCATTGTGGCATGAAGCATGAAGCTGATTCTTGATGTCTGTCTGAATGATGCATCATTTTTATATAAATATAGATTTTGTCATCATAAAATAAAAACAATTGACTAATCTCATCATTGACCAAAGAGGTTATTTGTTGTTAATACATTTAGATTTTTAAAAGCATTATGGGGAAATTGGCTTCCTTTGTAACAAAGTATGTGTTTTAATAAACACTGTTATAAAAACCACAAACTGACATAAACATTTCAGGTCAGAAGTCAGATTGGGATCGTAACATTCATCTATATAAATAAAGCTGACTTGACTTGAATTATCAGTGTTCAGAATCGACACTCGGAGGCTGTTTCCAAATCACACCCTATACCCTCATTCACTATTCCCTACACTACTTTACTGATATAGTCCACTTGATAAAAGTGAATTCAGACACTGATGAACGCCTGCTGTTAACAAACAATCACTGAAGGAAAAATAAACAACAAGAACAGAAAAAAGAGAAACACAAGAACTACAACAGACTGAAGATAAAAGGCATTAAATCTTAAGATCTCAGCAGAGGATGATTAAACAAGTGCACAAACTGCATTAACAGCTTCAGGTATTACTAATTATTTTGACTTTCTGTCAGTCGTCTAAAGAAGTTCTCACTGAGAATTATCAGAGGTTTAGATGTTTATGTTTTATTGAAAATAATAGATTTGTTTTAAGTCACCATTGTGGTGAACAGTGTTTGCTTTTTTTTTTCAGGCTCTTGACCCTTGACTTTTCAACATCATTTTGTCTTTTGTCAAGAAAAGCCAAGAGAAAATGCAGTAATGTGTTAACAAGTTAAGAAATAAAATATCTATCTTCAACCAGACCGTCTTCTGTATTCTTCTGAAAATCTTGCAGTTCACAAAGCTTACGCTACATCCTACGCCCTATTCAACTTACAGAAAAAGTGTAAGTGAAGCGAAGCCAGCTGACACTATCACTAGGTGGTCTGGATGAAGCTAGGTATTTTACTTCATAAATTGGTAAATATGAATATTTTTTTTACACAAATGCATCAGTTAGATTCAGAAGGCCTTTATGAACACCTCGGAGTCGTGTGGAGTAAGTTTATGATGGATGGAAGTGAATGGAAGCACTTTCTTCAGCTCATACTTGTGGGTCCTGTTCACTGCCATTATAAAGCTTGATGCGTTGGTATATTTATTATATCTCCGAGAGTGTTTATCAGAAAGAAGAAAGTCATACACCTAGGATGGTTTGAAGGTGAGTAAAGCTTGGGCTAATTTTCATTTCAAAGTGAACTCATCCTTTAACTTAGTTCTGTTTTTTTTTAGCTTGTTTGTTGTACACCCTGTGGGGGGTAATTGAGAATGAATGAGGGAAAGTCACATGAGAGGAGGCAGTGCCTCCATCGCGCTTTGATTGGATATGATCGACTGGTGATGATTGGTTGGTGCGATAAATCCCCTCTTGTTTTCGTGCACATTTTCAGCAACCTGAATGAAGACGATAGGCTTGTTCAAGATGCATCAACGCTGCACAGACCGATCGGTGTATGACATAAAAGTATTGTGAGAGTGATCAGAGAGACTGATCGGTCTGTGCAGCACTGCTTCAAGTCGAACAAGCCTATTGATGGCACTAAAGTAAGTTTCACCACTTTGTCACATCAAATTAAACACTAACTTGATGACATTTATACATGTTTTAATAAATAAAACATTACATAAGTCTAGTTATTGCAAAAAAACAAAAAAAAAGCAAAATTGTATTTGGTCTCTATTTTGTGTAATATTTATTTAACCGGGAAAATTAATAATATTCCATTCAGAACTCTGCAGGATTTACAACCAAGGTTGTAACAATTAAACAAAAGCAAAAACATGATAATACAAGCAATATTTCAAAAACAGGTTTATTGAAACAATCCAAAGGAACAATCCCAAACAATCTCTCTGTGACTGACCATAATTCACTTTCTGCTCAGGAGTGTGTGCATGTGTGTAAATTATCTCCAAGAAAACTTAATTAACAGTATTTATGCTTAATATACACTCCAGTGTACCTGTGGAAAGAACATGCAGGTCTAACAAGAAAACAGTCATGTTTGTGTGTCTGTGTGAATATTGTCAGAGTCACAGTCGTGACAATTGAATGTGGTTCACCCTGGAGTTCAGGCTCGGTGGGCCAGAAACTGCACAATACACATTTTACCCACACTTCCTTTGGCTTTGAGTTGCCAAATGTCTTCATACAGGCAACACAGAAGTTTTCGCTGTCTGAGGTCTCAGAAACTTCACCACTGGGTTTCAATATTTTCTTCTCAACTGATGTGACAGACCTGCCCTTCTTTGAAACCACATCAGTTCCTGTTTTAACACTGACATGCACAGCTCTATCTGTCTGTAATGAGTCACTGGAGACAAGATGAAGATTCAAATGTATTTATAAAGCACTGAACAAAACAACATTGACCATAGTGCTGTACAAACAGTAACACAATAAGCAAAAGACAACTTTTAAAAAAGGATCACATCCATATAATTATATAAGTAATATTGAAAGAAACCTTAAAAAGACAATCAAAATACATCTTAACTAGGATCAGAAGAGGCATATATGATACTAGCAACCTCCGCACTTATCTGTGATCAAACGTTATCATAAAATAATATGTTTTCAAGTGGCTTTTAAACTGACCGAGCGTCGGTACATCCCTAATATATAACAGCAGGCTGTTCCATAATTTAGGGACAGCGACTGCAAACCTCTCTGGATTTCATCTTAGACCGGGAAACAAGAAGTTTCTGTGATTGAGATCATAGGGATCTTATTGGCTTTTGTTCCTGAATTAGATACAGCAATATAAGATGGAGCTAAGCCATGAAAAGATTTAAATACAAATAATAAAATTTTAAGATTAATCCTAAAAGAATCAGACAGCCAATGCAATGATTTTAACACCAGGGTAATATGATCTAATTTACCAGTGCCTGTGAGCATTCTTGCTGCCGCATTTTGGACCATCTGCAGTCTGTCTAAGACTTTATTTTGAGCACCGTAATATAGCAAACTGCAGTAATCTAATCTTGAGAAGATAAACACATGAATAACTTTTTTAATCTTTCTGGGATAAAAACGGCTTAATCTTAGAGATCATCCTCAATTTGAAAAAACTCGTTCTGACAATTTCATTTATCTGCTTGTCAAATTTTAGTGCGTTATCGCAAGTCACCCCCCAATTTTTTTTTCATTTATTCATTTTCTTACATTTTTTACATGATGTTTCCTAAAGGGGAACCCTATTGCAGTTGAACCCTATTGCAGTTTATTACAAAAAGTGAAATCAATACAAGAAAACAGAACAATGACTTGAACATGAATCAAAACAGAGCTCACCAACAGCGGGTTACATGAACAAAGCTAGACAAAAGAAACAATGGAAACATGAGGGCTATATATACACATGAACTAATGACTAACATGAAACACCTGAACACAATGAACCAAAGAACATGACACATAAAACAAGAGAACCAATCAGAACATGACAATATATGAGACTAGGGAATCACATGACAATACCAGGAAACAAAGGAACCATGAAGATGGAACAAAACCCAAAACCAATGTGACATTTCCCCCTCTAAAAGGCGACTCCAGACTCCTAACTGAACATGACAACCGAACATAAACCAGAACACAAAAGTCCAGGAGGAAGGATGGAGGGTCTGTGAAGGGGAACTAGACCTTGATCATGGTATGGTGGAGGGCCTTAGATTATCTGCTTTCCCTTAATGGATAAAATATAATTTGTGTAGAAAATTATTAGAAAAGACATAATTATCATTGATGAACATGACATGTACCCTAAATTGTAGAAAGACTCATTTAACTGAGAGACTGAGAGTGAAAGAGGAAGTGCTGTAGAGAGAAACTAGTGTGAAGAGAAGCTCACTTCAGTAGATCTTGTTTTCAGACCATTTTCTAAAAGAACAGAACTATTAAAGGGTTAGTTCACCCAAAATTCACCCTTACCCTCATGCCGTTTCACACCCATAAGACCTTCGTTAATCTCCGATGCTTCCTGAAGCAGTGTTTTGAAATCGGCCATCACTAAATAAGTCGTTATTTTGTTTTTTTTGGCACACCAAAAATATTCTCGTCGCTTTATAATATTAATATTGAACCACTGTACTCACATGAACTGATTTAAATATGTTTTTAGTACCTTTATGGATCTTGAGAGAAGAAATGTCATTGCTGGCTATGCAGGCCTCACGGAGCCATCGGATTTCAATAAAAATATCTTAATTTGTGTTCCGAAGATGAAGGTCTTACGGGTGTGGAACAGCATGAGGGTGAGTAATTAATGACAGAATTTTCATTTTTGGGTGAACTAACCCTTTAACACTTTTCTTGTGTTTCACAACTCTCAACACATATTCAGCACTTGACACCATGTGTTCATGTTCAGTAGCGTTAAAAACCATCACAACGTCAACCAGCAGTTCTCATGTGAACACTAGTATGTTTCACACGCCAGTCTGAACCACAGGACGTAAAAATAATCATGTGTGAAATCTGTACAAAAGAAATGCATGTTCAAGAATTGTTGTTATAAATTATAAATGACAGTATGTTCATGTGGTTATAATGTGAAACATGCAAATATCACACAAGCCTTACATTGTAAAGGATGGCACTGTATTACATAAAGCAGAACAAAATAAAAATATCAAACTTTCACTAATAATACTGAAAGCTACTGAAATATGCTCATAAATAGAAGAACACTTTGAAAAAAAACGGTCAAATTCTAACAGTAAAAGTAATATGCCATAGAAAACAATGCATTCTGGGTAACATTTGTTGTTTTCAATAAAGTAGCCTGGACGACTCTAAACACAGGTGTAAACGGGGTGTAAGTATATTAATTTAACCAAATTTGACAGTTCAGTATTTGTAAAGCAGTTTTCACAACAGTGTTTTTGAAGCAGCTTCACAAAGAACAAACCCTCAGTGATCAAAGCCAAATGTGACATCACATAATATTAATGATTATTTGACTGATTTGTTGGTCAATTAAATATAATGATGATTATGACTTCTAATAAATCAGTCATATGTTTTACCTCTTATTCTGCAGCATTTGTAAATCAGCACGACTGTCACGAGCAGATATGGACAAGCTGCCAGTGCAGAACTGAGTATGTTGAGGACAGAGATCTGAGAGTCTGAATGAGACGCTGAAAAAGAGACACACAAGCACTTTATCATGAACTATATCTGAACGAGGGCATATGAAGACATAAATCACTCACAGTTTCATTGACTCTCACCTCTGACTGAGATCCAGCTCTTGAGAGACTCTCCTCTCTCTGGGTGTTTGCAGTAGTAGAAACCCTCATGTGACTTTGAGACAGTAGAGATGATCATCTCTGTAGTTTGACTCTGGATGAGTGATTCATCTTTATAGAAATCAGCTCTGAGGATTGATGGGTTTCTATGTTTATCTAAACAGCGTAGAGTCCGAGTATCTCCTTCAGTCACAGGATGAACAGGACTCTCCAGAATCACACCAGCTACAGAAACACAGGAAACATGTGCTGATTGCATAAAGAGTAAGATTATATGAACAATAACAGATTTATATATTTTCTGACAAAACTAGATTTTTATTATAACTGGTGCATTAAGACTTTTGTGTGTTTGTTTGTTTGTTGCCCATTAATGCTGTTCTTCCTGCATTGACTGTAAACTGCCAGTGAAATGAATAAATACAGAAACACAGACTCACAGTGTACAGTGATATTAACAGGATGAGATTTCTCTCCAGATTCAGACTGACACCAGTACACTCCAGTGTGCCATGTGCTGGTGGAGCTGATTTTACATGTAGATCCTGTTTGTGATCCCCAGTGTGATGATGAACAATCTTCCAGCCACGGCCAACTATCTGTGTATCTTCTGACTGTCCATCTATCAGAGTTACTCTGGTCCTCACAGCTCAGAGAGAGAGAGACAGATCTGAAGTGTTGAGTTCTGCTGGGACTGAGGATCAGAGACACTGGAGGAGAAACACCTGACAACACAATTACAGCTATATAAGTTTTCAGATTTGAGCATAACAATTTGCTTTATTAAAGTTTAACCAATCATTTAAGTTCTGCATGAACTCACCAGTGACCCACAGTAGTTGTGTGTTGCTGTATGCTGCTATATAGGCTGTTTCTTCTCTCTTTGCTCCACACACAAACTCCTGCGTGATTTACAGTAGCAGAACTGACAGTGTATCTTCTCCATTTTTACAAAATATTGTATTTGAATATTCGTTTATTTTTAATGACGTTAAACAAGAAGGATGATATTTTTTTAATTAATCAAGATTTTGTAACCATTTCTGAACAAGTTAACGATTAGGCAATATACACAACAAGATTATGTTATATCTTAAGCTTTTCTTTTAGTTCAAAGTATTAAACAATATGTGCAAACAAAAAAATATATATATATAAAGAACAAAAGCATTAAGCTTAAGCAGCGCGAACGAGAAAACCGCTAATGAAGCAGACAGCGCCATACACTTAAGGTAGGCTATGGTTATTGCTTTCATATTGTTTCACATGTTCATGCTGAGAAAAACAATAATATCCACATGCTCGTGTGACGGTCTTGCCTGGGTGGTCTTCCTGCTAAACACGTAGAAATAAAGGAAACAGCACGGAGAATTTAATAACTTCCACAGCATGTCTCATTATCTCTGCTGTTTATTTAAAACAGTTCTTTCTTTTTTTTTAAANCACAGTAGTTGTGTGTTGCTGTATGCTGCTATATAGGCTGTTTCTTCTCTCTTTGTTCCACACACATAAACTCCAGTGTGATTCACAGTAGCAGAACTGACAGTGTATTTTCCTCCAGCTCCTCTGCTGCTGTCTGAGAGCTGCTGATAATAATTTATGCTCCCTATAAAGTAAGAGTATGTGTAGATTTCACTAGGGGTGGGCATTTTTACAAAATATTGTATTTGAATATTCGTTTATTTAAATGACGTTAAACAAGAAGGATGATATTTTTTAAATTAATCAAGATTTTGTAACCATTTCTGAACAAGTTTACGATTACGCAATATACACAACAAGATTATGTTATATCTTAAGCTTTTCTTTTAGTTCAAAGTATTAAACAATATGTGCAAACAAAAAAAAATATATATATAAAGAACAAAAGCATTAAGCTTAAGCAGCGCGAACGAGAAAACCGCTAATGAAGCAGACAGCGCCATACACTTAAGGTAGGCTATGGTTATTGCTTTCATATTGTTTCACATGTTCATGCTGAGAAAAACAATAATATCCACATGCTCGTGTGACGGTCTTGCCTGGGTGGTCTTCCTGCTAAACACGTAGAAATAAAGGAAACAGCACGGAGAATTGAATAACTTCCACAGCATGTCTCATTATCTCTGCTGTTTATTTAAAACAGTTCTTTCTTTTTTTTTAAATAAATTAAATCTTTATGCATTATGATCATATAGTGTTAACAATTTTCAGTTTGACAACTTCAATAGACTTTGATGAATTGATCACAAATAAATTAGAAACTGAACAATTCAATTAAATTAAATTGGATGAGAAGATAAACATCCCCACCTAGTGGCGAAATTATATAATTCCGTTTGAACTATTAATTAATATATTGAACATTAAAACAACACATCTTACAACATACCTGCACAATGGAGAACACGTAGAAATAAGGGAAACAGCAAGGAGAATTGAATAACTTCTACATAAAACAAAAACAATGCACAAAATAATTACGACTAGGCCTCGTAATACAAACTAAAATAACTCCACATAAAACAACACATTCGATGCCAAACACATATCAACAGGTGTATAAGAAGTTCATTGCAGTATAAATCAGCAATAAAGCGGTTAGTTATGTGATTTTAATCATTTTAACTAGTAAATCTCCGGCTGCTGAAAAAGTGCGACTTACCCACCGCATGTCTCATTATCTCTGCTGTGGGTGGTCCTTATTTCACGTGTTATATGCCATCACGCAGCAAACAGATGGCGCTGTCCCCATTTATGCATTAATTTAACACTTTTAAACACCGTTACATGCACCCACCTTAAATTATGCTAAACTGGGGAAGCGCCTATACAGTAGAAAACTTAACACAAGAACTAGAAAAAGGGAGAGAGAAAGAAAAAGAAAAGAAAAAAACGGAAAGATGACAGTATGAATGTCCTTGACACATGTCAGCATTAATGTCAATTACAAAATTCCTCCATAGGAAGTATGCAAGTATGGACCGGTACCAAAATCCAGACTTAACACAGACTTAAAGAGATGCCCTAAACACCTCTCTTTACATACACAATTCAAGGATAGAAATGACTTCTTAAAAGACTATCTCAACTCAAAATGACAATTAAGCCAACTTATAAGTTACCCATGAAAAAGGCTTTTCACCACATCAAAAAGAGAAATCACTGAAGGTGATGAATCATGCACAAACTGACTATGCATCTCACAGATCAATCTTTGTGGAGGTTTAATGGTCCTACCAGCCCTGGTACTAATTGTGTCTGTATGAATGAGTTTTGGTTGATTGCAAATTACAGGGTCAACTGTATCCGGAACAGGGTTATTGACTATGTGTGAAAGTGGAAAAACTGGCAGGGTCAAGGAGTGCTGAGAGGAACTCTGATCTAACTCATCGTCATGAGGTTGTTCTTCATCCGACAAATGCAGGACATCACTTCCCTGTTCAGTGCATACAGAGCTACTGCGGGTATAAGAGTCTGCTTTTGAATTGGAGTTGTGCACATCCAAAGAACACTGAATTTCAGACAAAACAACTGAGTCACTGTCATTGTCAGGGCAGCTGTGCTGATCAGATTGCATAACCCAGTGAGCTGTTCTCTTATCACTCTCTAATCACTTGAATGGGACTTGGATGGTAAATCAACTCCATCTTTGTACAGAAAGTTAACAGGGAGTAAGAGATTCCTGTGCACAGTCTTTTCCCTGCCTGTTTCAGTGTCTCTTATCCGATAGACATTAATGGGTGATCTCACTGACATCACTTCGTAAAGGCTTGACTCCCACTTGTCTGCAATTTTCCGTTTGCCACGGTCACCACGGTTCACCAGAAGGACTCTGTCACCAACGGTCAAAGGCGATCACTTTACGATTGTAGATCCTTGCATGCCGAGCTTGCTCAGTAGAACTGTGCTTCTGTGCAATTTTCGCAGCTTCACCGAGATCACATTTGATCCTGGATACGAAATCGGAATATTTCACAACAGTAAAATATTCAGATTTCTTGAGAACATGTTGAAAAATTACATCAATTGGAAGGCGTGGAATTCTCCCGAACATCAGATAAAAAGGTGCAAAGCCTGTCGTCTCGTGAACGGTGCAGTTATAACAGAATGCCAGCATCTGCAAAGACAAGTGACAAGTGAAGTGACATGTGGCCAAGTTTGGTGACCCATGCTCGGAATTTGTGCTCTGCATTTAACCCATCCAAGTGCACACACACAGCAGTGAACACACACCCGGAGCAGTGGGCAGCCATTGCTGCGGCATCCGGGGAGCAGTTGGGGGTACGGTGCCTTGCTCAAGGGTCTCACCTCAGTCATGGTATTGAGGGTGGGGAGAGCGCTGGACTCTCTCCCCACCCTACTCCCCGCTGGACTCTCTCCCCACTCTACTCCCCTCACCGACAATCCCTGCCGGACCTGAGATTCGAACCCATGACCTTTGGGTTACAAGTCCGACTCTCTATCCATTAGGCCACGACTGCCCCACTGTGGCCACTTGGCTTTGGACTCAGGAGGTAAGGCTCTTATCATGTTCCCTAAGGTTCTGTTAAAGCGTTCTGTGATCCCATTTCCCATCGGGTGATAAGGAGTGGTGTGCGACTTCTTGACACCTGACATATTCAACAACTCCTTCATTAATTTGCTCTCAAAGCTTGGACCTTGATCCGAATGTACTCGCCGAGGGAATCCGTAAACACAGAAGAGACCATTCCATAGATGATGAGCAACCTGTTTTGCCGACTGGTTCTTGCAGGGAAAAGCATAGGCTAATTTAGTGAAATGGTCTGTCGCAACCAGAACATCTACACTCTTGTCTCCCCGCTCTGCTCTCCAGAAATCGATACAGCTGAGTTCCATCGGCTCAGAGGTACGTATGTTCTCAAAAGGAGCACAATCTTTTGGTTCAGGAGTCTTTCCTACAATACATCACATTAGGGCTGAGCGATATATCGCATGAGATTGCACGCGCATTTCGTCAGTAAAGCCGGTTCCCTGATTACCGCTAAATCGGCATCACCTGCTTTCAGATGGAGCAGCATTTAATAGACAAAGCCGTAGTTCACTGACAAGCCACGCAATATCGCGTTCATATCGCAGATGAATCGCCTTCGATAATGAACGCGATATTGTGAGCTCGTCAGTGACTACGGCTTTGTCTATTAAATGCTGCTCCATCTGAATGTGCAATCTCATGCGATATATCGCCCAGCCCTACATCACATGCAGTTCCTTACATAATTTGCTATGTCATGTTCCATGCCAATCCAAAAGAACCGTAGTCTGGCCAATGAAAGAGTCCTGGAGCGCCCTTGATGACCAGCTGCATCATGCAGACCATGAAGCACTTGCTGTTTCAGAGCATCTGGGACAATGAATTGATGCAACTTTTTGTTCATTTGATTGTCTCTTTTGACTTTGAAAAGCATGCCGTCTCTGATGGTAAGTTTATTCCAATGCTTAATAAGCTTTAGGACAATACGAGGCTCACTAGCACTTTCACGTTTGTCAGGACGTTGATGTCTCTGAACATAAAAGAGTGCTCTACTCACAGCAGTGTCCTGTTCTTGTGCAGCTTAAAGTGTGCTCACATTAAGTGTGGCAGGCTGGTCCACATCAAGGAAGTGTGGAATGGAATCTACACCCATGAACTGTCCTACACCTCCAGAACAATGCGCATCCAATACAGCAGCAACATCCTGTGAACTCAAAGCACCAGCTGTTGTCTGACATTGACCGCCAACTCCAGTCGATCCAGAAGAGTCGTCAGCAGGACTCAATACTTGACAGTTAGTGGTAAGTCGGAAAGAATCTTGGACAACTTGATCTACAACTCCTAGAACCTGACTGAGCAAAGACTGGTAAGGTTCAGATACGTGTCGATGGCTTACACTGGACTGGACAAAAGGTTCCCTGCTCAACGCGTCTGCGACTATGTTCTTAGAACCGGGCACATATTTCAGGTCAAAGCTGAAGGAAGCTAGCTTAGCAACCCAGCGTTGCTCACAAGCATCTAGTCTTGGCTTGGTGAGTATGTAGGTAAGGGGATTATTATCCGTCCAAGCACTAAAATGACGCCCCTTCAACCAATAATGGAACTTGTCACAAATCGCCCACATAAGTGCGAGAAATTCTAGCCTGTGAGCTGGGTAATTCATCTGAGAACGTGATAGCGTCTTGCTAGTAAATGCAACTGGCCTGGCTAAAGTGCCACCCTCTGGGATCTGGGAATGAAAAGCACCCAATCCATCAAATGAGGCATCTACAGCTAGTATGAAGTCACGTTCGAAGTTTGGGTGAGCCAGCAACACGCTTGAGAGAAGATCCTCTTTCAAAGTGTCAAATGCTTTCTGACATTTGTCCGTCCATTCGGTAGGTGAGAGCTTTACGCAGCAGGCTGTAGACAGAATTTGGGCAGACATTAGTGGAGGAGTCACAGTTCCTGATCCAGAATTTGACTACATCTTTTGCTTTAACAATTCAACTGACTCCCGCACACTTTTCAAAACCTTCTCATCTCTTCTTTGCCCTCCTCTTCTCCCTCCCACATCAGCTCTTACAGCTGATGACTTTGTCACTTTCTTCACACACAAAATAACAACCATCAGCGGCCAATTCTCCACACCACACACGGACAATAACATCTTAACGGAAAACACACAAACTCTCCCCTCCTTCTCCATGCTCTCTGAGGCAGATGTTTCAAAACTCATCCTTTCCAATCACCCTACTACCTGTCCGCTAGACCCTATCCCCACTCATCTTCTTCAGGCCATCTCTTCCTCAATTCTACCTGCACTCACTCACATTATCAATTCTTCCCTTCACACTGGAACATTTCCCACAGCTTTTAAGCAGGCTAGGATTACCCCACTGCTTAAGAAACCCACTCTGAATCCAGCACTTTTAGAAAACTACAGACCAGTATCCCTTCTTCCTTTCATGGCTAAGACACTTGAGAGAGTTGTATTCAACCAACAGTCTACTTATCTCACACAGAACAACCTCCTTGACAACTACCAGTCTGGTTTCAAGAGTGGCCACTCAACTGAGACTGCCCTGCTCTCAGTCACTGAAGCCCTGAGACCGTCACATGCAACTTCAAAATCTTCAGTACTCATCTTGCTGGATCTGTCTGCTGCTTTTGACACAGTTAACCACCAGATCCTCCTGTCAACACTCATGTTGAAGGGCATCTTGGGAACCGCACTCCAGTGGTTCGAGTCTTACCTCTCTGGTAGGTCCTTCAGGGTATCTTGGAGAGGTGAGGTGTCCAAGTCACATCATCTTGCTACTGGATATTTCAGGGCTCTGTGCTTGGACCGCTTCTCTTCTCCATCTACATGTCATCACTAGGATCTGTCATTCAAGATCATGGTTTCTCCTATCACTGTTATGCTGATGACACACAACTCTACCTCTCATTTCAACCAGATGATCCGACGGTTGCTGGTCGCATCGCAGCCTGCCTGACAGCCATTTCTGCCTGGATGAAGGACCACCACCTTTAACTCAACCTTGCAAAAACGGAACTGCATGTGGTCGGTGCCAACCCAACACTTCATCACAACCTTTCAATTCAACTTGGGTCATCAACCATTACTCCTTCCAGGACAGCCAGGAACCTTGGAGTGGTGATGGATGATTGTTTAAGCTTCACAGATCACGTTGTGACAACAGCCCGGTCCTGCAGATTTGCCTTATACAACATCAGGAAGATTAGACCCTTCCTATCGGAACATTCCACACAAATTCTTGTCCAAGCTCTTGTTCTATCCAGACTGGACTACTGTAATGCTCTCTTGGCTGGCCTTCCAGCATGCACTGTCAAGCCTCTACAACTGATCCAGAGTGCTGCAGCAAGACTGGTCTTCAACGAACTGAAGAGAGCGCATGTCAATCCTCTCTTCATCAGTCTGCATTGGCTGCCAGTAGCTGCTCGCATCCAATTCAAGGCTCTGATGTTTGCCTACAGAACGACCGCTGGCTCTGCACCACTATACCTTAACTCACTACTTCAGACTTATGCGCCCTCCAGAAACTTGCGTTCTGCAAGTGAACGGCGCCTTGTGGTGCCATCACATAGGGGCACAAAATCGCTCTCACGGACCTTCTCCGGGTCTGTTCCTGGCTGGTGGAATGACCTGCCACGCTCTATCCGAGCAGCTGAGTCTCTAGCCATTTTCAAAAAAATGCTAAAGACGTATCTTTTTTGTCAGCACATGACCCAATAATAGTAGCACTTACCTTGATTTCTATTCTTCTTCTATCTATTTGTGTATTTATTTAAAAAAAAAAATAATAATTTTAAATCCTTGCTATGAGCACTTTACTGTCATAACTGTGACTTCACACAGCACTTACATACTGTTGTTCTCATGTTGATTTGATTGATTCTACTATTCTCATTTGTAAGTCGCTTTGGATAAAAGCGTCTGCTAAATGACTAAATGTAAATGTATGTGTGTGAATGTTAGAGTAGTTAAGTGTTTAGTGTAGTTAATAAAGTCTTGTTCATGTCACACGTAAAGTTGTCCGTGTTTCACGCTCATATACTGGAGTCCCTATTCATGCAGATTCTGACTACAGGCTCTGAGTAGTACTGTACAATAAGATTGTTATTTTCCATAACCTGGAAATGAACATTTCTTAGAATTAATAAACAATTAACACTGTGTATTCATTGGCCAAACAGGTTAATTGATTGTAATAATTTTATTACATTAAGTTAATTTTATTAACTGATCCAAATATTTTTTATTAATTATAACTGGTTATGATTAAATATTCTTATTTATTTTGAGCTGCTACAACACTTTGCTACAAACTCATCCATTGGTTATCCTGAGAGAGTTTCTGTGGGATCATATTTTCAAAGTTCCTCCCATGAGGGAACCGGCTGTGTTTCTCTTATGGGTCTCTGTGACGTCTTCTGTTTGTAAATTAGCTTTAGGTATGAAGGTCTGTCCCACAGACAGAAATGTGGGTTCAGATTCTCTGAAGACAGACTAACATCATTACTGAAGGTCTGTGATAAAATGCTACATTCAGTAAATTCTCCTTCTCACAAGATCTCTGGTCAAGCTTACTTATTTTATATAGAGAAATCTAATACATTAACAAGCCACCCAAACGACAGCACAGCCAAATACAGGAAAATCGAACAATTATTGAACATGGAGCTGATCAACTTTGTATTATACTTTAGGCATTTTATAAATGTATATTCTTCCTTTGCTTGTGAAACACCATAATTTCACTCTCACATGTTCCTCAGCTTCACAACACAGAAATGTTTATTCTATCATCACAGCAGAGAGAACCTGAAATTGATTAAGAAACTTGAAGCCAACAGTCTGATCTAAAGTCTGAATAAAGATAAACTCTAAGTACACTAGTGAACATCTACTGAAGACTAAGTAGTGCAAGGGTAGGCACGTTCGGTCCTAGAGAGCTGCTGTCCTGCAGAGTTTAGCTCCAACCTAATCAAACTGATCAAGCTAATCGAGCTCTTTAGGATTACAGACTATAGGCAGGTGAGGGTTTTTTTTTAGGGTTGGAGCTAAACTCTGCAGGACAGTGGCTCTCTAGGACCAAACTTGCCTACCCCTGAACTTCACGGACAGCAAACTGTACAAAACAAACTAACAGAACTGATTCAACAAACACTATTAGAAAGAGTGACTGAACAAACAGACTGATTCAAACACAACAGAGTTCATTTCTCTTTCACAAACAGCTCTAACTGCACTCTTCCTCTCAAGATCGTCTTTCACTCATATATCATGAACTAGAGCTGCATCTGAAACACTGAGAGCAGCATGAAAAGAAGAAAAAAATAATCCAAGAACACTAATTAATCACTTGAACCTGTTCAATCCTATTCATAATATGAGCAGTTAAGATCCAGTGAAAATAATACTCACAGAGCACAAGAGGAAGTGGACTGAGCTCCATACTGACTGAATAATGACAGACGGTTAAAGACAGACTGAGTTAAAGCCTCAAGACTCCCTGATACATGCAGTCAGATCTTTAGGAACATAATGACAGATTAAAGACACACAAATGAACCTCGTGTGTTACAGAAAACATTCTGATAATGTTGATAATCTTGTAACATGTTTTCAAAAAATGTCACAAAAGTGAAATGTTGTCAGTGAAATGTATAGTGAAATGTTGTCAGGACTCATTCAGTATCAAACTGAAGAGCAGCAGTTCACCATTTTTAGAATTAATATTCTTTTGTGTTTAATGGAGAAGGAAAAGGAAACAATACTTTGACTGATCTTTATTGTAATAATGGTCTTAGCTGTATTTATAACTTTATAAGTTAAGAAGCAGAAACTGGTGAAGGACTGCTGTTCCTCCACACTGGTTAATGCCACTGAGCTGAAAGAGAACAAACCAAACCACAACTATGAGCTCAATTCTATCTATTTCTATTCCATCCTCTGACAATAAGGGTGTGAAGTTTGGCGCTGATATATTTGTACCTGTGAACAGTTTAATATTCAAACACCAAGACATAACAAATGTATGCCTGTTTCTGTTCCTCTTAATATATATAAAGTTTAATGTATAATGTAATATAAATTCAGATACTGACCGATTCATAATATAACAGTTTTGTCGTTCATATGGAAATCAGTCTGCATTGTTGCAATATATGATTTTGATTCACCAAAAAGACTTCACTATTCACTGTAGATTGAATAATGACACAGTCAGTAGAAACTATATCTACTATAGTTTATATGATATTAAGTTATATCAACTCAAATGTAATCTACTTGCTAAATTTAAGGCAATTCAGTTTGACAAGTTTTGAGCTACATTTCTGCCTCTGCCAACATGGTTTAAAAGGAGTTACACATCTTTGGACAAAGGTTAGTAAACTAGTTTAATATTAAATGTGTAACATTTAAGTTTTCTGGCTTTACTTTCAAAACAGAGTATATTTAAATGTTTATCCTGGACCCGGTGCAGCGTTTTGCAAGTGCATTTATGTAAACACGTTTTTTGTTACAATTTCTTACAAACTAAGGAATGAGTTGAAATTATTTTCTATGAAAAATTAACAGCATATCACATAATAAATGATATCCGACTCAGAAAAAGTCCTTAATTTGAAAAGTTAACCTTATAAACATAAAACCATATTAAATGTGTCTTTAACATATAAAACAGACAATTATATGTAATGTTTTTCACATTTATTTTTACTGTAAAGTTCTAGCACCAACACTTACCAGTTTTTGTTTATAATTAACAAAATTAGTGTTTTAAAGTAATTTGTGTTGTGAAAATGCATACAAGGTTGAAATACACTATATTCAACAACAAAAGTCATTTAAATGTTACACAGAGATTTTATTAATAATTGCATATTTATCTCTACAATAACACACTAAAATGATTTTAATATTAACAGTGGTCTATGTACACTGCAAATGACGCAGATGGATGTAACATTCAGTGATAAACAGCACAAAGATCTTGAACAGTGGACTTGATTCATCTGAAATGTTCATTATTACTGAAGTATCTGTTTGTGAATCACTTTATTTCAGAATATCAGAAAAGGAAAGAACTGACTATGTAAAACCTTAACGTAAAATTACAGACCAAAGAAAAGATCTATCGTNACTGAGCTCCATACTGACTGAAGAATGACAGACGGTTAAAGACAGACTGAGTTAAAGCCTCAAGACTTCCTGATACCTACAGTCAGCTCTACAGGAACATAATGACAGATTAAAGACATACAAATGAACCTCATGTGTTACAGAAAACCTTCTGATAATGTTGATAATCTTGTAAAATTTTCAAAAAATGTCACAAAAGTTTATAGTGAAATGTTGTCAGGACTCATTCAGTATCAAACTGAAGAGCAGCAGTTCGCCATTTTGAGAATTAATATTCTTTTGTGTTTAATGAAGGAAAAGAAAACAATACTTTGATGGATCTGTATTGTAATAATGGTATTAGCTGTATTTATAACTTTTTAAGTGAAGAAGCAGAAACTGGTGAAGGACTGCTGTTCCTCCACACTGGTTAATGCCACTGAGCTGAAAGAGAACAAACCAAACCACAACTATGAGCTCAACTCTATCTATTTCTATTCCATCCTCTGACAATAAGGGTGTGAAGTTTGGCGCTGATATATTTGTACCTGTGAACAGTTTAATATTCAAACAAGACATAACAAATGTATGCCTGTTGCTGTTCCTCTTAATATAAGTTTAATGTATAATGTAATATAAATTCAGATACTGAACGATTCATAATATAACAGTTTTGTCATTCATATGGAAATCAGTCTGCATTTTGATTTTGATTCACCAAAAAGGGGGAATCAGACTTCACTGTTCACTGTAGATTGAATGACGACACAGTCAGTAGAAACTATATCTACTATAGTTTATACTATACAAACTATAGATAATTAAGCGATTAATTAAGTGATGATTGAACATTAGTGATGAACACCTGCTGTTAACAAGCAGAATAACTGAAGAAAAGACAAACACAAGAACTACAACTGACTTCATACTCAGCCTAGATGAAATTAACTGAAGATAAAAGAAGACATTAAATCTCTTAAGATTTCAGCAGAGGAGAATTAAACAACTCCACAAACAGCATAACCAGCTTAATTTATTACTAAACAGATTGACTTTATTTCCATCACACATCTACATAATTTATTGAGAATTACCAGAGGTTTAGATGTTGGTTTTATTGGTCAAGAAAAGAAAAGAAAAGCAAAGAAAAGAAAAGAAAAAAATTATGTCACCATTATGTAGATCAGTGTTTGTTTTAGTTGGGCTCTTAACCCTTGACTTCATATGTTAAATTTTTTCTGCAACAATGCATATGATGCTGTAAAACATTGAGGTTTTTATGTGATAATCATTGTGAGCTGGTCTGACTGCATCCAAAGTAACTAATATGTTTTAGATTTCACTTGACCAACTCTGTGAAACTACAGCACAAAAACAGTGTTGCAGCAAACAATTATCACAAGTGATTTTAAAACCATGTAATGCATAAAAGGTTTTGAACTACTGTATTATTTAGACACACACAGATGTCAAGAATCAGCCTGTGAATCTCAACAATGGTTATAATCAACAAAACACAATCCAATGCATGCTGGGTACCACCATAGAACAAAACTCCCATCATGCACTGGAGTATGAATAATTATTGTCACCACTTTTAAGGATCGTACGATAAGTGTTCATGTCTAAAAGCCTGAGCAGTAATCGTTGTTCATCTTCAGCATTGAATCATTATGGTAGTTATTGTTTAAGGGAATAATTTTTTTAAGTCAATAAACCAAAGAAAAAAGAGAGACCACTTTGTAATGTTCATTCAAATGTCTTACGATCCTTATCCTTTTCTTGTTTGGCCCAAACAGAATAATTTCCCACTCCCATCAAATAAAAAGTAAATGTCTTCCCTGAATGTTGATCATTATTCTGTGTTTATTATAATTATTGTTATATTTAAACTACCATTCAAATGTATGGTGTCAATACAATTATTTTTTTTAAAGAAACCAATACTTTCATTCATCAAGGATCCCTGAAATTGATTCAACAATAAATGCAATGAATTGATTTATAAAAAAGCTTTGAAGCATTTTTGGTGACTTTCAGTGCAGTAGCCTTTGGCAAGGTTTCTTTAAAATTCGATCTGACATACCCTGCTGCCCCAAAGGTTAAAAAGACTTGTTACAAAATTCTGTTTAGGATACATCTATAGTGGAATGTTTACAGATAAGTTTTCAGTTTAATCTCCCTTTCCTGAAACATAATATTTATCCATTAGTTTTATAAGGTATCCTGTTTTTTTTTGTTTTTTGTTTTTTTTTCAAACTATATTGAATCCCCAGTTTTCTCACGTTGTGAACATGATAAAGTTGGTGGGAAAATATCACATTCACATATGTAAATGGAAGAAATGTAAAAGCTACTTTAATTCTTCATGATTTTGTAAGAATATTTTAAAGTTTCAATTACTTAAAAAAAGTGCCTTCAGACTCACTACACCAATAACCCCAGTGCTAAATTAACTCTGCTCTGAGTTTGAGTCCACACTCAAGAAGCAGTTAAAGTTAATGAGATAATTAAGTGATTGAGTGATTAGTGATGAACACTTGATGTTAACAAGCAGAATCATTGAAAGAAAGAGTCACAATTTTCAAGTCACCATTATGGTGTTTGCTATAGTTGATCTCTTGACCCTTGATTTTTTTAGTTAAACGTTAGTTAAAACATTTTAAGCATTACTTGTAAAGTATTATCCCCAACACTGTTTATTGAAATGCTGTTTATTATATAAAAATGTTGAGTGATGTTGTCATTAAATACCACTTTACCAACACTGTAATACTATAGCAAGTAATAATCAGATATCCAATTACCTGACATTTAGTTATCTCTACTATATGATATCAAGTTATATCAACTCAAATGTAATCTACTTGCTAAATTTAAGGCAATTCAGTTTGACAAGTTTTGAGCTACATTTCTGCCTCTGCCAACATGGTTTAAAAGGAGTTACACATCTTTGGACAAAGGTTAGTAAACTAGTTTAATATTAAATGTGTAACATTTAAGTTTTCTGGCTTTACTTTCAAAACAGAGTATATTTAAATGTTTATCCTGGACCCGGTGCAGCGTTTTGCAAGTGCATTTATGTAAACACGTTTTTTGTTACAATTTCTTACAAACTAAGGAATGAGTTGAAATTATTTTCTATGAAAAATTAACAGCATATCACATAATAAATGATATCCGACTCAGAAAAAGTCCTTAATTTGAAAAGTTAACCTTATAAACATAAAACCATATTAAATGTGTCTTTAACATATAAAACAGACAATTATATGTAATGTTTTTCACATTTATTTTTACTGTAAAGTTCTAGCACCAACACTTACCAGTTTTTGTTTATAATTAACAAAATTAGTGTTTTAAAGTAATTTGTGTTGTGAAAATGCATACAAGGTTGAAATACACTATATTCAACAACAAAAGTCATTTAAATGTTACACAGAGATTTTATTAATAATTGCATATTTATCTCTACAATAACACACTAAAATGATTTTAATATTAACAGTGGTCTATGTACACTGCAAATGACGCAGATGGATGTAACATTCAGTGATAAACAGCACAAAGATCTTGAACAGTGGACTTGATTCATCTGAAATGTTCATTATTACTGAAGTATCTGTTTGTGAATCACTTTATTTCAGAATATCAGAAAAGGAAAGAACTGACTATGTAAAACCTTAACGTAAAATTACAGACCAAAGAAAAGATCTATCGTTCACATTGATGCTAAGGCTGATATCACAATGTTTCAGGTAAGACAGGTACATGTGCGTAAATCATATTCCTCTGGGATCTGGAGGGATCTTCTCTTAGAAGTCAATGATAGATCCAAAGCTATTCATTGTCTCCATTATGTGTAGTTTCTGAGGAGGGTTCAGGATGAGTTCAATGCTGCATGTGTCCAACAACAGAGGACTCATCTCCTTCTCTTGCATGTCCATCAGGTTTTACAGTCAATCTGAATCCCCACTAGCAAGATCAAGTCTCTCAATTTCCAGTGGATCTTTTACCTGTAAAGACAAACAAATGGAAGAATGAACCTATGAGATGCAAAAGATCAGGGGTTTTCAATCTTTTAAATGACAAGGACCCCCAAATATGATCATCCTCATGTGAGAGACTTGAGGATGCTCAGTGCTTTCCTACAAGCTTTCCTGTAGCTCAGTGGTTAGAGCATGGCACTAGCAATGCCAAGGTCATGGGTTCGATCCCAGGGATTGCACATACTCCGATACAAATGTATAGTATAATGCAATGTAAGTCGCTTTGGATAAAAGCGTCTGCCAAATGCATAAATGTAAATGTAAATGTAAATGAGAGACCCCATCCTAAAACTTTATAAGGCATCTGTACAGTTTCTAGTATAAATACCCAATGAATACAGTGAGATTCATATTATAAATGTCTAAATTATAACCTGTAAAATATGTAGTTTCTATTAACTTACATTATTAAATTCAATATAGTATTGTTATACTGTATTTATTTACTCATTTATTTTTAATATAATTTTCTTTCTTTCCATGTTATTTACTTATGAGATATATAGCCCAATAAACTAGCCCAAAGGCCAATCAAAAACAGCCTATTCTGAATATCAAAACTCAAAATATGCCTCTCATATATATAAAATATAAAAAATATAAAATACAGTCACTGTTATGCATTATACATATTTTCAACTATAAAATTACTATATAGAAGTAATCAATGTATTCAAAAAGGAGCTCAAAGGCACTTCCCCTCCCTTACAAAACTCTCCATCTAGCACAGCTTTATCATTGGTACAATATTAAAATTAGTAAATTATTGCAATACAAGCATTTTAGTTAAATGTAATTTATGCAATACGTCAAACCAGCTGTTTAAAAAAACAAAAAAAACAAATCAACTTGCGCCATGAATTTAAATGTAACCCAATTCTGTGGGAAATTTTGTCATCTAAAATGGATTCATAATTTTTAAGTGAGTTTCAGGTGTCCAAATGCTATTTTAGAGGAGTCACAGACAGCCGCAAACCAGATACTGAACCTCGATAATAACATCTTACTCAGTTTTTTCCAAATCCCTAAAATCATTAAATGATTTTCAGTGAGTCGTATCTTAAAACAAATCCTCATACCTGCTTTGTGGCTGTCAGGAGGAGCTAAACATTTTCTTTAATTTGGAGAAAAAGCCCTCGTCTTTCTGTGTGTGCCCTGTCCCAGTCTGATTACCGCCCCCTCCTGGACAAAGACAGGTACTAGTTTTAACATGACCGCCCCAGATTCTCCTGTAGAAGTGACTGAACCACCACTACCTGCAGTGGTGCTGGTCACGCCATTGACGGTTCCCTCCACATCGGTCTCGTCCTCCGCATAGCTCATCATAAGAGCTCGCTGTCGGTCCGTCAACATCCTGGACAGAAGACAAATGGATGGATCAGTCATTTTAATGTTCAACAGTGACATAAAACAAGTCCTTTTATCATATTTAAGAAGTCTTACTTGGGGATTTTGATCTTGACGTGGACGTAGTGGTCACCGTAACCATAGCCGCTGACTCGCGGTATACCTTTACCAGAGAGCCGGATCCTCTGGTCAGTCTGGATTCCAGCTGGGATCTACAAAGTCATTCAATCAGTGAATGTTTGTTTACATGTGTAAGAATTTCCTGATTAGTATTATGGTCATGTTAACATCACCAAGATGTCCCACCGAGAGATTGACCGTCTCGTACAGTCCTTGCGCTCTGACCGTGCCGCCCAATATGGCCTGAGCCACAGAGATCATGACGTCAGAGTGGATATCAGCGCCGTCTCTCCTGAAGATCGGACTCTTCTGGACCTGAGAACATCAACACAGATAATTAGCGTGGTGTACACAAGATGGATCTGGGATTACACATAAATCACAGAATGTTCCTTCTTTATCCAGTTAATTTAATAGAAACAGAAACTTCAGTCTTCAGACTGATCTGGCAACAAAATTCTTGTATAGGGACAGAAAGCCCTGGCAAGAGCACACAACAACACCCTAGTATTTGGTTTGTTTCGGAACACAACCATAGTTATATACAATATTAAACTACAGGGATGTAGAATGCTTCATCATCAAATGCTTTATCAAAAAATGTGACGATACCAGCATTTCCCCCTAGCATTTTGAGCGATGTTGGTCAGATTCTTAAAGGATTAGTTCACTTTAAAATTAATGTCCTGATAATTTACTCACCCCCATGTCATCCAAGATGTTCATGTCTTTCTTTCTTCAGTCGCAAAGAAATTAAGGTTTCTGATGAAAGCATTCCAGGATTTTTCTCCATATAGTGGACTTCAATGGGTTTCAAACGGTTGAAGGTCAAAATTAGTTTCACTGCAGCTTCAAAGCATTCTACACGATCCCAGATGAGAAATAAAGGGCTTATCTAGAGAAACCATCACTCATTTTCTAAAAATTTTATACATTTTAACCATAAATGCTCATCTTGAACTAACTCTCTTCTTCTTCTTCTCTATTAAAATTCCGGCAGTGTAGACACTTCTAAGTGTATTACTGCACTCTAGGGATGGGCATATCGATATGAAGTATCGATATATCGATACTGACGTTGAGTATCGAAAGTATCGACACTCAAATAAAAATATCGATACTAAGGTGGTTTTTTTTTTTTACCAGTGATTTTGTTTAATTAACAATAAATTGAATGCATACAATATGCATTGAATTGGACAAATAACCTATGTTAGCGAATAATTGTGTAGTAGAAGTATTTTCCTGCTAATCTGAACACGCAAATGCTGCAAGTCAGAACCAATCAATCACAGAGAGCGTTCGCTCACTGCCGACACTACATTTAAACAGCTGCAGGCGTTTAACATTGTAAGAAACCATTGATGCTTTTGGGAAACGCAGCCCAGAACAATGCTTAACAGCAGACAGAGCAACATAATATGTTTGAAATATTTCACAACAAACAAAATGAAATAGTAGCCTACATAGTTTTTGCAATTACATTTATTTAAATTGAACATTAAAAGTTCGAATCGATGTTCTGTTCTGTATCTACACTGTCAGAATACAAAGTTTGCATTTTATGTGTGCAACAGCCTGTCACTGGCAGTCCCTTATGAAACTGAACCATTACTACAGTGACCGTAGTTCAGCTAAGCCTATAGTATTTGTAGATTTCCATGGTTACCACTACAAATAAACATTTTAACCATGTGTAAACAAAAATAAAATCTAATAAATTGCAATTAAGGCATATTGAATGTTAAAATACCTTTCAAATATAATGTTAAGTGGGTACCATTACCCATTTTACTCAAATTCAATAATTTAAGGACTTAAATTATTAATAATTTAATAACTTAAATTCAGATTAGAGGTATCGTATCGGTTCGATATCGCGATTTTGGCCTTGAAAGTATCGGTATCGTATCGAAAACAAAATAAGTGGTATCGCCCATCCCTACTGCCCTCCACAGGTCAAAGTTTGAACACAATGGCCAATCAGAGGTGTTTAAGAATCCGCCCAACAGCGCTCAAAATGCTAGGGGGAAATGCTGGTATCGTCACATTTTTAAGACAGTACTTCTCACATCCCTAATTGTTAAAAAATATTAGTGTCATTTTCATAATCAGCATCAGTCCGATTACGAGAAGAAAATAAAATCACTGCTTTTTTTCCAAATGCAATAGTAAACTTTTTTTCTATCTCAGAAGCATTAAATACTTTTCTACTGCAAATTATAAATGTTTGGAAAGATTATACTGATGCAACATAAAATAGTAAACTTTTTTACAGCAAACTAAAATAATGATCAAAATGCATAAAAAAATAAATATTAGTTTATACTTATTAAACAATTAAATATATCAATAATATACTTAGAAAAATATGGTTTTATTAAATGCTATTTGCATTAGCAAAACAATTTATAATATAGAATAAAAAAAGTTACATTGAAAAATTATAATTATTTTGGAAACGTCTTAGTATTTGGTTTGTTTCCTTTTGCTTCAATGACAGCAGCACTTACACTAAGGTTTAAGTTCATTTTTATGCACTTCACTCAAAAACTTCCCTCCGTCTCGTTCACTCAGATGTACGTCATTGCTTACGTTGCATCTCCACTTCTCGAGGAACCCTTGCTTTAAATAGACCTTGCTTGGTTTAAATAGAATGCCCTAAACTCTTGATCACTTGTGGGAAAATTAATTGAACAATCAATCTACGGTGTCTAATTATTTTCCAATAAACGCACAGCTAAAGTAGTCACAGGCAGGCACCGCATTACAGTTCCATATTGCCAAAATATTTCATTCATTTTAAAGCCTACAACATCAAAAGAAGCAAACCCCGCAAAACCTAAACTGGCCATGTGACCACTCAACACATGCTTATAGACTTCCTAAAACCTTGAACGCAGTGATATACTCACTCTGAACGTAATAAAGATCTCTTTCTTCCCCACAGGCATTCGGACCGTCTGTCCATCTTCAATTCCTGAACAACACAGTAAACCAAAACTCAAAACCTTCACTGAAACCTGTCTCACTTCACCAAAGATGACCGGCTAACTCACCAGCAGGAACGGGCACCGTGACGGTTTTCCTCTGTTTGGTCTGTCCTGTTCCTCGACACGCCGTACAGGGCGATGTGATGACCGAGCCTCTCCCGCCACAGCGTCGGCAGGTGGAGCGCATCACGAAAGGCCCCGTGTTCACCGTCTCCTACAAAGACAAACGATAAATATTGAGTTATCGTGTGCATCTAAATGACTTTATGTGCCCGAGGGCGTCACTTACCATGCCAGTCCCGTTGCAGTTCCCGCAGTGCTGGACTTTAGATCCGGGCTCATGGCCTCGGCCGTCACAGCGCTGACACGTGCCCTCGATGTTCACGGTGATCTCCTTATTCACTCCTTTGGCAGCCTGAGCGAACGTGAGCTCCATGACATACTGTTAACAAACAACAGAGTGTTTATGGGTTGTCTTGGGCTGTATGAGAGCATTAACAGACGGAATCAAACAAACCAGGCATAAAAATGGGATTTACTGTATATAGAGGGGAATGTCAGGGAATTTCACAGTCAAACACAACTCAAATCTGATTGGCTGCCTTCACACTTATTTAAAGTACATTAGATATCTACAGAAGAGACCACATCTGACCTCTTGTGGCTGATCGAAGATGGCATTAAAATCCCCGAAGCCTCGTGCTCCAGAAAACTCGCCAAAGATCTTGCGGAAAAGCTCCTCGGGGTCGATGCTGGCCCCTCCACCCCAGTACTGCTGATGTCCCGCGCCAGCCTGACCCGCATCAAACCCGGCAGAACCATACGTGTCATACTGTTTCCTCTTCCCCTCGTCACTGAGCACCTGAGGACAAAGCATCAGCCCAACGGAAACTCATTATTCCGTCTGGACTATGTATATATTAGAACAAGCTTTCACAGAGAAAGACTTCAAACCTCGTAGGCCTCAGCCAGCTGTGCAAACTTCTCCTTAGCTTGAGGGTCGTCTTTGTTAGTGTCTGGATGATATTTCTTTGCCATCTGAATGGGGAAAGAATGAATCATGGTCAAAAGCCAGAAATTACACCGGGGCTAGCTGTCACACACTTTATTTCAGTAATATCTTACTCAGGACAGCACTAAATAAAAAATAACATGCATTTTGTATAATCTCTCTTATTTTGTTAATTTTTCACATTTTCACAGATTCTGCAAGTGGTTCACAAGCTTTCAAGCGGCACTGTACTATTAAATAAAAAAATTTAATTTACTCATCCTCAAGCCATCCTAGGTGTATATGACTTTCTTCTTTCAGCTAAACACAATCAGAGTTATATTTTAAAAAAAATACCCTGGCTCTTTATAATTGGAGCGAATAGTAACTGAGATTTTGAAGCCCAAAACAGTGCATTCATCCATCATAAATATAATCCATAAGGCTCCAGGGGGTTAATAAAGGCCTTCTGAAGCAATGAGTTTTTGTAAGGAAAATATCCATATTTATACCTTTATAGACTATAATAACTAGATTCCAGTAATGTCTGTCTGCACGTTCACAAGAGAGTGGAGTTCTGGCGTATGACGCACGATGTAGGAGCATCGTAAACTCTCACAGTTCAAACAAATAGAGCTGGGCAACAAACTCAAGCTCCTCTTATATTGAAATCCTCTGAAATTTCTCTTTAAAATGTATCATTTTAGACTTCTAATTTGTGACTGGTGTTTTGTTTTGCTCTCTCCTCTGAGCTTCCATGTTCGTCATTGCGTCATGCGTTGAGTCAGACGTCACTCTTCCGCCTGAATCAACTCCCATACAGAGGCCAGTGATTCTAGTTTATAGTTTTAAATATGGATATTTTTCTTGCAAAAACCCATCGCTTCACTTCAGAAGGCCTTTATTAACCCCCTGGAGCCGTATGGATTATATACATTACAGTCCAAAAGTTTGGAACCACTAAGATTTTTAATGTTTTTAAAAGAAGTTTCATCTGCTCACAAAGGCTACATTTATTTAATTAAAAATACAGTAAAAAACAGTAATATTGTGAAATATTATTACAATTTAAAATAACTGTGTACTATTTAAATATATTTGACAAAGTAATTTATTCCTGTGATGCAAAGCTGAATTTTCAGCATCGTTACTCCAGTCTTCAGTGTCACATGATCCTTCAGAAATCATTCTAATATGCTGATTTGCTGCTCAATAAACATTTATGATTATTTTCAATGTTGAAAACAGTTGTGTACTTTTTTTTTCAGGATTCCTTGATGAATAGAAAGTTCAAAAGAACAGCATTTATCTGAAATACAAAGCTTCTGTAGCATTATACACTACCGTTCAAAAGTTTGGGGTCAGTAAGAATTTTTATTTTTATTTTTTTGAAAAGAAATTAAAGAAATGAATACTTTTATTCAGCAAGGATGCATTAAATCAATCAAAAGTGGCAGTAAAGGCATTTATAATGTTACAAAAGATTAGATTTCAGATAAACATTGTTCTTTCGAACTTTCTATTCATCAAAAAATCCTGAAAAAAAATATTGTACACAAGTATTTTGTGCAATTGTACACATTAAATGTTTCTTGAGCAGCAGATCAGCATATTAGAATGATTTCTGAAGGATCATGTGACACTGAAGACTGGAGTAATGATGCTGAAAATTCAGCTTTGCATCACAGGAATAAATTACTTTGTGAAATATATTCAAATAGAAAACAGTTATTTTAAATTGTAATAATATTTCACAATATTACTGTTTTTACTGTATTTTTAATTAAATAAATGTAGCCTTGGTGAGCAGACGAAACTTCTTTTAAAAACATTAAAAATCTTAGTGGTTCCAAACTTTTGGACTGTACTGTATATGATGGATGGATGCACTTTTTTGGACTTCAAAATCTCACCCCCCTTCACTCCCATTATAAAGCTTGGAAGAGCCAGAATAGTTTTAAATATAACTCAGATTGTGTTTGACTGAAAGAAAAAAGTTGTATACATCCACAATGGCTGGAGGGTGAGTAAATTATGGGATAATTTTCATTTTTGGGTGAACTATCCCTTTAATAGCTGTGACAACTAGCCCCGGTCTATATATAAGGCAAACTCACACTACTCAGGCGTCTTACCTGATAATAAGCTTTCTTAATCTCCTTCTGCGTTGCCGTCCGTGGAACTCCTAAGATCTGGTAGAAGTCCTGTTTTCTTGCAGGAGAGCTGGTGTGGAAAGGCGTCTTGCACATGAGATGAGAAGATCGACCCACGGCTGTGACACACAATAATATGATTCCAGTTATGAAGAGCATATTTACTATCAGGTTTATTATTACAGTAACATGTACTGTAGCAACTACAGCATTTTTACAACAAATGCCACAGATCACTTCAACAAACCCTTACTTTTACATTTTTCTAGAATTTGTTTAGAAATATAACTGTTGAACTAATTGAACTAATATATTAGAAATATATGGGTTATTTACAAACACCATGGAACAATAAATATTGTCAGATGATAAAATCATGGTAAATGGTGTGTAAAAAACAAACAACAACAACAAAAACATAGTATTATCATGGGACTTTCTGATAAGGGAATCAGTTGTCATGTAAGAAATTCAAGGTTTGATCAGTGGTTATGATAATTGTAATAATTTAGGTTTTAGTTATTATAACGCCAAAACTATGTTTACAACGGTAAACTTCAGGTCAGGTCTTCTTTAGGAACCAAATGGAAACAAACAGATCTACAATGGATCACAACATGATTCCCATCACACTAGTGTTATTTTGAAAAAGCTTTCATTATTTTCTTTATAATAATAAAGCATGTCTCATAAAGTGTCTTTATAGTGCAGCTGACAGTCACTGCTGAACTGCAACAAGGTCAGAGAAGATTCTGGAGACTGGGCCAAACCGGGACTGTGATTCTCTGCAGATCTAAACTCTTATTTACACTCATGATCGATTAGACAGTAGTTGAACACAGTGATTTTACATGTATTGATCAGAGTTCCAGTTTGCTTTCTGACCTACATGTTGCAACTAAACGTATAGAACATCACCATGTCATGTAACATATGAAGCTGAATCAATATAAATCAGGCCAGGGCTCATTTTTAAACGCAGAGTTAGTAGTTTGTATGGAGTTGGATGCTCAGGCCTTTCTATCTCACCTGTCATGCCTCTCAATGTCACCGCACTCCCGGCTCCTCCGCCGAGCCCGCCGCGCGCTGTCCAGATCTGCCGGCCCGACAGCGTCGAGAAGCTCCTGTAGGCTCCATCCGCGCTGGAGATGAAGGGTGTGCAGGCCCGTCTGTGGCTGGAGGACACGGCCACTGTGATCCAGCGTGCAGAGCTGCGAGCTGCGGAACACGCCATCTTTGACTGACACTCACTGACACGAGAGCGACTGCGCAAGTGCGAGCGGCACACGCATGCGCTTTACTGTTAAGAGGGAGATTCTTGGTTAGCTTGACCATTCCTTGATATTGCTGTGAACTGAAATAGAGTGGACGGGCTGGTGAAGTTGCTGTTTATTAAATGTATAATAAATTGCACTTAGTTTACCCAAAAATGAAAATTCTGGCATTAATTACTCACCCTCGTGTCATTCCAAACCTGTAAGACCTTCGTTCATCTTTGGAACATAAATGAAGATATTTTTGATGAAATCCGAGAGGTGTGACAGAAATATTATCACTGCTTTCAAGGTCCAGAAAGGTACTAAAGACATCGTTAAAAAAGTCCATGTGACTACTGTAGTTCAACCATAAAGGGTTAGTTCACCCAAAACTAAAAATTATGTCATTTATTACAAACCCTCAAGCCGTTCCACACCCGTAAGACCTTTCCTGACATTTCCTCTCTCCAGATCCATAAAGGTACTAAAAACATATTTAAATCGGTTCATGTGAGTACAGTGGGTCAATATATTATAAAGCGACGAGAATATTTTTGGTGCGCCAAAACAAAAAAACAAAATAACGACTTATAAAGTGATGGCCGATTTGAAACACTGCTTCAGGAAGCTTCGGAGCGTTATGAATCTTTTGTGTCGAATCAGCAGTTCGGAGCGCCAAAGTCACGTGATTTCAGCAGTTTGGCGGTTTGACACGCGATCCGAATCATGATTCGACACTGATTCATTTGTGCTCCGATGCTTCCTGAAGCAGTGTTTTGAAATCGGCCATCACTAAACAAGTCGTTTTTTGTTTTTATTTGCCCCCCAAAAATATTCTCGTCGCTCTATAATATTAATATTGAACCACTGTACTCACATGAACTGATTTAATTATGTTTTTAGTACATTAATGGATCTTGAGAAAGGAAATGTCATTGCTCCCTACACTCTAAAAAATGCTGGGTTAAAAACAACCCAAGTTGGGTTGAAAATGGACAAACCCAGCGATTGGGTTGTTTTGACCCAGCAGTTGGGTTAAATGTTTGCCCAACCTGCTGGGTAGTTTTATTTAACCCAACAATTGTTTACAAATTACTATATGTCTGGCTTAAAATGAACCCAAAATAGGTTGGAAATTAAAAATCAGACTCATAATTACTAGAGGCAACAATAATAATCAAAAAGATGAGCATTTATTAATAAGCAATTTAATAAATGTTTATTGTTTCAATATTATTCAAAAAAAGTATTAATAAATGTTTGTTTATTAAACATATTAATTTTGGGTTAATTTTAAGCAAGAAATACAGTCATTTTTAAACAATATTTGGGTTAAATAAAACTACCCAGCAGGTTGGGCAAACATTTAACCCAGCCACTGGGTTAAAACAACCCAATCGCTGGGTTTGTCCATTTTCAACCCAACTTGGGTTGTTTTTAACCCAGCATTTTTTAGAGTGTATGTAGGCCTCACTGAGCCATCGGATTTCAACAAAAATATCTTAATGTTCTAATGTTCTTAATGTGTTCTGAAGATGAACGAAGGTCTTACGGGTGTGGAACGGCATGAGGGTGAGTAATAATTTTTGTATGCAAAAACAAAACAAAAAATAACGACTTTATTCAACAATATCTTCTCTTCTGTCTCATTCTCCTACGCTGTTTATGTTCAGCACTTCCAGAATTTTCATTTTTATGTGAACTATTCCTTTAAGAGGAATTTATTTTAATGTAGGCTATCTGATCATTAAACACAACTCATTATATATTGAAATACGATACACAATGCAAAGCCAAAATATTTAAAAATGTGTTAAACAAGCATATTCAAGACAGTAATTCAAGATCATGATAAATTTCAGTTGGACTAATTAAAATAAAAAGAGTAAGAAAACACTAAAGTGCATCGCATATTTGTAGAATATACAAATATTTTCTATCTATCTATCTATCTATCTATCTATCTATCTATCTATCTATCTATCTATCTATCTATCTATCTATCTATCTATCTATCTATCTATCTATCATATAGTCACCGACTGCGTTTTTATTTCGCAGACATGACATAATACTGCGTGATTTACTGAACCGCCCACAGTGCTAGTTTATGATTTGTAAATCAGCGTTTGAGCGCAGCGAGACGCGTATCGCGCGCGCCAGCTCTGCGTCACAGAAACGCACTCATTCAAACGCACGGGATCACAACACCGAGACACCCGGAAGGTTCAAACGCGCGACCAGCAGTCCAGAATGAATCGCTTTAAAACGTCCAAATACAAGAACACCACTCCCAAAATCCCCAAGAAAGATGTGAGTACAGCCTCGTTGCGCTTCAGATCCAGCTGGAAGGCGTGTGGGTTATTGTGCGTCTTGTGATTTGGGCTCCGAGCAGAAGGAGTGGTGCAGATGCACTGATGATGTCTTAACTTCCTCTGTCCTCAACTGAAGCTTCTTGTACTTTAAAATGCACGATCTTAAGGCATTGCATGCATATGAATGTGTGTCATATGAGCAGTGATTTCATGCTGAGTGTGTTATGAAGATGCATTGAATACAGTTGCGTTAACTTGATGATCTTGCTGGAAGTATATACTTTACATTGCCATAAATGCATAGTGCATTCAAAAGTATGACACTACAATAGCTCATTAAGAAATGTAGGAGAGTAACAAATGCAAAAAGTTAACGATATGAAAGGTTGTACATGCAAAATTTTTAATGACCATGATTCACTGAAGCCCTCAAGATGAAATAATTGAATCAGTTAATAATTACTTTAATCAAAAGTTAAATATTCGGATTGATTTTGAGGTAATTAAATTAATTAATGATTAAATATGGCCTAAAACATCAATTAAATTTTTTTTTTCTTCGATACTCTATGAGAACATTACACTTTTTCCCAATAAAAATTTCACTGTGAAAACAATTGTATTTCCAAACGTAATTTTTTAATAATAAAATGCTTAATGACATCCAATGAACCGATTATCTACTTCAAACCTTGATTTTTTTCACAATAATGGAATGTTTTTTTTAATTTAATATTGCAAAACAAATTGGTGCATTTCAATTATTGATTTTGATTTATTGAATTATTGTTTCAAAATAAGGGTACGTTTACACTACAACGATGTACTAAGAACTGAAAAGTTTTTTCTTTGTGTTTTTCGTGTACACGCGACAACCTTGTCAAAATGACACCGTTCACATAATGCCGTGAAAACGACTAAAAACTAGGCCTGGGACAATACATTGTTTCTCGATTCACGATACAAAGAATCTGGAGCGATTCTGATATTTTCCGATGTATCGATGTTTGCTTCCAGTTCCTTAAGCCCGGAACACACCGTCGGCTGAAGTTGGCCTTCGTGCCTTTTTTTCGGCCGATTCGAAATGTTGAATCAGCGTTGGAGCTCAATGGTCAGTCGGGACATCTAATCACTCTGATTGGCTGTTCAACTACTGCCACCTGATGGTACGGAAAGGCATTTCTTCTTACGCAGGCGCAGAACGGGCGTGCTACTTGGCCGTCGGCTGTCTAGAGTTGGTTTGGTGTGTCAGGGCAACTCTGGACACAGACGCTGCCGACGTGAGCCAACCCCGCAGTCTGCTTTCGTCGCCACTAGTTCGTCCGTGACGGCTTGGTGTGTTCCGGGCTTTACACATACCATTTTAGCCTAAAATAATCATTAATAAAGTTCGAAAAGGTTGAAGCGAATTACAAGGGTGTTCGCAGTGGGCTGTGTTTACATTAACCTCGCGTCATAAAAGCATTCTGAGCCGAGGTGCAATATATTTAACCACTTACATGACTCATGCGAACGAGCACTCATTTTTCAACGAGTACTTATTTTAAAATAAGCACTTTTCTTCATGAGCAGTTAAAAACCAGCCTAGAGCGCCATCTGCTGTTAAAACTAAGCTCAGAATCAAAATGAGAGAGAAAATATCAGAATCGATCCAGAATCATTGTATGTATCGAGAATCTATGTATTGTCCCAGCCATGCTAAAAATGCTGTATTATTCCTGCCAGGCCAGTAGATGGCGATGTCATTTGTAAAGAAACTACACACCTATAGACTGAACGCGTAATACACACGCGCATGATGTCACCGTTTTCACAAATTCACGTTTTTGTAGTTTGCATGGAGACGATAGCGGTACAGTTTTCAAAAATTTGCATTTTGAAAAGTTTTCACACCCCAAAACGCTGTTGTCATGTAAATGAACTACCAAAACGCATACAAAGTTTTTAGTTGAAAATGGTGTCATGTAAACGGCTCCTAATTCATAATTGATTTATTTCATTCTGAGTCCTTTGGCGCATTGGTTTATCTTGTCACTTTTTCACCTGCGCACATAGTTTTTTGTTGAATCAACTAAAATTTTGCATATCCAATTCAGATTGAGTGCTCTGCAGTGATGCAGTAGACAGATTTTTCTTCATTCTAGACTGTCAACAACAAATAAGAGCTCCTGTTTCTTGTCGTCATATGTGGTGTTGTTAAATAACAGCCCTGAGGTTTACAGACCTTCATTGTGGATTCTTCACATACCTGAGCTTTATATGATCACCGATACACGTGTTTGTGTGATCATGTGTACATACGGCAAATGTAGTAGAAGTGATGTGTGAATGTCATTGCATTGTGTTTAAACTTCCGTTTTTGCTGTAGTTCTGTATATTTCTATGGCATTTCTGTTGAAGAGTAATTAGCTGGTTAAGTGGATTTACTTATCGTAGAGTTAATGAAAGTTATCATGAGCATTGCAATGTTTGAAACGGATATCATAACAAATGTCAGTAGGCCGGGAGGTTCATTTATAAATGTGACCAGTCACGGAAAGTAGGGACACAAGTCGGTTCTGGGGCATTTTGAGTTATTCACGGATTCTGAAAGTGTAGTCTCAAAGCTTTCCAACAATGTGTAACACATGGAAATCTGATAATATTTGGAGAAGTTGTGGCCATTTGAAGGTAGGCACTCAAAAAAGCTCAAGAGGGAGAAAAACCCCTTTAAAGTTTCTGCAGTTCTCACCTGTTCTCACCTGTTGGGAGTGACAATAGGGCTCATTTACATCTCATTTAGATAAGCCACACCCCCTGTAAAGCTGCATGGACCGCATACTATTAATAATAAAGGATGATGTGCATTGTAAATGTCAGTAATTTATCTTTTTTGACTTTTATAAAAATGAGGCTGAAAATGATTTAGAGATAACTTGTTGCAAGACACTCCTTTAAAATCTGGCCATCATTTTTAATGTTATTATTTTAATGTTTATGTAAAGAAAAAGTACATATTGATGCTAATTTTATTTGTTATTTGCTGGTTTTCTACATAAAACTTGGTGAATTGATTTCATTGTGTAGCATTAGGACTTTTTGAACAGAATTCTGTGATAACCGTGATCATTTTGGTCACTATAATCATGAAATGAAATTTTCTCACCTGAGAAGACAAAAGAATCACATAATAATGACCTGAAATGACTTGCATAATAATGAGCTCTTTCAGACAGGTAGGCTGTGAAAAAACCCTCTGTGATGGTGTATATCAAACATACAGAAAAAACAGCAATACTGTGAAATATTATTACAATTTATAATAATGGTATTATATACTTTAAATATAGCCTAATGTATTTCTGTGATGCAAAGTGTCTGAACAATGTTACCTCTATGGCATTTCATATAGGCTTTTAGCTTAAAAGCATGTACATTTGGAGAAATATTGATGGATTCTCATATGTTTATGTCAATTTTCTATACAGAGGAGTAATATTTATTCAATATTTATTGTCATCACTGTGAGCGCTGGTGTTTTCAATTCATACTTGCAGCCGGAGGGCGCTCTGTGCAACTTTAGTCCACAAATGCCTGCTGAAGAAGAAAAGGCAATCCAGGAACTAACTGAACTAACTGAGGCCAGAGATCGCTAACTATGGCTATTCAAAACACTTTTCAAGACAATAAATACACGATTGAGACGATGTCTGCATGTATTGACTGAATTTGCATCTGAATAGCGTTCGCTCTGTGGGCGTGGCCGCATTAGCGGAGAATATTTGTTTTGGATTTGACTTACACGATTTAAAACCTGACATTTCAACGTTTTTTTTAGACATAAGATTAATTTTTCTGTGATTAGTATTCACTAAGTTAGTTAATTTTCGGAAAACTATCAGATTGGGCTTCGTTCAGAGGGAGACGAGAGATCACGCATCATGTTAGTTTTCTTTATTTTTCAAAAAGCACAACATTTTGTTTTTACTCTGAGTGTAAATAAAAGAAGACATTCTATAGTTTCAATTGACATATTACTTATGTCTCTATGACAAAAAATGACGGAGTATTTTAAGTCTGTTTTGCTGCAATGTGAAAAAAATCCTGCAAAACGCGCCGGCGCGTTACCCAGTATGGAAATACAAACAGACAATGACACGCCCCTACTGAGTGCTAGAATCTCCGAAAAACAAGCCGATTTCAACCTCAAAATGTACGCTTTTAAATATACCAATACTGCTATCTCAAACACGGAGAGGCTTCTTCATGATCTCAACTAACAGATACTGCAAAAAAACGAAAATCACCAATTTTGAAAAAAAACGCTTCTTTCTCATTTTGCTCGAGTTGTGCTGCCGACTTGTGTCCCTGGTTTCCGTGACGGGTCACAAATCTGTAAGAGCTTACCTTCATGCTGTGAAAACACAAACCAGAAGACAGAAGACGGAGTCTATAAAGTCAAGTGTCATTTATTTTGTCACTGTTGTGATTGTGGGGCAGTCGTGGCCTAATGGATAGAGAGTCGGACTTGTAACCCAAAGGTCACGGGTTCGAGTCTCAGGTCCGGCAGGGATTGTCGGTGAGGGGAGTGAATGTCCAGCGCTCTCCCCACCCTCAANGTAGTTCTGTATATTTCTATGGCATTTCTGTTGAAGAGTAATTAGCTGGTTAAGTGGATTTACTTATTGTAGAGTTAATGAAAGTTATCATGAGCATTGCAATGTTTGAAACGGATATCATAACAAATGTCAGTAGGCTGGGAGGTTCATTCATAAATCTGTAAGAGCTTACCTTCATGCTGTGAAAACACAAACCAGAAGACAGAAGACAGAGTCTATAAAGTCAAGTGTCATTTATTTTGTCACTGTTGTGATATCACATCTGCTGTTACTTATCAGTCATATAACACTGTGATTTTCATCTGGTTTTGCTTCATGACCCAGTTTTGATGTCAAGTGGCGACTGCAGTGTCTCTAAGATGTTTATCTGCAATAAGAAATACAATATTCTCGAGATCACACATTTACATTTTTATGTTAACATATTGGGCGGAAAAAGGCATTTTGATCTCAGTGAGGCGTTGAACATGGGAGCGTGTATTTCCAAAGTTTGGGTCAACGTGTGTATGGCAGATATTATTTTATCTTATTTCTGGAAGAAACACAATGTGTAAATCACAAGGTCACACTGTTAAAGACTGACAGACGAGTTTGTGCTGTGAGGACATTTAGCTGAGCGTCCGGATGCAAAGCGCTGACTAATGCTGCTGTAAGTGTAAGATGAGATCAGATCTTTTTTTTGAAAGAAATGAATACTTTTATTCCACAAGGACTCATTAAATTCAGCAAAAGTGACAATTACAGACATTTATAGTGTTACAAAAGATTTGCATTTTAAATAAGTGCTGTTTTTTTTACTTTTTAATAGGCTATATTCAATAATTTAATACAAATGTATTACATCAATAAATAAATAAAATAAACGACATTTTAAAATGTATTAAAATAGAAAATGTCCTCCTTCAGCATGAATCTGTGTGATTTGTTCCAGCAGTTTTATCGTCCAGCATGCAGGTGATAAGTGTCAATGTGATGTGGTCAGAACTGGAGGGTTTGGTTCTGGATGTCAGGTTTAGAGTTTCATTTGTGTGTTTTAAGAAGCTAGAAGGCCTTATTTTCATATTTTATTTATATCTTGTGTTGTAATGCACTGGTTTTTCACCTCACCGTTGTGTAGGAGTGTTTGTTTCTCTGTGATCCCTGGAGATGCAGCACGTTTGTCACATGCATTGAGGCAGTTTCACACCTTTGTCCTTCTGATTGTCTTCTCTCTGGTCAGATTCGTGCTGCTCGAACACGTTCACTCTCTGCGTGTTGTTTCTTGTTGACATTCTGGAAGGATTTGAAACCATACAGCTGCTCTTTGCAGGAGCTCTTCTGCATTTCCTCAAGTGTATCTGCTGCTTCATGTGTGTGTGTTTGTGTGCCGTTGGCTGGAGAAAGTGCTGCGTTTCTATCCGTTTCCTTTTTCCTGTTTGTGATGATGTCAGTTGTAATCAGTGTCGTCTTTTGTCAACATCTCAAGGCTTTTGGTGTGTGTTCCGGTGTTATTTTAGTATTATTTATACACTATTTTAAATTGGCTTATGCTTTCATTTTTCATTTTAATTTAGGTTTCTGCAATTTTATGTAATTTTTGTCATTTTAATTTTTTAAATATTAGGTTTTATATTAGGTATTAGGTTTAATTTTATATTTATTTTAGTTTGTTTTAGTAATTTTAGAATTTAGAAAAGACATATTTAAACGATTGATTGATTAATTGGTTGGTTGATTGACTTATTTAAAATTATATATTTTAATTTACATAAATGTTTAGTGTTTTTAAAGTTTTAATTTGGCATGCTTTAATTTTTTGTTATATTTTAGTATCCAGTGTTAGTCTTTTATTTTAAAATTATTCATATTAAAGTTAATCATATGTTTGTATTTAAAATCAGATGTGTTATATTTTCATTATTTCTTTTTAAAAGTATTTTAATTTATTATTTTATTTAGTAATTTTATTATTGTAAAATTACTTATTTTAATATTTTAAAGTTATTTATTTTAGGTTGTATTTTAGTTAAATGTTTATTATTTTATATGATTTATGTTTTTTTTAAGTAAGTTTTAATTTTAAAATTTATTTATTTAAATGTTGCATTATGCTTAATTTTAGTATTATATTTGTGTTTTTTAATTTTTTAAATTACTTTATTTTACATTTATTTAAATTTTTAGTAGGCTAAATTTTGATTTTAAAATTAGTTATTTCAATAATTTCATTATTATTCATTATTTTTTAAAAATGACTGTATTTTACATTTCAATATATATTAAATTTTAAAATGACTTCTTTTATATTTTATGGTTTTATTATTTTTTAGAGATGCACCGATATGAAAATTTGACCAGTGCCGATAACCGATAATTCTTTATATTTGAAAGCCGATAACCGATATATTGGCCGATAAATCCAAATCCAAATTTTTATATAATTTTTGAGAGGCTAATTACAAAAAAAGTTTCACCATTAAAAGCCATGTCCCAAGCACACAATTATAATTTTCTCATTATTATTTTATGTAGCCTATATGAGCTGTACTTTCTTTTTTGAAGTGATTTAAATCATATTTCAAGCAATTCAAAACCATAAAGGTGGGCAGTGTACATCTGAAGTGTCTCAGCTGAAGAAAATAATCCATTATTTATTGGCTTTAAATATCGGCTAAATTTTCTCATCGGGCCAATAACGATAACATTAAAAATGAACATATATCGGCCGATACCGATACTGTAGACGATATATCATGCATCCCTATTATTTATTATATAACTATTAACTATTTTCATCAACTCACACAAACAGTTCCTCCTTCATTTTAAGATGCCAGCTAATTTAACAACACCCCTGTCTCTTTGTTCAGGGCTGGATTGCAAACGTACGAGGAGGTTCCTTCTCTTCTCAGGGCAACCACATCAAATCCAGCTGCAGTCTGGTGGCCTTCAACACGGATCAGGCTGGTACGAACCCTTGATTCTGCTGCATGCCTGTCTGAACGTCTTCACTATCACCACTGAACATCTGAGCACCCCTGATAACGTTTGCACACTAAACCTGATGCCAGATCAGATTAAACAACAGCAGAATCAGTCTGTCTTGAGTTTTGTATACAGTGTTTTTATACATAACCTTGTTTATTCTGTCTCTGGAGGAGGTGGGATGATCGGCCTGTCTTCTGTGAATGCCGGATCTGACGGGAAGTGGACCGTGACCCAGATTTCATGCCATGCTGGTAGGACACAATAATATAGGTCCAACTAACATGCTTAACTTTATTTAGAGCAAAAATAGATGTCTGTGAGGATGCCTGGAGTAAATAAAAGCGCTGTTTGGATGCTGTCAGATGCAAATGTCACGGTTCACTAAAAATAAACCCATATGACTTTGTCCTAATTCTCTTTCCGATCTTTCTGTCCCAGACCTCGTGACCGACTTGGACTTCTCTCCGTTTGATGACTACCTGCTGGCAACCTGCTCGGCTGATGAGACTGTAAGTCATGCTAAAGCACTGATAGTTTTGTGTTGCTCGTCTGGTTCACTGCAGCTTATTCTGAGCAAGAACTGGAAAAGACAGTCTGAGTGACATGCAGAGTGACCAACCATGTTTAGGGGCGGGTATATCTGAAATTTGATCACATAATACACAGTAAAATGACAAAACCAGAGTATATAGTAAGCTATATAATATCATGCACCATGTAAGCACATTATCTTAAATCTCTGAATGTCTTCAATAATATGAACATAAAAAACCTATAAAACCCATGCAGTGACTTTTTTTTCAGATTTTTTTCATGATTGTTTTCCATTTTATTTTAATTAATTTTTAATTTAATTTAGTTTATTTTTAATAAATTTTTTGTATTATCATTTTAAATGTATTTATTTAGTTTTTGAAATTTAATTTATTTTTAATTATTTTTAATTTATTTTATTAATTTTAATGTATTTCATTTTTTTCGTTGGTTCAGTCTTTAAGAATGTGCATCATCAGCCATCAGCAACATGCTTTTGTTGAGCTGCTTTGTCTGTTGTTATATCACCTTCTGTAAATAGCATTTTTAGCAGCTGTAACTCCACACAGATGTTGAGGAGGTTGGCAGACGGCGCTGTCACTCGGGTCGGGTTTTCCTTTCTTGCGTTTAAAGCCGTGATTTGAAAGCTCAGCAAAATGAAGAGACAAACACACATGAGGCTGTTGATGAATCTATCTGCTGATGCCTTCATATCTCTGCACAGCTGGCCTCCACCTGACATCTGCTCCAGTGTATGTCTGAATCAGTGGAGTTCAGTGTTTAGTATTCCCAGCACAGCACGCTCAGAGTCAGACCAGTTCCGTTAGGGATATTTCCCATGGTAATCTTGGATTCTGCCAAAATACCATGGTTACTTTTGCTTCAGTTAAACTGCTGTAAATTGGTATTAGCTGCTTAGAAAATAAATAAAATTGAATGTCTGTCTGTCCTGTCTGGTCCTATCTGTCTGTCTGTCCCATCTATCTGTCCTGTCCTTTCTGTCTGTCCGTCCCTCTGTCTGTCTGTCTTGTCTGTCTGTCCTGTCCGTCTGTCTGTCTGACTTGTCCATCTGTCCTATCCTGTCCATCTGTCCTGTCCATCTGTCTGTCCTATCTGTTTTGTCCTGTCCATCTGTCTGTCTTGTCCATCTGTCCTATCCTGTCCATCTGTCTGTCCTATCTGTTTTGTTCTGTCTGTCTTGTCCATATGTCCTGTCCTGTCCATCTGTCTGTCTTGTCCATCTGTCCTGTGTCTGTCTGTCCCGTCTGTCTGTCTTGTCCATCTGTCCTATCCTGTCCATCTGTCTGTCCTATCTGTTTTGTTCTGTCTGTCTTGTCCATATGTCCTGTCCTGTCCATCTGTCTGTCTTGTCCATCTGTCCTGTGTCTGTCTGTCCCGTCTGTCTGTCTTGTCTGTCAATCTGTCCTGTCTGTCTGTCTTGTCCGTCTATCTGTCTGTCTTGTCCGTCTATCTGTCTGTTTTGTCCATCTGTCCTGTCTGTCTTGTCCATCTGTCCTGTCTGTCTTGTCCATCTGTCTTGTCTGTCTTGTCCATCTGTCTTGTCTGTCTTGTCCATCTGTCCTGTCTTGTCCATCTGTCCTGTCTGTCTTGTCCATCTGTCCTGTCTTGTCTGTCTGTCTTGTCCATCTGTCCTGTCCATCTGTCCTGTCTGTTATGTCCGTCGATCTATCTGTCTGTCTTGTCCATCTGTCCTGTCTGTCTTGTCCATCTGTCTGTCTTGTCCATCTGTCCTGTCTTGTCTGTCTGTCTTGACCATCTGTCCTGTCTGTCTTGACCATCTGTCCTGTCTGTCTTGTCCATCTGTCCTGTCTGTCTTGTCCATCTGTCCTGTCTTGTCTGTCTCATCCATCTGTCCTGTCTGTCCATTAATTCTGTCTGTCTAATCCATCTGTCCTGTCCACATGTCCTGTCTGTCTGGTCCATCTGTCCTGTCTGTCTGGTCCATCTGTCCTGTCTGTCTGGTCCATCTGTCCTGTCTGTCTTGTCCATCTGTCCTGTCTGTCTTGTCCATCTGTCCTGTCCATCTGTCTGTTTCGTCCATCTGTCCTGTCTGTCTCGTCCATCTGTCCTGTCTGTCTCATCCATCTGTCCTGTCCTGTCCGTCTGTCCTGTCCTGTCCTGTCCGTCTGTCCTGTCCTGTCTGTCTCGTCCATCTGTCCTGTCTGTCTCATCCATCTGTCCTGTCTGTCTCATCCATCTGTCCTGTCCTGTCCGTCTGGCCTGTCCTGTCTGTCTTGTCCATCTGTCCTGTCTGTCTCATCCATCTGTCCTGTCTGTCTCATCCATCTGTCCTGTCCATCTGTCCTGTCCGCCTGTCCTGTCTGTCTCGTCTATTTGTCCTGTCCTGTCTGTTTGTCTCGTCCGTCTGTCCTGTCCTGTCTGTCCGTCTGTCCGTCTGTCCTGACTATTTGTCTTGTCCATCTGTCCTGTCCTGTCTGTTTCGTCCGTCTGTCTCATCCATCTGTCCTGTCCACCTGTCCTGTCTGTCTGTCTCTCGTCTATCTGTCCTGTCTGTCTGTCTCATCTATCTCATCTATCTGTCCTGTCTGTTTGTTTTGTCTGTCTGTCCTGTCCATTTGTCCTGTCCTGTCTGTCCATCTGTCCTGTCTGGGACAGATTTAATTTTTGTCGTGTTTAGGGATTTTATAAAGACTGTATATACATTTTCTTGATTCTCTCTCTCCTCATTCAGGTGAAACTGTGGCGTGTGTGTGATCCGGATCAGGATCAGCCCAGTAATGCCGAGGTCACTCTGACCCCCAAAGACGGACGACTGGAGGTCGTTCTCTTCCACCCCGCGGCCTCAGGTCTGCTTGCCGTGGCATCTGCGAGGGGCATTCAGGTGTGGGACGTCACACGAGACTCAGCCTTGACAGGTGAACTCACACCTTTTGCATTCAGACGTACAACCATCACTGCTGTTAAACACCTGTTGTAGTCTTGTCTTTGATTACTTTAAGTGTACACTTAAGCCCTATTCAGACTGTAACTGTTTTTCATCTCAATATGCTTGGCCATTTCTGGGGTGCTAGATTTGATTGATTGATTTTGATTTATTTTATTTTTCATTTATGTATTTGTTTGTTATTGTTAATTTTCAAACTAATTAATTTATTTTAATGTATTTCTTTTTAATTAATTTGATTTATTTTAATTTTAACTAATACATTTGTTTTAATTTATTTATACATTTATTTAAATGTTTTTTAATTATAACATTTTTATTATTTTAATTAATTTGTTTTATTTATTATTTTATTTTAAACAAATAAATACATTTTAAATTATTTATTTATACATTTATTTTATTTAGATTATTTTTATATAATTAATTTTTTATTTAATTTGCTGTTTTTTTTACATGCAACAAGTTAGTGTCGTAAGTTAATTAACATCCAGCCTGATTTACAAAGACAAATTTTACAAGACCCAATAATCAATTTATTATTTAAATCAAATATTTTTCGACTATTGACGAGTGCTGTAAGTGCACAATAATGAAAAGATAAAATCAAGCGTCCAATCAAGTAAACTGCTAAAACCTTGTCCCTCGTCTGAATGCATGACTTTACAGCAATTACAGCCTGAATAATGCAGTTCATGAAGGTTTTGTCTGCAGCTTTTCTTTTGTCTCTGCTGTGTGTTTCTTTTTGTTTGTTTTGTCTTTGTGTGTATTTCAATGTTTGGTTTGATCTGCTGAGCCTCTGGTGGTTTCCAGGGCTGCAATTGTTACAGTCCTCTGGGGTCTGACGTGGAGCGGCTGAGGTAAATGTTTGAACTCAGAAGCCCCTCAGAGCTTTGGGCCGCGTGTCCCCGGAGCCCCATGATGGCTGCTGGTGCTTCCCAACCTCACATCTCACATCACTGTTTGCCTTCATCCGTTTTCATGCGCTTGTGTCCCTGTTAGCTGTGTTTCATTCACTCCCTCTGTCGTTTTACACCAGACTCTGTCACTTAAAACGAATCCAGTGCCGCGGAATCAGATCTCTGTGAAAATGAGAAACGTTGCATTGGCAAGTAGCTAAAATAAATGTTTATTTTTTTAAAATCTTATTTCAAGTAACAAATGCGTTTTTTTATGGTTTTAGTTAACTATATTAACCCTGGAATTTATTTCTCAATTTTTCTCTCAGGCTCTCTTTTCACTTGGTATTAAGATGCTTTTTGGTCGATCGGATCACAACCGACTCTATATACGGGTGTAAACGGGGTCTAAAACGTTTTGAGCTCGTCCACTTTCGACCACTTCCAGAGATAGTCGAAAACGCTTTCGACCAGATCGCTTTCATAGTGGAAAAGCTCATGTGGTCAAATGCGTTTGAGCCAAAAAAGACCACCTATTCTCCTCCTACTGACCTAATGCTTAAACATTATGGGAAGCGCGAGTCAGATGGGATTTGCACTTGGTGTGAAGCCGAAAAACTTACTGAGCACAATGTTCTCTCACCATTACTGATTTCTAACATGCACTCACTGTGTTCGGCTGGTCTTGAGGCTGTCAGAGCAGAAACAAATGCTGATGCTCTCTGTATGTTTTTTTTGTCGTCTTTGGTCATGTTCATATGTAAATTGTGCAAGCTTATTTTGTCCATTAGATCTGAAAAAGCCAATACATTTAACCGTTTACCTCGCATACCAAAAATCTAGGACTATTTTGTAAAAGTAGGTTTTTGACATATCATGAATATTTAATAAACAGTTTAATTGACAGCAGTGGTTATTGAGGCAAAGTTGTTCAGAATGAGGAGATCTATCAAATGATATGCATATTGTGTGTGAAACACCCCGTGATTACAGAGGCGTAAAACTCGTTAGCGCTATCTAGTGGCTGATTTCTTTCAAAATTCTTACAGACTTCTAGGGCCATGAGTCGAACATGCCCACCGAGTTTCGTTCCGATCGGCCTCCGTTAACCTTATCTAACAGGTTCTCAAACTTCATTGGCCAATGGCGGCCATGGTTTTTGAGATACACCAATGTCCTCATAGATTATCATAGATGATCATTTTGTTCATCTTGAGCCAAGGATTCCAACGGTATAAGGCTCTTGAGTCTACGACAAACGGTCTAGGAACAGTTTCACGTTTTTGATTGCTGTAGCGCCACCTATTGGCCAATTGGGTCTCCTCAAATTGACACCCATCATGTGGCCATGTTTCAAATCTCTAGCACTTATGGTTTGGTCTGAAAATAATAAAAACCCAAAAGGGTTTCAGCACTACATCCTTGAACCCCTAATAAATAAAGCTAATAAAATATGTTTAAAATCAGTGTTATTTTAATGTAATTTATATACTATTATAGTATTTATTAATATTTTGAATTAATTTGTTTCTATATTTTCAGTTTTCATTTAAATATTAGTTTAAGTTTTAGTAATTTTGTTGAGTGCATTTGTTACATATTAAATATTTCTAAATTTAGTAATTTTTAGTAATTTAGAATTTAAATTTATTTTAGTTAGTTGCCAAGACAACATTTCCTATAAAATTTTCTAATTTTTCTTATTTTAATGTCTAATTTTCTAATTTCACATAATCGTATCTCTGAGATCTGCTTTGGCATATTACATAAGCTTCTCCCAGTGCATTGATTTGTGCCGCCACACTTCCTTAACACATGTGTGTGTCTGTGAGTGTGTGTGTGTGTGTTTGTCTGTGTGAGTGTGTGTGTGTGTGTGTTGTGCACAAATTCCCAGCACTATCATGCTTTTCTGTGTGTGTTCCTCACTGATGTCAGGTGTGTTTCCTGTCTGAGAGATTGTTAACTTACCTTGAATGTTTGTCTTGTTGTGACGTGTGTGTGTGTGTGTGTGTGTGTGTATTTGTGCAGTTCTGGAGCAGCATGCGGATCAGCTGCAGGCTCTGGCCTGGAAGGAGGACGGATCACTGCTGGCTTCATCCTGCAAGGTAAATGTTCTCTTCAGCACAATTAGCACAATGTGTCTCACCTTCTGAAGGCTCACAGACAGCAGGAGAAATCAGTGATCAATACAAATAATGTGTAAAGTGAAGTGTAAAGACCGGTTTACACAAGACAGGTTAATGCAGGTCAATGGAACGAAAGAAAGTGCAAGATCTATCTATCTATCTATCTATCTATCTATCTATCTATCTATCTATCTATCTATCTATCTATCTATCTATCTGTCTATCTGTCTATCTGTCTATCTGTCTGTCTGTCTATTGTTTTTTTCTCTCTTTCTGTCGTTCTTTCTGTCTTTTTTCTATCGTTTTTCCATGAATCTGTCTTTCTATCTATCTTTCTGTCGTTTTTTTCTATCTTTGTCATTCTTTCTAACTTTGTCATTCTTTCTATCTTTCTGTCGTCCTTTCTATCTTTCTGTCGTTTTTTCTATCTTTGTCATTCTTTCTCTTTCTGTCATCCTTTCTATCTTTTTGTCATTCTTTCTAACTTGCTGTCATTCTTTCTAGCTATCTTTCTGTCGTTTTTTTCTATCTTTCTGTCATTCTTTCTATCTATCTTTTTGTCATTCTTTCTAACTTGCTGTCATTCTTTCTATCTATCTTTCTGTCGTCCTTTCTATCTATCTTTTTGTCATTCTTTCTAACTTGCTGTCATCCTTTCTATCTTTCTGTCATTCTTTCTATCTTTCTGTCATTCTTTCTATCTTTCTGTCGTCCTTTCTATCTTTCTGTCATTCTTTCTATCTATCTTTTTGTCATTCTTTCTAACTTGCGATCTGTCGTTCTTTCTATTGTTCTTTCCATTGTTCTTTTTTCTATCGTTCTGTTGTTCTATCTATCTATATCTATCTATCTATCTATCTATCTTTGAATTTCTGTCTTTCTGTCATTCTTTCTATAATTTTTTCTTTCTGTCGTACTATGTCTTTTTCTATCGTTTTTCCATCGGTCTGTCGTTCTATCTGTCATTCTTTCTATCCATCTTTTTGTCGTTCTTTCTATCTGTCATTCTTTCTAACTTTCTGTCATTCTTTCTATATTTCTGTCATTCTCTCTAACTTTCAGTCGTTCTTTCTATCTAACTTTCTGTTGTTCTTTTTATCGATCTGTCATTTTTTCCATCCTTCTGTCGTTCTTTCTATTGTTCTTTTATCTATAGTTCTGTTGTTCTATCTATCTATCTATCTATCTATCTATCTATCTATCTATCTATCTATCTATCTATCTATCTATCTATCTATCTATCTATCTATCTATCTTTGTCTTTCTGTCGTTCTTTCTATTGTTTTTTCTCACTTTATGTCGTTCTTTCTATCATTCTTTTATCTATCTATCTATCTATCTATC
>RJVU01057378.1:3483802-3507900 GCA_003731715.1 Anabarilius grahami
TTTTTTATATTAATTCATAAACTTTTTATATTATGTTTAAATTTATATATTTTAATTTATATGTAAACAAATAAAGTATATTTATAATACTAAGCTATATTCCATCCTGAAACCATTAAGAATAACACCTCATCATGACAGTGGACCAGAATGCATCCTAAAACTTCAGAGGAGAGTCGGAGAGGAAAAACACAAACAGGACAAAGCTAGAAACGTGACACTAGATCACAGACTGAACTCCGAGGTTGTGCCCTCGGTCGAGTCGAGCTGTAATTTAAGCGAATAGGCTCGCCAATCTCCCCAAATCCACCTTATTAAAGCAAATAAGCACTGCCAACATGTGCATTCAATTCCAGCCGTTTTCCCCCATTAGGTGAACGGGAGGAGAGGGCGGCAGCGGAGAGCGCGGCTCGTGACAGGCCTCGTTTGGAGGCATGGACACGCATATTTTATGACACGGCTGTGTGCACAAATGCCTGCCACATGAACGCAGAGGCTTTGTTCCAGAGCGACAGTGGAAGTTTATGATTAAAAACACCATCAAAGCATTAAAGCAGGTGTTGATTTATGGGCTTGTGTCTGCGCTTATGTGACTGTGCTTTTGAGTGCATGGCTATTTGTACTTTTGAAAGAATATAATGTAGTTTAAAAGTTTTTTAGTTTTTTTTTTACAAATTTCCATAATTTGTTCTACAGACCAGAGTTTTTTTTAGTTAAAGGGGAATCTGACTTTTCCCGTGTTTAAGTGCTATAACCCGGTGCATCTACCAACCCAGAAAACATGAAAAAGTACAACCCATTAACTTTGTTTTGGCAAGCCTTTCTCTGCAAGCATGTGAACAAACGAGCCGCTCAGATTTCACTCCCCTAGTGAGGTAGGAAGAGGATCTTATTATAATATTACCGCCCCTTAATCTGCACGTTTCCACCCACGGCACCGCCATTTTGTTTTCGCAAGCAAGGCAAAGCTGCAGATGAAGAAAATTTAAGTATTTTAAAGTAATGCAATGTGTTTCTTCGGTTCAGGCAGCTCCATTTTCCATGTGCTTTCCCTTAGCCTCCATATACTCTATTACTTTATGCAAGCACAAACAGAAGTTGTGTTTGACGGAAATGTTTCGGTGTTACATATGACTCACCCACAAAACAGCTTAGATTACTAATGTGATGTCATTTTATGCTGGACTGCTTCACTGGATTTGCACAAAAGATTAACATGACGATGCTAGTCGATTAGTTGAATCAACTCCACAGCAACTACATTAAAGCTGCTGTCCGCAACTTTTTTTGTGTTCAAAATTTACAACAATGATGTAATGAGAATGTACAACATGAATCCATTTTCCAAACCGTGTTTTTGTCTTACCCTGAATCATTATGGTACACTTATAATAAGTGTTTATATTCTGAGTATTTCAGACCGGACTGGTAGGACCCGCCGCAGAGTATCACAGAAACTGCGTGACTCGCCATAGACATACACGGAGAAAAGTAGCTCCGGCTACAATGTTCTTCCGCAAAAAGTGTGCAGTTCTGTTTATTAACCACTAGAGGGCCAAAAATCGCGGACTGCAGCTTTAATTTATCCACTAACCGTTCAGAAACGTCCAGTTTCATTCTAAAAGTTGTATCTTCTTCCTGAGTCTCTCCATCAGTGTCGACTCCAGTTTGAACAATGTAAGGCTGAACACCGTTACTGACAATCCTCATTTTGTCTGTGTGAGATTCTCCAGTTTTGTTGTTGTTGAGCAACTGAAGTGCAAACTGTTAAAGCTCCGCCCTCTTCTGGAGCAGCAGCTCATTTGCATTTAAAGGGACACAGCGTGTTTTTNTATACGGACTATTTCAGACCGGACTGGTAGGACCCGCCGCAGAGTATCACAGAAACTGTGTGACTCGCCATAGACATACACGGAGAAAAGTAGCTCCGGCTACAATGTTCTTCCGCAAAACGTGTGCAGTTCTGTTTATTAACCACTGGAGGGCCAAAAATCACGGACTGCAGCTTTAATTTATCCACTAACCGTTCAGAAACGTCCAGTTTCATTCTAAAAGTTGTATCTTCTTCCTGAGTCTCTCCATCAGTGTCTGACTCCAGTTTGAACAATGTAAGGCTGAACACCGATACTGACAATCCTCATTTTGTCTGTGTGAGATTCTCCAGTTTTGTTGTTGTTGAGCAACTGAAGTGCAAACTGTTAAAGCTCCGCCCTCTTCTGGAGCAGCAGCTCATTTGCATTTAAAGGGACACAGCGTGTTTTTGCTCACACCCAAATAGTGGCAAATTTGACAAGCTATAATTAATGATCTATTTTGAGCTGAAACTTCACAGACACATTCTGGAGACACCAGAGACTTATATTACATTTTGTGAAAAGGGGCATTATAGGTGCTCTTTAATAAATACTGTAACAAATGTATTGCTCATTGTTAGTTCAATGTTAACAAATGAGACCTTATTGTAAAGTGTTACCAAAAACTTGTACTTATTTTGCCAGCTAGTTTTCATGTAGTTTAACTTGATGTACTCAAACGAAAAAATTAATAAAAACTATATAGACATGTTTAAAAAAAACAAGCAAAAACTAACAAAACAAACATACTAAAACTTTAACTAAAATTCAAATGAAAATAGAAAAATAAGAAAAAAATAAAAATATAAAAACTAATAGTATTTCAGTGATAAAGTAACACTGCTACAGACATGAAGAGATGTGTTTTTACTTTTCCAAGTCGTCAGACTAGTAAACGATTTTCACCTAGTAAACGATAAAAGCGGTCAAAAAAAGAGAAACAAAACAAAAAACAATCCCCTAGAGTTATATTAATGTAATGTCTTTATTTATATTCAATATAAACAAGATTGTATATGTAATTTACAATACATGTTCTCATGACAGCGTAAAAATCTAGATTGTTCATGTTTCTTAAGTAATTGCTACTAAGTTTCTAATATAAAAAAAAAACTCTAATTCATCAAAATAATTGACAACAATTCTATTGCATTTTTATTTATTTTTTTTAGGATATTATAGCTACGTAGAGCTGCACAATTAATCGAAAAAAGATTGCAGTCTCGATTCAAACACCCTCGCAATCTTATTTTATTAATCATACCGGAACATTAAAACCTGTGTTCGTGCTGCCGCTGAACCAGAGAGAGAGACGTTTTGAACAACACAGTTAGGGCTGCACGATTAATCGCATGCAATTGTCATGCGCATTTCGTCAGTAAAGCCGGTTCCCTGATTACCGCTAAATCGCCATCACCTGCTTTTAAATGGAGCGGCATATAATAGACAGAGCCGTAGATCACTGACAAGCCACGCAATATCGCGTTCATATCGCAGATGAATCGCCTTCGATAATGAACACGATATTGTGTGGCTTGTCAGTGAACTACGGCTCTGTCTATTAAATGGAGCTCCATTTAAAAGCAGGTGATGGCGATTTAGCGGTAATCAGGGAACCGGCTTTACTGACGAAATGCGCATGACAATTGCATGCGATTAATCGTGCAGCCCTACACACAGTAGGTATTTCTGTGTTACAAATATTCAAATTATCACAGAAGTACTAATATAAAAGTTTAAAGTTAGTATATATACACTGATGTCTACGATAGCAATCAAAATAGAACAAACCACCGTTTGAAACTGCATTGACGCTTCAAATAACGGTTGTATCAATTACATCTTATGCCACTAGGTGGTGACAAGTGACTGTTAAAAAATTTATGTCATTGAATCATTCATTCAAAAGATTAGTTCAAAAACACTGATTCATCCTGTAATGAAACATTTATTAATGAGTCATTGAATTCATTCAAAACCATTTTTTTTTCTTAAAAAGAATTCATTCAAATTAATTAAACATTTTTTCCAGCAATTAATACTTTGTCAGAACCTCTAGTAAATTACATGTTATTTTGATCAGTTTTATATTCAGAATCATGGGAGAATCGTGATCTCTATCATGATTCTCATTTTATCCAGAATCGTGCCGCTCTAACGACCAGGGCTGCTGTTCACAGTTTGTTGTCCATTAAAACCAAGAGGCCTGTGGGAAGTTTACTGGAGCACATGTGTATTTGAAACCATTCAGATGAACGTGAGAACTGTCAATTTGAGCTCAAACTGCACACATTGATTAAACAGCTGTTGCTGTTGCGCACACACACACACACACACAGAGTGATTGGCTCCTGTGTTTGCATGTGTGCCGTGCTTTTCGTTTATGTGCGTTGGGTCTCTCTGCGATGGGCGTCAGGGGTCGGACGGGTCAGGCTGTGTGTAGTCTGTTAAGTTTGAGTCGACGTGTAATAAAAGCCTCCCTGTAGAATCACAAGCCTCCATTTAAAGTCGTACAGATTCTGATGTGGGATCAGGTTCTTCTGTGTGTTTACACTGATGGTAATCTCAGCGGCTGATCTCGGGTCAGGAGTGTAAGATGCGTACGGCCTGTCGGGTCTGGTCTGGGGTCTGTCTGGGGACTGAACGGCCTTGTGGGTGGGCTGCCCATGACGGCCCCCGTTTGCAGCGTCAAACTATAAACAGCAAATAAAATAGCATGACTGCACAGTGCATGACATGAAAGATAGTTTCAATAACACTGTATTCTCTTGAAGGGATAAAGTAGGTTTTGCTAGTTTTGAAATGAGGGTTTGACGTACTGTTGGCTATGTTCAGAATGGAAAAAAGATTTTTTCCCACTTTATTTACAAAATATTAATCTCCAACGTTCACGAGAGCACCATGAAGCATGCGTGTTGTGTTGACACGAGAGCAGCGTGAATGTGCATAATATTATAATAGTTTATGGTCTCCTTTTTTTTGTGCTGGTTCTGCTCTTTTATTTGATGTTATTCAGCAGTAAATGCAGCATGTCACTGTGAAGTAGTGTGGCTCTGTGTGAGCGGTTACTGTTTGTGTTTGTGCTGTTGTCTTGATTTGTTGTCTTGGTTTTGGTGACTTCTGTCTGGTATGTTTGTCTGGAGAAGAGGTGGCTGTGGTTACTGAGGATGTCTTAAGAGTGCAATAACGGATAAAAAGCATTATTCCCTGTTTCCCAATGTCTTTAGGGAGGGTTTGAAACTGAGGACTGAAACCACACTGTGACTCTGTTCCAAAACTTGGTGTATTGCCTTTGAAGGCAGTATTTTAAGGCATCATAGGCACATTCAAGCTTGAAATTTTGATTTTAAATATATTTTCCTTTTTGTTTACTATATATCTTAGAAGTACTAAAATATTACATACACAAATAATATACAGAGCCTGATTTGTTAGATGGCTCAGTCTGTTGTGATTGGTCTACTGCTCACAGCGTGTGTCAGAAACGAAACGCCCATTACCATATCTGAATTTCAGCTCGTTATCTCAGCACATGATATATGAACGGTAATGATGGCGTAGGTTTTATGTTATCAATTCGAGCCTTAGTCCTCATCCTGTGGAAGTGCATCAAAGTGGATTTACTTTTACATTTTCTTCTCAACATGCCAACAACACGAACCACACTCTTCCAGTCTCAGCTACAACTACAGTGTTTGAAGGTCAAAGTAGATAGATGTTGTTCGCTGGCAGCCAATGAACACCATAGGCTGGCATTATGAAAATTTGTTACAAACCTGCATAGGTTTGTGCAGGAAGTAAGACTGGAATTACTGACGACTCGTTTCAGGCAGTTCAGAAACTGTTCCTCATTCAATGATCTGCATTTTGGTCTTTGAACCTTTGTAGACCTTTTACTTTAAAGGGTTAGTTCACCCAAAAATGAAAATTCTGTCATTTATTACTCACCCGTAAGACCTTCGTTCATCTTCAGAACACAAATTAAGCTATTTTTGATCAAATCCGATGGCTCAGTGAGGCCTCTATTGCCAGCAAGACATTTAACACTTTCAAATGCCCAGAAACGTACTAAAGACATATTTAACAGAGACTACAGTGGTTCAACCTTAATATTATAAAGCGACTACAATACTTTTTCTGCACCAAAAAAACAAAATAACGACTGTATTCAACAATATCTCGATTTCAAAACACTGCTTCATGAAGCTTCTGAGCTATATGAATCTTTTGTTTCGAATCAGTGGTTCAGAGCGCGTATCAAACTTCCAAAGTCATGTGATTTCAGTAAACGAGGCTTCGTTACATCATATGTGTTTCGAAATTTCAATGGTTCACGTGACTTTGGCAGTTTGATACACGCTCCGAACCACTGATTTGAAACAAAAGATTCGTAAAGCTTCGAAGCTTCATGAAGCAGTGTTTTGAAATCGCCCGTCACTCGTTATTTTGTTTTTTTTTGGCACACAAAAAGTATTCTTGTCGCTTTATAACATTAAGGTTAAACCACTGTAGTCACATGAACTGTTTTAAATATATTTTAGTAGCTTTCTAGGCATTGAAAGTGTTAATTATCTTGCTGTCAATGCAGGCCTCACTGAGCCATTGGATTTTTTTGAAAAATATCTTAATTTGTGTTCTGAAAATGAATGAAGGTCTTACGGGTGTAAAAAGACATGAGGGTGAGTAATTAATGACAGAATTTTCATTTTTGAGTGAACTGACCCTTTAACAAACAGCTGCAATATACATTTATACATTTATATAGCATATTAGTGCACTTTAACATGTTGTGCTACTTGTTTGATATTGCAATGATTATGATTCTGCCTTAATAGACAGCTGCCTATGTAGACAGTGAAGTATCTAAAAATGGTTTTGAAACCCTTTGTGACCTGATAGTACTCGATTACGCTCTGTTTTTATGGTGTGTGAGGACTCTTGAGAGAATGTGTCAGTCTCTGGTCTTCATTAAGGATTTGTTGCGTTGAGTGAAAGACGTAGTGCCGGTCGCAGCCTGTTCCTATTAGCGCTCATTTCCCTTCGCTGCTCTGATTCTCTCTCCCGATTGGCTGTTTTTGTGTGTAATGGGGTCGTCTGATGGTCACCGATTGACTGAACTGATTTTGACGTTGAGTTCAGTCTACACCAGGATTTACGCTGCCAGTTATGTTGACACACTCGTAACAAATACCACATGAAGTCATTTCTACCGTATAATAATCCAGGCCCAGCTTACTTAGTCACTACTCTGAAACAAAAGCCTAAAGAATCACATCAGAATCTAGAAGTTTTGTGCATTTTAACATAACGGTTCTGCGACTGTGGGAAAATGTGGCATAGCGTTGATGCCTAGAGAGTATATGTTAAAAAAATGATATATATATTAATCAACAAAAGCATAATGTAAGTAACACTTAATAAGTGTTATATTAAGATTTGTGACCATTTTATTAGTGATTGTGGGTAAATGTGGCATTTTGTTGATATGTAGAGAGCAGATATATGTTTTTAAATATATCACCATTAAATAATATAGTTTAATTAATAAAATTATTCTTTAAAATGTTATAATAATAAAATACATGTATAAAAATGTGTATATTAATGGAAAAAAACATTTAATAAAAATTTGATTTTACTCAAAGAAAATAGCGTTGATTTTCCCCTAACACTCCTCGTTAATGTTGCCTCAACATCCATATTATTATTAATTAAAAATATGTATTTCTTTATTCTGATATTTAAGTTTGACATGCTATTGCGATTTTGTTATATTTTAACCTCTCTTTTTTTCCCCTTAGGACAAAAAGCTGCGACTCTTTGACCCGCGGGCCCAGCCATCAGCCGTTCAGGTACTGTTCACACATCTTCTCTTAAAGCAGCTTCATGTGCGGGACTATAATCTGACCTCTGACCTGTTTCTGCTTTATCGCCAGCACCAAGGTTATTGATTTCATCCTCATATTATCTGCTATTTTGCCATTTACAGCTGGTGTATCTACACAAATACACTGGTCAGGGATTTTGATGACCATCTGGTTATTATTTTGTTTCAGTCAATTGCATTTGCCGTAGTTTAAGTTATGTTGTCCACCACTGTGCGTGTATATGTCCTTATTCACCCCTCAGGTTTCGTATTCTACCTTTAGCCAATCATATCGGGCTGTTACTTCAGCGGCTCATTCTGATTGGTTGATTTGATTCATTCACTCTAGTGTTTCTCATGAGCCCATTCATTAACCCTGGGAAACAATACAGTATGATGCCCGTGTGAACACGACCATGATTGTGCTTTTGACTTTCGTAAACCTGTCAGGATTCTGATTGATAGCGAATCGATCCCAACGATTTCAGCAGGAACGAGGAAGTTCAGGTCAGATCAGACCAAACATTTCCCACAGTCCTCGTCAGGGCAGAGCGATGACCTCACTGGAGGTTTCTCTTTGTGTTTGTGGTGTCTTTTGAAGGTAAATAAAGCGGAGATGAATCAGATGAGGTCATGGAGGATTAGATATTACCCACGCTGCTCTTTGAGCAAACACCCGGTAGCTCTGACACTTGAAAAGATTAGTGTCTCAGAAAAGCGTTAGAGGCCTGTCATGATCTCAAACACACACACAGACACACACGCACACACACACACACACACACACACACACACACGTGTGATCTGTTCCTGGATGGTCTCCTGTCAGTTCCTCTCAGGTGTGTTGTTTGGTGACAGTATAATGTTAGTTCTGATTTTCTGATGTTGCCCTGTTCAAAGCATTTCCTCACACATGCTTTTTTTCGTGTGATCTGATTGCAAGTGAACAGCTCAGTTGTTTTGGATGAATGTAGGATTGTGTTGAGGCATGTTTACGTTAATCAAAACATAAACATCTTTCAAGAACAGTGCAACTCTATTGATTTCAAATGACTGTGACTGAAGGTTGTGAGAATGTGTGCTTCTACAGACATCTGCATCAGCATCTGCTGACCAGTGAGATTTTAGAGCACTTTTGGAAAACTTTTTAATGTGCTTTTGATTGATCGAAATGCTAAATGGATTAAACCTCATTTACACTTCAGAACTTTGTAAATAATTCAGAGCTTTTTAAAATAGTTTAATCTACTTGTGCTTTACCAAAAAACGTTTGTTTGTTTGTTCTAAAATTCTAAATTAATCTAGTAAAAATCACTATTTTAAATTAATTTTTTGTTTTTCATTTAATTTAATTGTTTTTTTGTTTATTTTGTCATTTATTTTATTCATTTTATTTAAATATTTTAAAATGATTTCCAATTAATTTCCTTTTTTGTTTCCCTTTCATCGTTAAAAAGCATTTTCTTGTTTTAAGCATAAACCTCACAAAATTGTTATTTCTTGGTGCTTTTTGCTTAATTCGATGAACATTGCTATATGCTTAATTTCACGATAAGAGTGTGATTAATTGTGATTAATCGCACAAAAGGAGCGATTAATCGCTATTTTACTTTATTTATTTTTTAATTATATATTTTTTTGATTACTTGTTTAGTTTACAGGGACATTGTACATTAATAAATCATTTCTGTAAATGCACCAGACTTAGCTAAATGCTTAATTTTATGAAAAGACTGTGATTAATTGTGATTAATCGCTATTTTATTTGATTTGATTTGATTACTTGTTTAGTTAACAGGGACATTGTACATTAATAAATCATTTCTGTAAATGCACCAGACTTAGCTAAATGCTTAATTTCAAGATGAGTGCGATTAATCGCACAAAAGGGTGCAATTAATCGCGTCTAAAAATACATTTAATCTATTGACAATCTTAATTTACATATTATTTATATTACTATAGTAACATGTAACAAGGGCACTGTGAATAGTGTTACCTAATTTGAGTAAAATCAAAAAGTCAGTACTTATTCATGTTGTTGATTTTACTTAATTCAGTGCATTTTAACTAAAACAATCATAAGTTTTTCTTAATGTTTTTTGCAAGACAAAAGCGCGGAACACATCAAGCCGACGGTCACCGTCGGGCAGTTTTTGTGCGTCGGCCGACTAAGTTTTCTCAGTGTGTTCCGCACCATCGGCTGAAGTTGGTCCTTGTCGTTTTTTTCCGGCCAATTCAACATGTTGAATCGGCGTCCGGCCACTGAAGAGAGAAAGAGAACTCTGATTGGCTGTTGAGTACAGCAAACGAGTCAGTTCGTGCTATTGTGCTAGTTGACAGTCGGCAGAAGTTCTTTCGGTGTGTTCAAGCACACTTTTTTTTTCCTTGACGCAGCCGACGTGAGGCGACAACACCGTCGGCGTTCGTTGCTGCTAGTTCTTTGACGTTGGGTTGGTGTGTCTTGGCCTTAAAGATTATTACGCCATGCTAGTTTTAGTCTGGTGGATTCTGGGTAAAAAATCCAGTCACATGCAATTGTGAGAGATTAAAAGTCTGATTTAGGATCTTCCTCTCTCTCTGTCATTGAGTCAAATTCCTCACAGCCCAGCTTGTTTTCGGAGCACATCCAGCTGGCACCGCAGGAGTCATGTGTGCGCCCACCACCCCATTAACATCACATTCACTCGAGCGTCTTTAATGAGCCGTCACGGGCCAACCCAAACAAAACCCAGCCTGACAGCCTGATAATCGACCCACAGCAGAGAGTGTGAAGCTTTGTTTACTCACAAAACCTTAAACGGCCTAGCCACGCTCCTTTGCTGACAGAACTCTGCTCTCGCCCGTCCCGACAGCTCCACGACTCCTCCAGGGCGAAGCCGCGGCAGTGATGCCCAGGCCACAATGTAAACAGAGGCGCTTGAGATGTGTCTGGAAGCTACCGTGTTGTTTATAGACTCGACCTCATGTGAAAAGCATCCGTTTGTCATCACAGAGCCCAAGCCGCCCACACACACCCATAAAACAATGCTTTCATGCGCCGGGTGATGAAAACCGTCCGTTCATGGAGCGACCGCACAGTACGGCCGCTTTTCTACGACAGATTGTCTGATATAGACAGGTGGGGTAAAAATAGAGACTAATTGTAGTTCGGTGTACGTGGTATTTACGGGAAGAAGCGGAACTGTGTAATTTGCGCTTTCGGAGGGCACGAGTATGATCTGTAATCAGCGCGCGCGTACGCTCGAGCACACGGCTGTATTTAGGCAGCTGGCACGACTGCGTGTGTCTGAAACTGTGGTTTTGAGAGCCGCTCGCTTTGAGATTTCCTGCTGCGTCTTGATTTTTTATATGATAAATGCTTATTTAAGGGCCTGACTCGCACCAAACCACTCAAAGCTCAGTCTAGTTTTTGTTTTTAGACTTTGGCTTGTGGTTTGGTGCATCTTCATCATCATGAGGTGCAACTATCCATTTTTGGTTGTTTTGTGTTGTAGATTTAATAGGTATAGGATACAAGATACATCAACAGCAGTTCTGGTGTAATATTGATTTCTACAGAAAATGATTTTGAGTTTTATAAATGTATAAATACTTTATCAAAAAACAATATCATTTTGTATTATTTCATTTACAATTGTTTGTATATATATCTATCTATCTATCCATCATTCCATCGTTCTATCATTCTGTCTATCGTTCTGTTGTTCCATCTGTCGTTCTATCTATCGTTCTTTGTCTTTCTATCTATCATTCTATTGTTCTCTGTTGTTCTATCGTTCTAACTAACGTTCTGTCTTTCTATCATTCTATCTATTCTATCTGTCGTTCTATCTGTGATTCTATCTATATACACTATATTGCCAAAAGTTTTGGGACGCCTGCCTTTACATGCAAATGAACTTTAATGACATCCCATTCTTAATTGTAGGGTTTAATATGGAGTTGGCCCACCCTTTGCAGCTATAACAGCTTCAACTCCTCTGGGAAGGCTTTCCACAAGGTTTAGGAGTGTGTTTATGGGAATTTTTGACCATTCTTCTAGAAGCGCATTTGTGAGGTCAGGCAGTGATGTTGGCGAGAAGGCCTAGCTCACATTCTCCGCTCTAATTCATCCCAAAGGTGTTCTATTGGGTTGAGGTCAGGACTCTGTGCAGGCCAGTCAAGTTCCTCCACACCAAACTTGCTTATCCGTGTTTTTTTGGACCTTGCTTTGTGCACTGGTGCACAGTCATGTTGGAACAGGAAGGGGTCATCCCCAAACTGTTTCCACAAAGTTGGGAGCATGAAATTGTCCAAAATGTCTTGGTATGCTGAAGCATTAAGAGTTCCTTTCACTGGAACTAAGGGTCCAAGCCCAACCCCTGAAAAACAACCCCACACCATAATCCCCCCTCCACCAAACTTTACACTTGGCACAATGCCGTCAGGCAAGTACCGTTCTCCTGGCAACCGCCAAAACCAAGACTCATCCATAGGATTGCCAGACAGAGAAGCGTGATTCGTCACTCCAGAGAACATGTCTCCACTGCTCTAGAGTCCAGTGGCGGCGTGCTTTACACCACTTTGCATTGCACTTGGTGATGTAAGGCTTGGATGCAGCTGCTCGGCCATGGAAACCCATTCCATGAAGCTCTCTACGCACTGTTCTTGAGCTAATCTGAAGGCCACATGAAGTTTGGAGGTCTGTAGCTATTGACTTTGCAGAAAGTTGGCGACTTCTGCACAATGTGCTCCTCAGCATGCGCTGACCCCGCTCTGTGATTTTACGTGGCCTACCACTTCGTAGCTGAGTTGCTGTTGTTCCCAATTGCTTCCACTTTGTTATGATACCACTAACAGTTGACCGTGGAGTATTTAGTAGTGAGGAAATTTCACAAATGTACTTATTGCACAGGTGGCAACCTATCACAGTACCACGCTTGAATTCACTGAGCTCCTGAGAGCGACCCATTCTTTCACAAATGTTTGTAGAAGCAGTCTGCATGTCTAGGTGCTTGATTTTATACACCTGTGGCCATGGAAGTGATTGGAACACCTGAATTCAATAATTTGGAGGGGTGTCCCAATACTTTTGGCAATATAGTGTGTCTGTCCATCTATCGTTCGTTCGTTCGTTTGTTCTATCATTCTATCGTTCTATCTGTCGTTCTATCTATCATTCTATTGTTCTCTGTCGTTCTATCGCTCTGTTGTTCTATCATTCTATTGTTCTCTGTCATTCTATCGCTCTGTTGTTCTGTTGTTCTATCATTCTATCGTTCCATCTGTCTTTTTGTCGTTCTATCAATCATTCTATCAATCATTCTATCTATCATGCCGTCTATCTGTCGTTCTATCTGTCGTTCTTTCTATCTATCTATCTATCTATCTATCTATCTATCTATCTATCTATCTATCTATCTATCTATCTATCTATCTATCTATCTATCTATCTATCGTTCTATCGTTCTATCGTTCTATCTATCGTTCTGTTCTATCTAATTGTCGCTCTATCTGTCATCCATCCATCCATCCATCCATCCATCCAAACTTGTATTGAATCTGGAACATTCTTTTAACACATGGACCTGAGGGGTCACTGGGTTTGATGGGAGTTAGATTACCCAGCATCCTTTGCCGTCACATGCTGTGGTCAGCATTATACATTCTTGCAGTGTCGTTGGTCTTTTGTGGTTTACACCAATTAGGAGAACTCATCCTGTCTTTCAGAANCTATCTACCTATCTATCTATCGTTCTATCTATCGTTCTGTTCTATCTAATTGTCGCTCTATCTGTCATCCATCCATCCATCCATCCATCCATCCAAACTTGTATTGAATCTGGAACATTCTTTTAACACATGGACCTGAGGGGTCACTGGGTTTGATGGGAGTTAGATTACCCAGCATCCTTTGCCGTCACATGCTGTGGTCAGCATTATACATTCTTGCAGTGTCGTTGGTCTTTTGTGGTTTACACCAATTAGGAGAACTCATCCTGTCTTTCAGAAGAGTGGTTATTGGAGTGGGTGGAGTGTGCAGGTCTGTAAGACACTCGTGTTTTCTTGACGTATGTGTCTTTCTGTCCTTATGTGTGTTTGTTTCAAATTACAGAGCTGAAAATACTCCTCATAGTTTCAGGCCGCGCTGGCTGCGGAGATGGCGCGATGCGGTCCCTGGCAGCGAGGGGAAACAGGAAAGGGAATATTTTTTGGACACAGGGGCCAGATTTCTCGATTTCGTCTTCAGCTTCTGCTGCTTTTTGTGAAATCGGAGAGGCTTTGGAACGGGCTCGAGAAGAGAGGGCAAAAAAACGCAAAACATTCAGAGCAGACTGAGCGACTGCAGGGGTTTGTGGGAGACACACACACAGACACTTCAGTGAAGAAAGAATGAGTATGTTGGGTATATATTAGTCCCTGTGGGTTAAGGTGACACCAGAATATGCTGAAAACAAACAGCATACACTTCAGCAGAAGAATGGAAACTCATAGTCCATAACTCACAACAGATAATACAAGAAGCTTCATAAAATCCAGACAGAGTATAACGGAGAGTGCTTTCATCCTGTTTTTCATGCTAATTCTTATAATTTGAGACAAGCTAGCTATTCCAATGGGACCTTTTAGATGTGAGTGTCTCTAGAGCAGATCTGCTGGTGTATTTTAGATGTTTGCTGCTTATTAAAGTTGACATAAAATAGACTTGTGGTGTGCCATAAGAGCTTTGACTATGGTTTACATATTTCCATATGCAATGTTAACCCTTAATGAAATTACAGTGGAAATACCATAGTCCTATAGTATCATATGGTAATTCCAGTGGTTATTACCATTAAAAATTTGGTGTTTTTAAATTTTTTTGAAAGAAGTTTCTTCTGCTCATTAAGAAGTAATGTGCTCATAAATAGTAAAGTGCTCATAAATAGTAAAAACAGTATTATTATGAAAAATTATTACAATTTAAAATAATTGTTTTCTAATAAAGAAACCATCATGTTCACACAGCGCACACAGCACCTCTGCATTTGCTCCAGATTTCTCTCAACATTGAGAAANTGACATAAAATAGACTTGTGGTGTGCCATAAGAGCTTTGACTATAGTTTACATATTTCCATATTCAATGTTAACCCTTAATGAAAGTACAGTGGAAATACCATAGTCCAATAGTATCATATGGTAATACCAGTGGTTATTACCATTAAAAATTTGGTGTTTTTAAATTTTTTTGAAAGAAGTTTCTTCTGCTCATTAAGACTGCTTTTATTTGATCATAAATAGTAAAAACAGTATTATTATGAAAAATTATTACAATTTAAAATAATTGTTTTCTATTAAAGAAACCATCATGCTCACACAGCGCACACAGCACCTCTGCATTTGCTCCAGATTTCTCTCAACATTGAGAAAATAACTCAGATATTTTGTTGTAATTTTAAAAGTAATGCATTAGTAGTTACTTGAAAAAGTAATCTGATTACTAGGGCTGTCAAGCAATTAAAATGTTTAATCTAATTACATGCTGTGTCGATTAATTAATCTAATTAATCGCAAATCAAATTTGGCTGAGAAAGGACACCCAAAAGATAATTATTGTGTAAAGCATCAAATAGACATTACAAAAAGTATAGCTCAAGAAATAAATATTTGATTTGATTCAGCATAGAATTTATTACACGTAAGTATTTGGACCATGAGGTTTAGTAAATGATGACTGAATTTTCATTTTTGGATGAACTATACCTTTAATGTTGTTGTAGTTTTTGTTTATTTATAATATGGAAATATGAAATTATACTCTAAATATAAAACTAAAACTGCCAGTAGCTGGCGGTAAATGTCTTAATGATTGGTTGGTTGGATGGTTGGTTGGTTCATTCGATCGATCCGAATCATTCGATTCAATTAATTTGTTAAAATAATTCATTCGTTCATTCGATTCAGTCATTTGATTTGTTCATTCATATCAAATTTTATTCATTCGATTCATTGATTTGATTCATTCATTTGATTCATTAATTCGTTCATTAATTCGATTTGTTCATTCATTTGTTCATTCGGTTTGTTCGTTCATTCGATTTGTTCAAACAGCCGATTCAATCAGAAGTGAAGTAAATCGTTCTCTTTATGAATGGTTCATTTAATCATTGGTTCACCCGATTCGTTCAAAACGCGGTTTCAGAAATGAAATGCTGCTGTGTGTTGCTCGGAGATGAACAGTTCTGCTTTGTCTTTATATTTTTGTTGTCAAAATTGAGCAAAATGGACAATATTGTGTCTAAAATAACAATATTAACTTCTTATTTATTGAACTGTTGTATAAAATCGGTATTGCATTTGCACTTGTGCTGTTCTGGACAGAAAAACGGCACTCATGTGATATTGCTTATCTATATCATATGAAGTAAATATGAGACATAAACTCAAACGGGGGCATTTTTGCTCCCAGATCTTGGATTTTAGGGACATTCGAACTACATTCTATAGGCTCCATATAGTGAGTTGTTGCCTTGCATCATATCCGTCATCAATCAACTGTATGAAATGTCAGATGACCTATGTATGTCTGGAGCGGTGCAAGTGCGTTAATAATTTTAATGCATTGTTTTTCACTGTAATTAATCAATCTAATCACCACGTTAAATCGTCAGCCCTACTATTCACGCAACTTGTGTTACTTGTAATGCGTGACCCCAACACTGGATGGTACGTTTTGGTTTACTTTATAGCAAGATGCATTCTATATTTGTACTTATCTAAGCCTTACTTTTATACTGGAAAATAATAATTAAAGGTTATATCAGCACGAGGTCATGGTCCTTGAAATCCTGCATCTTTTCCGACTTAAAAAGATGAAATGCTGTTGAAATGAGCAGCTGGGAACTCAAGGCAGTCTTGGCTCGCAACAGTTCCAGTGTTTCTGGCCTCTTTCTGTCGAAGATTCAAATGAAAATAAATGCTAAACGATCACAGATTGAGTCAAGATTCCCTGTGAACCTGGCTGTGCAATTTCCATATGGAAAAAAAATGGGTGTTTACTGTTAGAGGATGTGTGATACAAACATTTCGTTCTATAGTATCAACATTTGTAAATATAATATACAACATTTATTGTTTTACTCAAGGAAAATTTGACAGCATTGTGCAAAAATGTGACGTTGATTTATGTGGACGGGGATGTTTGCTGGTAATAGTTTATCGACTATTAATTATATCCCATATATGACAACAGATTCAGCCGTACACCATCATCACAGTGCTGAATAGTGTTCATAGCATCGCTCTGTTACTGTAAACACTTCAGAGGGGAGATGTGCACTGGATGAATACAGGACACAGAGGGAGGGAAAGAAGAGAAAAAGATATTTAAAATATTATAGAATTTTTTATTTATTTATTTTACTTATTTTTTAAAACAAATATGAATTTATTATGTTTATTTTATGTATTTATTTAATTTTACTGATTATATATTTATTCATTCACACATACTTTTGTGTAGTTATTTTTAAATTTGGTTTTATTATTTACTTTATTTATTTTATTTTACTTATTGCTTTTTATCTATACTTATTTTATGTGTATCTATTTCTACATTTATGAATTTATGTATAATTTTTATGAATGTATTTACTTTTACTTATTTTTATTTATTAATTCAGTCATTTATCCATCCTTTTTGTATATTTGTTTATTTATTTTTTAAATTCAGTTTTTATTATTTGTTACTCTTATTTATTTATTTGTTTTATTTAGACTTATTTTTATTTATTTTCACTTTTTTATCTGTATGTATTTTATGTATGTATTTATTTCTACTTATTGTTATTTATGAATTGATTTTATTTATTACTTTTTATGTATTTATTTATTGTTTTTATTATTTTTTCCTTTATTTAAACTTAATATTATAACATTCATTCATTCATTCATATATATAAGGAAAAGTATCCTTTATTTAAACTTAATATTATAATATTCATTCATTCATTCTTTTATTTTTTCCTTTATTTAAACTTAATATTATAACATTGATTGATTTGATTCATTCATTCATTCATTTAATTCATTCAATTTAATATTCATTCATTCTTTCATTCAACTTAATATTCATTCTTTCATTCAACTTAATATTCATTCATTCATTCAACTTAATATTCAATCAATCATTCAACTAAATATTCATTCATTCATTCAACTTAATATTCATTCATTCATTATTTCATTCAACTTAACATTCATTCATTCATTCATTCAACTTAACATTCATTCATTCATTATTTCATTCAACTTAATATTCATTCATTCAACTTAATATTCAATCAGTCATTCAACTAAATATTCATTCATTCATTCAACTTAATATTCATTCATTCATTATTTCATTCAACTTAACATTCATTCATTCATTCAACTTAACATTCATTCATTCAACTTAACATTCATTCATTCATTCAACTAAATATTCATTCATTCATTCAACTTAATATTCATACATTCATTCATTCATTCATTCAACTTAACATTCATTCATTCATTCATTATTTCATTCAACTTAATATTCATTCATTCATTCATTCATTCATTCATTCATTCATTCAACTTAATATTCATTCATTCATTCAGTCCATAAAGTGTATAGTGTATGTATATGTACATATATTGATTATGTGACAAAAGAATCAACCATACAGTACGCCTGTCATCACAGTATTTAATATTTTACCGGGGGGAAACTATTACTGGAGATGTATTACAGTCTCAGTAGTGATGCACAACTCATTATCAACTTATTTGCTCTTTAATGTCCATCACTGTTCATAATGATGATCCCGGGCAGTTTTCATAAACGCCTCATACACAACTGCCAGACAAATGTGTGATAAGCGGAAAATCATTTTACCAGCATATTTAACCACTGACCGCCTCTGCCGTCCAAATCTCTGTCTCAGCCGTAGTTACGCACAACCACGTAAATATTGATTTTGGATAAGCTGAATGTTTTTCCCATCAGGTCTGTTTGAAACGGCTCCCCTGGCTCGTATGAATGAGCACTAGAGGAATGTGTGAAGGAAGATATACATTCAGTAATACAAGCTTCAGTGTTACCTGCCTGCTGTACTTCCTGTGAACCGGCACATCTGCTTAAAGCGCGTCACCTCACGGCTGACCTGTGCTCTTACCTCACTGCACACTTGCTGCAGTCGTGTCTGTCATGCTTTGGCTTGTGTTAGTGTGTTCTGTGCTGATGTCCGCTCACAGGTTCCCAGACCCTCTCAGTGCTTCATGTGTTAGTGTTGGCCAGCAGGTTCAGACCGGTGGCTGACGGCCAATATGACACACATGCGTGCAATTATTTCCGGCAGTTATTTTCTCTGAAGCGCATGTAACACATTGTGATCCTTCATATCTGAGATCTGTCTTGTGTAATTTTGAACAGCCATGCAAAATATTGTTTCTTTTCTTTTGAGTAGATAAACTGGTTGAATAGATTTTAGGTAGATAGGTACCCTAGTAAAAAACACACAAAAAAGCATACCAAAATCTATTTAAAATACATTTATTTCATACTAAGTAAACTTCAAATTCATTAACATATTTATTGACATATCACTTAAGACTTACTGATATAAATGTATAATTAAACTTTATTTGAAGTATTTCTTTATTACTCAATGCACATTTCTTAATATTATGCCTAAAAGGTGTTTTAATATCACTATTAATAAGGATTGTATGATCTCTGTATAATATCAGTCTTTAAATGTAAGATTTTTAAAGTGCCCCTTTTATGCCTTTTTTTAAGGTTTCTAAAATTGTTTTTGTAGTCTCCTACAACAGGTTTACATGCATGCAAGTTTGAAAACATTTTCGTTTTCTCATAATATACATTTCATTTCTCCTCAGTTCTCAGTCTCTTTAAACCCCTCCTTTCCGTGAGCCTACACTGCTCTGATTGGTCAGATGGCCCAATCCTTTGTGATTGGTCTACTGCGCTCACCACACTCTCATTGCTATAGCTGAATGACAGCTATCAATTCACAAGACATTGTATACAAGGTATGGAGAGAAAAGATAGCATCGATTTTATCGTATCAATTCGAGCCTGAGTCCGACGATGAAACGTCTGAAGTAGTCGATCAACCAGAAACTTGTTTCGCAATCACGACTAGAGTAGGACGTTTCTCTATGGTAAGTGTCACCTTAGTTTGTGTTATTTATAAGACATGATTGCAGCGTCACTGTTATGCTTTATGTAGGTGCACCAGTGGGAACTGTATCAGAATGCCAAGCGAAGCTGAAAAACTCTAACATAAGATAAACATTTAGGCCAGATGTGTACACAGACTTTTTCATCATAACTATTAACAAAGTAAAAAATGGCTATTTCATTGTTTGACATTACAATGAGTGTTTACTGTTTACAGAGGGAATACTTGATTTAGTTAGCGTGGACTGGCATCTTAACATCCTATTACAATACAGATAGAGCTCCACTCTACTGTAATAATAAAAACGCAGTGGGAAAAAACTGTTTGTTTTACAGTTACGTAAGTGAATCGGGCCCACGGCTGTGTTATAAACTCCCACGTTAGCCGAGCACAAATGTGAATAGCTGATAATGCATTACACTCTGTAAACAAAAGTCGTGCTCCATCCTTGATCATTACTCCAAATAATAAGACAGACAAGCTGCATTAATCTACACATTTTTATACGATATTGGACCCACATCTGAATAGCAGAACTACAGAAACGTGAGTTAGCCGGTTAGCAGGAGACATACAGACTAAGGGTGTACGTTACACAACCTAACATACAAAACTACGAATTTTGAACGATCGCTAGAAAATATAAACATCAATTATTAATCATACTTCAGGTTGAGATTCAGAGGAGCAAGCTGGTCCATAGAAACTGGGCATTGATCCATATTTTAAGACCAAGCGTTTTGTGAATCCTGCGTTAAACTCCCTGAGGTTTGAGAAGCAGTCGTCAGTAAAATGTTGGGAACACAACAAAAGATTGTACTGCTGTGGTATTGTTGAAAAAAATGAATTTTCCCTGGCGTCTGCCCATATTAAGTGGGCAATATGCTAATGTTTCATTGTGACGAAACGGCTTGGGATTTGTTTTATAAGCGACTCGTTTAATTGACTCAGAGTCGACTCTTACTTTTGAGAGACAATAACTTTATATACGGTGCACTTTCAGATTTAAAATTTTGCAGGATGTTTTCATTCACTTAGAACTATGTTACACACTACATGAAAGGTAATTTTCAAAAATCCATAAAAGGGGCACTTTAAAGGTGCCATAGAATTGAAAATTTAATTTACCTTGGCATAGTTGAATAACAAGAGTTCAGTACATGGAAATGCCATACAGTGAGTCTCAAACATCATTGTTTGCTCCTTCTAATGTAAATCTCATTTGTTTAAAAGACCTCCGAGGAACAGGCGAATCTCAACATGGAACAGGCGAATCTCAACATAACACAGACTGTGACGCAACAGTTGGGATCATTAATATGTACGCCCCCAAATTTGCATATACCAGCCCATGTTCAAGGCATTAGACAAGCCAGTATTAACGTCTAGATCTGTGCACAGCTGAATCATCAGACAAGCAAGGACAACAGCGAAAAATGGCAGATGGAGCAATAATAACTGACCTGATCCATGATATCATGTTATTTGTAAATTGTCTTTCTAAATGTTTCGTTAGCATGTTGGTAATGTACTGTTAAATACCACCAGAGCCATGTCGTTATTTTCATTATTAAACACTTGCAGTCTGTATAATTCATAAACACAACTTCATTCTTTATAAATCTCTCCAACAGTGTAATGTTAGCTTTAGCCCCATTAGCCGCAGCCTAGGCTACTATGAAACTCATTCAGAATCAAATGTAAACATCCAAATAAATACCATACTTACGCGATTAGACATGCTGCATGACGAACACTTTGTAAAGATCCATCTTGAGGGTTATATTAGCTGTGTGAACTTTGTTTATGCAATGTATTATAGAGTCGCGAGCTTTGGGCCGGGGAGCGCGAGCATTTAAAGGGGACGCGTGCTGAATCGGCGCATATTTAATTATGCCCCAAAATAGGCAGTTAAAAAAATTAATAAAAAAAAAATCTATGGGGTATTTTGAGCTGAAACTTCACAGACACATTCAGAGGACACCTTAGACTTATATTACATCTTGTGAAAAAGCATTCTAGGGCACCTTTAAAGTGTACCTAAAGTATACTTCCAATAGTCCCACTTTAACACAGTCAAATACATTCCAGTATATCTTTAGTTGGACCTCAGCACTACTTCTATTAAAGTTAGAAGTAGTCAATTAAAGTGCATTAAGTACAAAATTAGTTGTTCCAATTTAGCAGACTTTAAGTATACCAAAAGTACAATTGCAGGGGATTTTTTAGTACATAAATATGTAAATGTACAGTATTTGTAGNTATATATATATATATATGTGTGTGTGTATATATATTAGGGCTATCAACAATAACGCATTAACGCATGCATTTAATTAAAAATGCGTTAAATTTTATGTAATTTACGACACACAGTTAGATGATCTTAAAAGTCCATGCTGATTAGGCTACATCAGAGATGGCAGAAAGGAGAGAGAATTATTCATTCCAGTGTCTGTTTCGCTTTAAAACACAAACTCTCTGTCATATTCTGTCATTGTATCTGAAGTGTGCGAGCCCTCCGCATTGCGCCGTTCCTGCCTGAACGGAAAGTATGGCCAGATGATATGGAAACTATGTTTCTCGGCTGGTTAAAGCAAACCAGCGTCTTGCTATGAAACTTTTGATGGATGAGGATTGCAATCAAGGTAAAGACGATTGCGGTGACGTACAGAAGCACGCGTGAATCCTTTATATTGATGTGCAAACAAATCATGTATGAGCGTTCTGGACGCACTGATCGCACATTGTATTTATGCACATTTCAGTACATTCGCGTTGTTTTCACACACACACATTCAGGATAATGTTTGGATTTGTCCTGTGTATGTTGCTGTGTACTTTTAGTATATATGCAGGTCAAGGCGGTTGGTTTAGGGTTTTTTGGCATCTCCATGTGGTCCTGTTCAGTATCACAACTTGACTTGTCTAAGATGTAAACAAGCTTTTCGCACATTTCTGTTTCAATGAAACATTTACATTTTTGTGATTTGTTATGTTAGTTGTAGTGTGCTTGGGTCTCTGTTACTATTTTTACAACAATCATTTAAAAATGTTGCCACATAAACTGTGTTTACTTACTTGAATTTAATTATACTTTCACCTACTAATAAGACTGTGTTCCAAACCATTTTTCCACTGATTTTCGCTCCACAATCATGGAGAAAATTCTAAAAAGTCTGCCTGACTGTAAAAGATTTAAGCTGGAGAAAGCAATTGAAGCAATCTTGAAAGGTTTGCTATGGTAGTGCTAATGAAGAGTGTGTGTGAAGTCTGTGAGGTGTGTGTTTTTGGAGTCAGGAGCGAGGTCTCTGTCCAGCTGGCAGTGACTCTGCACATGTGCGTGTGTGTTTTTCACTGCCGAGGCCTCATTAGCAGAGCCGTTGCCCAGAGACGTTCCTCTTCTAGCTGAATATCAGAGCGCACACATGTGTCTGACACCTGGAGCCAAGATGGCGGGCTTTGTGGACGAATTCTGGGAGAGAATCCAGAAGAGCCCTGTTGAGATCTCATCCCACGCTGGCAGTTTAGGAGCAGCACATCCCAAGGACTTTCAATCATCCGCTGGGACCGAGAGATGACACCCTGAATCCCTAGGGAACCGGAGGAAGAGAAATCCTGACCACACCAGATCAAGACTTGTGGTTAGTGTGAACTCCAGCTCTTCCCAAACCTCTCATCTCCTGATCTCGGTGGCATTGGATACAAGAACTGTCCCATTGAACCATGAAGAGCATTCCTGCTCCATGTCCATGAGAGTTTTTGTGACTCATGCCCTGATTGATTTGGACACTGTTTGGTGATGGTCTTCTGTACGCCCGACTTCTGTTACTAGGTACTAGAGCGAGTACTTGTTTTGCTATGACAACAGATTCAGCCGTACACCATCATCACAGTGCTGAATAGTGTTCATAGCATCGCTCTGTTATTGTAAACACTTCAGAGGGGAGATGTGCACTGCATGAATACAGGACACAGAGGGAGGGAAAGAAGAGAAAAAGATGCATTTAAAATATTATAGAATGTATTTTTATTTATCTTTTTTATTGATTGATTTAATGTATTTATTTGACTTATTTATTGCTGTTTATTTATTAATTTAAATTTTTCTTTTTTTTCTTTTCTTTTATTTTTTACTTGTTTATATTTATTTATGAATTAATATATTTTTTACTTATTTATG
>RJVU01057378.1:3528925-3548340 GCA_003731715.1 Anabarilius grahami
TATATATAATATATATTATTATATATAATATATATAATATACCCTGGACCACAAACCAGTCATAAGGGTAAATTTTTTGAATAAATAATCTTTCCATTGATGTGTGGTTTGTTAAGACAATATTTGGCCGAGATACAACTATTTGAAAATCTGGAATCTGAAAGTGCAAAAAAATCAAAATATTGAGAAAATCGCCTTTAAACTTGTCCAGATGAAGTCCTTAGCAACGCATATCCACTCACAAAAATACATTTTTGCTATATTTATGGTAGGAAATGTACAAAATATCTTCATGAAACATAATCTTTACTTAATATCCTAATGATTTCTGGCATAAAAGAAAAATCGATCATTTTGACCCATAGAATGTATTATTAGCTATTGCTACAAATATATATACATATGTATATATATTTGTAGCAATAGCTAATAATACATTCTATGGGTCAAAATGATCGATATATATATATGTATATATATATATGTCTAAAATATATGTCTAAATTTAACTTTAGATTTAAAGAAAATGTATTTTAGTATTTTATTTCTAGAGCGCCTGTCAGCCAATCAGAATCAAGAATTCAACTGTGTTGTGGTAAAACTGGAATATGTTAGAAGTGATCTGTGGTCGCAAAAAAAGTTTGTTTAAACGGCTGTTTGAACAGCATCTCACTTAAAACAGAAACTTGATGAGCAACTGAATTTACCTCTGAATGATAAACATACCCGATGATAAATGGAAAATGATCTGACGTTATCGGTCACCTCTGTGTGTTTTTATTTCCAATCATGGGTTCATTTGTTGCTCAGCCGTTATATTTGGCAGGAAGACGATGCATTTGAAGCCGTGGAGCGTGAGTCAGCTCAATATACAATCCTCCGCTGAGTTTATTCTCATTTTTCCTGAGCGCTGCAGTGAAACTCGGAGCCAGCAGTTTCTTTCAGAACGAGTGTTGCCAGTGTTTGTTCAAAGCGTTGCGAACACATTGTTGCAGGTCGTACGGAGGCCTGGCCAAGGCGAGTTCACCGAGGGAGGACGAAAAGGACAAAAGGGAAAGGAGGGGTAACGGAGAAAGAAAGAAAGGTTGAGAGTTCACGGAGACTGATGGATGTGTGTGTTCTCAGCCATCTATCTGCAGACAACAGACTCAAATCACAGACTAGGGACTCCTACCTCGTCTGCTGTCTTCATCTGTTGGTCCTTCTCACTTTCTTCCACCTTTGATTTGTCTGTCTTTGGGGTTCATACTCATATTCTCAGTAGGGATGTAGTGATTTTAAAAGTCCGTCTAATAACTGAAAAATAGCAGATATTAAGAGAATTTAGACATCACAACATTATAATGTACAGAATCAAAATGTATACAGTCAAACCAAAAATTATTCAGACACTAGATACAATTTTTTATATATTTTTACTAGTGGGTGCAGGACACTATAGTTCATTTATGTAAGTGAGGATAGCAAAATAAAGTTAACTGTGACATATTATACCCAGAAATTCTTCATACAGTGGACTACCATTAAAATTGATAAAATTTGGGACCAAAAATTATTCAGACACTTTGACCTGACTATGTTTTGCTTAAGTGTTATCTGACATAATTAGGATTAATTTTTTCGGACAGTTTAACTCTGAGATCTTGTCATATTTAATAAAAAAAAAATGTATACTAATANCAAGATGTCTGAATACATTTTGGTTTGACTGTGTGTGTATATATATATATATATATATAATATATATTTTTGCATATGCTGCATGAGTGAAGGCTACTGCTGAAACATGCATTTAAATACGGTGAATGGAATGCAAGCTTCTGCAAGGAAAGTAGGGAGAACCCCTAGGAGATCTAGACAGGTGGTGCTGGGGAAGGTGGAGGGCTAGGAAAAATCCAATGGCGTGCTTTAATGAGTTGAGCTGGTTCGGGACAAAAATAAATAGGTTACGTGGATGGAACAAATTGGTAGAATCGCTCATCTGTAAGAGAACCAATCAGCTGCTTGGAAGAGTTTTATGACTGAACTATGTGTATGCACACAGTAAATTAACTTGTGTGTTGCATGTGACAAAAGTGAGTCACAATCATCACATAAGCATGCACAATTAAATGAAAATATTCATAAACAATATAGTAGGGGTGTGAAGCAATTCATATTTTTAATATAATTAATTACATGATGTGGCGATTAATTAATCTAATTAATGGCAAATTTATCGTACATCAAATTTGGCTGAGAAATTGTCCCCAAAAGATAATTTAAAGTCATTATTGTGTAAAGCATCAAATAGACGTTGCAAAAAGTCGATTAGGAAAGAAATATTTTGATTCAACGTAGAATTTATTATACAAACTTTTGGACAATGACGTTGAGTAAATGATGACTGAATTTTCATTTTTGGGTATTTTTTAATGAAAGTAAACATTTGGTCAACTGATGTTTTATGAACAATTTTCTTATAGATGTTAATTTACTGAAGGCTACCATGAAAGCTAGGTTAATAAGTTTATTAAATTAATTCACAATATGTGCACATTTTTTATTAATGTGGGGGGTGACGCGTCACACAGGCACTATAGCGCTGTATGACGGTATGAAATGTCACATGACCTATGTAGGTCTGGGGGCTTGGGCAAGTGCGTTAAATCTGTTAAAAATTTTAACACGTTATTTTTTTCCGTAATTAATTAATCTAAATAATGCGTTAAATTCACAGCCTTAATATATAATATTCTTTCTGAATGTTTTAATTGCGCATGCTCATTTTCAAAATTTGTACATTTGTACATAGCGTAATATTTTAAATGTAATCTTTTGCAAAATGATCATGCATTTTTCCATATTATTATATATATTATAACATGATGCCTACATTCACATGTAGCATTTAATAAGAGACTTTTGTTTTTAGCATTTTATTGTTTGTTTATTTACACAAAATAGTAAAACAGTTTTATTTTAATATCTGCCAGGTTATTGCTATTATTAACCTATAATTTTTTTAACATTTATCTGCCATAACATGAAAATAAGTGTGCTAAAGATTACATTTAATGGCATTATCATTTTAAAGATGAACTTTAAGTGAGAGTTAGATGATGGCAATCATGCATAATTAAATATCCAATATTGACCAGCACAATAAATTAAATTATCTCTTATATTGTCTGGAAACTGATATGATTCTGCATATATTGTGCGTTTCTAATTCTCACATTGCATAGCCAGTTAAACAATGTGCAAAGTTCATCTCGTGTATCAAGCAATTAAAAAAAGTCCTATCAATTGTTCATTGTGAGCGATTACAAATCTGCCCCATGTTCTGGGATTCTTTCCCTGCACATCCTCTACCCCGAGGTTGAAGATTTTTGGTCCTCTTCCAGCAAACATATTTCTTTCTGGGTGTGAACCAAAGACCTCCATACCTTCCAGATGAGGTCCGATAGAGCACAATATGGCCCGAGAGCTACGTCCCCCCTGAGGGATATATATTCAGAGATGTCCGTGCATGAGCGCTCTGTGAGAGTGGTTTTATGTGCTGGGCGTGTGTACAGTTGATAGATGCCTCAGCCCTGGTTGCCTGAACTCTAGACCACATCCAGATACACCAAGAGGAAGAGGGACTCAGGGCGTTTCACACTAGAGCTTTTGGTGAGGACCAGAGTCCATTTGACGTCAGCGCCTCGATAGTTTAGTTGGCGTGAGCGCTTGTTTTCTGAACCACACCTGAGTCTGCTTGAGAACGAATTGTGCTGCCTAAGCATTCTGGCCTAAATTGCAGAAGTAAATCTCTTTTGAAGTTGTATAATTTGCCAATTAGATTATATTGAATGTTATCTTCGATGAGCAGCCTTCATGCATTGCAAATGTTGTTCTGTTCGTGTAAAGTTTTGGAAGTAAAATCAAGTACTCATTATTAAATGTTTTTGGGGTTTTTTGAGCCTTCTTTTCTTAAGTTGTTGCCTGTGTAGTGGGGTTATTGGGTGATGCACATTACATCGGGTTAGAGCCAAATATTATATGAACTAACATCAATCAAATGTTGGTTTAAGCCAAGCAGTTAAATGGATCCTGTCTTTTAAAGTGTAACATTACTGAGTCTTTTGTCCAGAGTTGGCGTTGGCGATTCAGGTCAGAATGACCGAAGCAAGAGGACTTCAATGTTATTAGTGTGTGAATGTGTGTGGCGTGACTCCTCCTGAACTTGTGCGAATGAAGATAAGATTCCATTCTGATGAAATCAAGAACTGCTCGCATCCAAGCTCAGACGTTCACCTCCACACCCAAACTCACACTAGTCACTCTTCAACCTATCCGATCAATACTCCATCTTCAAAAACAATGGTTTAATGTTTTCGAAGACATCAGTCACTGATCATGTCTGACTTTATCAGGTTGTTATTCTGTGTTACAGTGTGTTTTAAGGTGTTTCATTGAGGAAAAATCTTGCATAGTTAAAGTGTAGTGATACATTAGGTAATAGATGATCACTGTTCAATGGACAAATACAAGTTAAGATCTTACCATATAAAATAATTCTCTACTTTTCTACTCTTGAAGCCTTGTTATTGTAACAAGCATAAGGCGGAGGTTTGGAATTTTTTTTTGTAGCTATGATGTAATAAAAGGCTTGTTCCAGCATCCATCCATCCACCCACCCAAGACTAGTGGTTTTCCAAAGTTACTAGCCACTCAGCATTTTCACTGGCCACAATTTTGACAATGATATTATGGGGGAAAACTGCCATATAGATATTTTTGATATGATCTCATAATAATATATAGGTATATTAGGCTGCTGTCACTTTAAGACCTGATGCACGGATCCATTATACTGTTACACATGCGTTTTCTTTCTCAACTGTTTACGTTCACTTAAAACAGAACTTTTATGTGAAAACTCAACATTTTTTGACATAATTTTGTGTGTATTTGACTCATTAAGCGCAATAAGCAGCGAAAAAGAACTCAATTTAGTACTGAGAGGCGGTTTTATGTTCGCACACTTTGGGTGTGTGCTCAAAATCTGCAGATTGAGTAAAATTATGCGCTACACGCTCAATCCCACACCAAAATTCAACACCGACAATATTCATCCAGAGCGAATGAAACAAATGAGTGAAGGGAGGCGGGTTTGTGTGTCGACTCACTATCGGAGAGATGAGAAAGAGCAGCTGGTATCATGTATCTATTCTGACGAAAATGAGTATTGGAAGCGCTTCAGATATTTCAGTATCAAAATGTATCAAAAAATCTATATTTTTGACAACACATCATTGCACTTAGTTTATTATTTCAGATTCCTTTTTAAAAGACTATAATTGAAAAATGTATTTAAAATGTAACCTGCCAAAGTAACTAGTAGGAGTGACTGCATTACACGACACTGTTGAATTCCACCCGTTTTTGGTTAATGTTTTAGTTTGAGCATGTAAACACAGTCCATCATGGCTGTTTCTCAGGGATTCCTACTCTCAGCAGCATTTGTTTTTCTCTTCTCACCTCACATCTCTCTCTGTTCTGTTGCTGTCAGCTGGTGCGGATCATCCTACCCTGAAGTACCACTGGCAGTAGATCAGCATCACGGTTGTTATTCCACACCGACATCTCAACAGACACCTGTACAAAACATCGACTGGTTTGTGTGGTGATGTGAGAACCAGACTGTGGCACACTGACACTGAGCTTTGGGTTTGGTCACGGCAGCTCTTGCATCTATGCATATTTGCGTATGTCCACATGGGTTGTTTGTTCTGGGTCCATCAGGTTCACGACTGCCTGTCTGAGATGATGAATCACCAGCTGATGGTGACTGAGATGAAGCATCAAACAGCAGGATGGCAAATGGATGTGATTTTTGTGTCTCTTTGTTCTCTGTTCTCTGTTTCTATCTTTGTTCCTGGCAAACATTTATGTTCTTTAGGACTCCGTTAGTTCCCAGCGTGCTCCTGACACATTCTGAAACGTGGCTGAATGAATGAAATGCACAGTGTTGATTTTCCATAAGTTCACAGATATGCAGGCTTGACGTGTGTCGGTGTTTGCATGAACAATTATGTCACTGTAACCTGCTGAAAAGACCCGCGCGGCTCCATATAGAGAGATTAAGTTGTTATAATAATATATTCATTCATTCATTTATGCATTTTATATATTCATTCATTCATGCCTTCATTCATATATTCATTCATTCTATCTGTCATTCATGCATTCATTCATATATTCATTGATTCCATCATTCATCCATTCATGCAATCATGCCTTCTCTTATATATTCATTCATTCGTTCATATATCCATTCATTCATGCATTCATGCCGTCTTTTATATATTCATTCATGCCTTCATTCATTCATTCTTTCATCCATTCATGCATTCATGCCTTCTCTTATATATTAATTAATTCATTCATTCATTCATGCCTTTTATATATTAATTAATGCCTTCATTCATTCATACTTCCATTCATTAATTCATTCATGCATTCCTTCATTCTTGCTTTCATTTGTTCATTCATTCGATCATTCATTCATGCCTACTTTTATATATTCATTCATGCATGCATTCATTAATCCATGCCTTCATATATTCATTCATTCATGCATTCATGCATTCATTCATATATTCATTCATTCATTCATTCATTCGTTCGTGCATTCATTCATTCATTTTCATCAATTCATGCATTCTTTTATATATGCATTCATTCATGCATTCATTAATCCATGCCATCATATATTCATTCATTCATGCATTCATGCCTTCTTTTATATATGCATTCATTCGTGCATTCATTAATCCATGCCTTCATATATTCATGCATTCATGCATTCATGCATTCTTTTATATATGCATTCATTCTTGCATTCATTAATCCATGCCTTCATATATTCATGCATTCATTCATGCATTCATGCATTCATTCATATATTCATTCATTCATGCCTTCATGCCTTCATTCATATATTCATTTATTCATGCATGCATGTTTCCAACTTACAATTTCGAGTTCAGTGAACATGTAAATGGTTTCTACAACTTGACCTAAGTTTATCCCAGAAAGAATGTTGCTGGTAAACATAACTGTCAATCCACCATCTAGACCAGCACTAACCAGCACAAACAAGCCAGTAAATTCAAGCTGGTCTAAGCTGGTCCCTTGGCTTTTGACCGTTCAAAGTTAATGTCTTAGTTGTGCGGAAATACACATTACCTTTAGAAAGCTCTTAGTTAGATATCTTTTCCCAGCATTTGAACTGTTGTTTTGCCGCTAGTGATTATGGCAGCATTGTTTCAAAGGCATTGTTATGATGTCAGAGTGATTTAGCCGTCTGTCAGAGGGCAGATGTTATTGACATCAAAGACAAGCCCTGATCTGCCCGCTATCACACAATGACATCTTTAAAGGACAGGAAGAGGAGGTTTTTTTTTAAGTATCAATCGTTCACTCATCGGGGTTCACTGCAGACTGCTGTCGGACATTTGCTTTCAACACTCTCCATTCATCTCAACCCCCAATCTATCCAAATCTCTGCTCTGTTCATCTCCATGTAATGTCTTAAAGTGTTTTGCTTTATTTGTACTTGCATCTGAAGTTTAGCAAATGTTAATTTTGAATTCGGGCGTAAAACATCTGGCCTATTTTATGAATGTGAGTCAGAAAATGAGTGTTCCATCTCATATGCGTCTTTCTGTGTCTCTACAGTGTGTCCAGGGTCATCAGGCTAATAGAGACTCTCGTATACTTTGGGTCAAAAATGACAACTTAGTCACTACTGGCTTCAACCAGGTAATTTTACATACTTAAATGTTACATTTTAAAAAAGAAAGTTATGTATGTTTGATATAGATGTATTAATTGATTGTGTGTTTTCTTCTTCAAAATATTAATAATAGTGTATAATGTGTAAATGCATCTGTGTTTGCAGGTGAGGCAACAGGAAGTGAGACTCTGGGACAGCAGGAAGTTGACCTCCTCCCTCAGCACGCTGTCTTTGGCCACCTCCAATGCGTAAGTCAAATCACAAAAGTCAAAGTTAGTGTGGCAAGATTTTATCTGCTTTTTTGTGGTTCGTGTGGGCACAGATGTGCAGTCTGCAGGTGTATAAATGCATGTGTTGGACAGAACAAAAGCCTTGTCTTTGAGAGTATCTATGACCACATTTACATGCATATAGTTTATTAATGTTTATTCCGAAAAAGGTTTATATGCTCCATGGCTGTTGTAATATTTCTGTTAAATACTGGAGAAGGTTTTGCCATTTCTTACAGTGCATTGTTAGTAATTTAATTAATGCATTAATACTCATGACCTAGAGCACAATAAATGACAAAACGCTGTCTCCTCCTTCTTTATGTTCATTTCTTTTAATATTTTAATATTTAATTTAACACTGCCATTTATAAGTTTGGGGTCATTCTTTGGAATAAAATATAAAAATGTATACTTTTATTCAGCAAGGACACATAAATTGATCAAAAATGACAGATATAATGTTAATAAATGCTGTTCTTTTGAACTTTTTTTATTAATCAAAGAATTCTGAAAAGTATCATGGTTTGCACAAAGATTTGAAGCAGAACTGTTTTGAACATTAATAATAAGAAGAAATGTTTCTTGAGCACCAAATCATCATATTAGAATGATTTCTGAAGGATCATGTGACACTAAAGACTGAAAATTCAGCTTTTATCACAGGAATAAATTACATTTTAACATATATTAAAGTAGAAAATGGTTATTTAAAAGTGTAGTAATATTTCACAATATTATCATTTTACTCTTTTAATCAAATGCAACCTGGGTGAGCAGAAGAGGCAATCCCCCAAGAGGCAGAAGAGGCAGACCCCAAACTTTTTACCTGCGGTGCATGATGAGTTCACAATCATAATATGACCAAATATTAGGGGTGTGATGAGACGAAATGAGACACAAGATTAAGTTCACGAGAACAAGATGAGATTTTTACACAATATTTTTAAGAAATCCTCGATGAATTACATGACTAGAAAAAGAGTCTGCAGGTGCATTTGAAATGTTTTAAAGGGGCTCTATGTAGGAATGACACCCAGTGATTGAAATAGGTACTGCAGTCCAAATTAAAAATATTGTTTGCCCCGCCCCCTCCTTCAAAGACGCGGGTGGCCAGCAACAAGAGGGAGCGCAATCGACAATGAAAGCTGAGGAGACTTATTAATTGATTTATTTGTGTTTTAATATGCTGTCGTTCATAGAGATTTTTAGATGGATGCAGAGGCTTTTTAGGTCAGGTAGAATCTGCGATTCTCTGACCCAGTTTGTTTGCTGGTTTCAATGGCTACAATATGCTGTGTTTTCCGCCAACTGGCAACCTGTGATGTCGAAATACTATTGGATAAACTGGCAGCACACGGTTTCGCACATACCAAAGCAAAAACAGACACACATTTCAAAGTAGAATGTCTGGCTGTAGCAGTGTTTTTCTGAGAAACAAGTAGCATGTTTCCTAAATATCTGCAAACATATTGGGGTATTTTTATGCTTTATTAAAGTGAAAATCGTACATATAGCCCTTTTAACTAATCATCTTGTAATGAATGTCATTTCAGATCTACTTTCTGAGTATGAATTATCATATGCAGTAAAAAACAACAATACTCAAGCACTGTAAAAGGTTTTGCCAAAAACTCAACTAACTGGCTTCTCTCCTGTATGATTTCATATGAGTCTCTTCAGACCTTAGAACTCGCGTTTTACTTACGCTTTCGCGATCTCGCATACTCTGTGAATAGTATGAGTGCGTATTCTACAAGATAAGACATTTGTCAGATGCTTTTTTAGGCTCTGTTGTGGAACAAATCCTCCACCGTGGTCTTGTCAGTCATTTTGCCTTACTCTCTTCACGTGATCTGTGAACTCTGATTCCTGCCGCACTGTGTGCGACTCTGCAGCTCGTGCTGGATGAGCTGGATGGGATTGAAGCGACCGTTATCAAACTGAATTAAATTGTTTTTTTATTTCTATAAAAAGCAAAACGACAGTGGAGGCGTTATATAAACGTAGCGGTGGCATGTTCTATCCTAATTTCACCCACTCAGTCATGGCAATATCGCGAAACAGCTTTTCACCTCAGTGAGCAATTTCATCACATTTTATTCTCGTCACACCCCTTCCAAATATATAGTTAAAGGATTAGTCCACTTTTAAATAAAATTTTCCTGATAATTTACTCACCCCCATGTCATCCAAGATGTTCATGTCTTTCTTTCGTCAGTCGAAAAGAAATGAAGGTTTTTGATGAAAAGATTCCAGGATTATTCTCCTTATAGTGGACTTCAATGGACTCCAAACGGTTGAAGGTCAAAATGACAGTTTCGGAAAAAAACTAAACTGGTGGCGCGTTCGTTCCGCAAGTTGAGTAGGGAAGGCGTAGGACATACAGCGTAAGCGTTTTGAAGAATGCGGAAAGCGGAAGTACGTTCAAGGCGATATTTTGTGTTTATAAAGCATATACAGTTCGAAAGTGACCGATCGTTTCGCTAGATAAGACCCTTATTCCTCGTCTGGTATCGTTTAAAGCTCTTTGAAGCTGCACTGAAACTGTAATTTTGACCTTCAACCATCTGGTGCCCATTGAAGTCCACTATAAGGAGAAAAATCCTGGAATGCTTTCATCAAAAACCTTAATTTCTTTTTGACTGAAGAAAGAAAGACATGAACATCTTGGATGACATGAGGGTGAGTAAATTATCAGGAAAAGTTTATTGGACTAATCCTTTAAGAAATAATATAATTAAGTACAATGTATGATTTAGGAATGTTCTTGTGCATGTGAATGCGGTCATTGAAAGAGCTGGTTCTGGAAACAGAAGGCTTTCTCTGTTGCACGCTAGTTTCTGTGTCATCTCAGAGCTTGAGTTTATTTTTGAAGTGTGGCTGTACGCTGTGAATCTGATGGCCGAGGTCCAATCGGGAAAGACAGGCGGGCAGCGCTCGTGTGCTTCAGCACCGTGTTTACAGAAGGAGCCTGCAGGGGCTGCCCAATGAAAAGCGCGGTTTACACAGGTCTGTTGTGGCAGCGCTGTGGTTCCTGTCTTCCGGACAGCAGGTCAGTGTGCGCTGCGGTCCGGTGCTCCGTTCAGCCGTAGAGGTGTGCATGGAGCTAGTGGAGAGGTGATTTTCCATGCACGAAGACACAGAGGTTATTCTTTAAGAGCAATGCTTTGTGTGAGTTTGTGCGGTTTGCACAGTAAGTCCTTAAACACCCACATCTCCTGGTCTGGCCTTATTTTATCCGGTCAGACGGATAACAGCCCCTCTGTGTGGCGACAAAATCCCCCTCATAAAGAAACCACTTATAAGTATGTGCCATTGTAGGAGATTATAGGATCCATGAATATTTCACAGGATAACAGAAGTCTGTTTCTACAGCCAGATTATGTTGCTATTGAATTGAACTGGAAAATGTGACACAATTGAGCTGCCGCCCGTCTCAAAGCAGCTATGATTCTTTTCTTGACTGGTTAGAGGTGGGATGAAGTATTTGCCATTGTTGTATTATTGGTTGACAGAGGAGAGCCAGATCATCTGGTGTCAAGCTGTCCGACATTCTTACATTTTTCTCGTGTCTACACCTCTATAGACCTAAAAATAAAGGTTCCAGTGACCTTTTTTTCACCAAAATGGTGCCAATGAAGCTGGATGCTTAAATCTGTTCTGTGTTTACACTAAGGCAACTTTGGGCTTGAAAAACTAGATTGCAACAATTTACATTATTTACACTGTAAATGCATGTTCAGTTGATGGACAACAGCTCCAGCCACTTTATTTGACCTGTCAAAATAAAATATTACTAACATATTCATACATATGTGGTTTTCAAAATGATGCCAAAAGAAAATTTTTTAGTGTGTGAAGAACATTTTAACAATCTAAAGAACCTTTTTCTACTATAAAGAACCTTTTGTGCAATTGACCCTTCGCAAAGACCCCCTTAGTTACTGTTGCTTTGTCCGACAAGCCATGGCGCCGTCACGCCACACGCAGTGAAAAATACTTCGTGGAGCAAAGAGGACACTGACAACATGTCGACAGACAAGACAGAGCAGGTTACTTATGATATTAAACAAAGTCCCAGCTTTCAAACTGTGTAGTTTTTTTAAGAAATTCAAACAATAAAAACTGGATCTTTAATGTGTCGTGACCATGGTCGTGACAGATTGCTGTAACGCCTCAGCTCAAGAGGCTCGTGAACCGATCGTCTCTTCCTACTAGTTCATTTATAGCATCAAATAAACATGAATGAGCATGAGAAGGAATGTTGTTTCAAACACGGAAAGTCGTCAATACACACCATTTTTCAAGTTTAAGTCCACCGAGGTTAATTTTCTAACTCCTGACTGCTTTGTCGGACAAAATGGCGGATTCGGCGTTCTGATTGGTTAGATCGCTTGTCAATCAAACTCCCGTGAAGGGTCAATTGAAAGATCCATGGATGTTAAAGGATTAGTTCACAATTAGTTCTACTTACGGAAAAAATGGAACTGGCGCCGCGTTCGTTCCGTAAGTAGAATAGGGAAGGCGTAGGACATACAGCGTAAGCTTTTCCAAAAATACGAAAGTGCGGTTTTGGTGGAACCACTTGGAAGCGATCATTTGTTTATATAAAGCATATACATTACATTTTTTTCGAAAATGACAGATCGTTTTGCTAGATAAGACCCTTATTCCTCGTCTGGTATTGTTTAAAACCCTTTGAAGCTGCACTGAAACTGTCATTTTGACCTTCAACCGTTTGGGCTCCATTGAAGTCCACTATAAGGAGAATAATCCTGGAATGTTTTAATCAAAAACCTTAATTCTTTTTCGACTGAAAAAAGAAAGACATGAACATCTTGCATTTCATGGAGGTGAGTAAATTATCAGGAAAAGTTTATTTGAAAGTGAACTAATCCTTTAAAGGATTTTCATGGAAGCATCAGTTCCAGTTCCAAACCTTTTATTTTTGTGTTGTTGCACATTCACTACACATTGAAAATGGCAGATTGACTTTAAATCTGCAGTAGCTTATAGCTTGTGAGGCTAGAGTTTCAAAGTAGTTCCAACATCCCTTTGTTTAATTTCTTGGCCCATTTTCGAAAGTAATAATTTGCACGTCTCATAACTTTTTTGATGTGTATATAAGACTATTTCAGAGACACTTATCATCCACTTATGGTCGGCTGAATTGACTCCAAATGATGGTGATTATAATGAATGGTCAGTTGTCTTTAAAATCTCATACACACGGCCACCAGATGTGAGCGAGAGCCTTATTTTCACCTTTCCAAATGTCTTTCCCTGTTTGCCTTTTCCCTGTTGTCCACCGTCTTTCAGCTGTACTGTTTCAGTGTCTATCTAAAAACTCGCTTGCTGTTTCGTAATCTGTCCTTTTCTGTTCATATCAGAGCGGATAGAGTGAAAGCTGATCCTGCATCAACACTGTTACTCTTTATTTCCCGAGTTTTATACTTTAGGACCGGCGGCTCAGAGCCGAGTTTTTCTGCGCTTAATTGCTCCACTGGTTGCGATCCAGGACAAACTGAATCAAGAAGTAAATTGGGGAGAAAATGCAATCACCACTTCCCCTCACTAGCTAAAAACAGGAATCAACTTGTCTGGTATCTAAAAATGTGTAGCGGAACGAGCCAACAGAGATAATGCTAGGACTCTCTACTTCTTCCGTTCAGATCGTAATCTTGGTCTCTGGCACCGGCCACGACACAAACTGATGTCTCACCGCATTACCGCTGGAATACCAGCCAGATAATCAACTTATTACTACTGAGATTTAATCGCAGTGCTGTTATGTTTTATTGAGAGTGCGTATGGCAGAAAACGTCCTTCATAAAGTTGCTAGAGTTCCATATACTAGCTTTGACCTGTTTGATAACTGTATCTGCTTGTTGATAAAGCAATTGGACTGGGATTTTTAGTAATAATGTAATGCTATAATGAGTCAGTTGAGGCAGGATCGTGCTGCTAAATCTCTTTATGTTCAGAAATGAAATGAAAATGGCTACAAGTAACAGCCCTCCTGTGGCTCTTAGTCCTTAAGAGGAATTACCCTTTAGTTTGCTTTGTTTATTAACGATTTTATGGTTCATGTCTGTTTCGTGTTGTGATTTACTTTTCCAGCCAAACATTGTGGCACGCTTGATCTTTTGTTATGAGCTGTTTCTCGGAAACGGATGGAAAGTAGGCTGATTAAGTATGTAATGTTTGTAATTCTGCAATAGTTTGGAACCGGATAAATTGGAGTTTGCGCAAACAGTCAAAACAAGTCCTGGTTAAAAAAAATTTGACACTAAAAATGCATTTTTTTTGGACAGAATGCCATGGTATTTAAGGTTTTTAATCATGTTTACACACACACACTGAAGTAGTTGGACTGAAGTTGGACTTGTTGTGGGTTAATGGATGGGTTGTTTAATTGGAATGGAAGATAACAGTCATCATGGTTGTTTTCCATATTGAACTGATTTTAATCTCAATTGGAGGTTGTTGCGCTCTACACCCCACCCCCGTCCACACCCCCAACTCATAAACATAATTATGATGACTTTAATTGGACCTTCTGGCCCGGGTGCAATCAGCAAACTTTACAATTTCACTCAATTGCAACCAGCTTTTTGAGTAAACATTGGCAGTGTTGCTCACAATCCCAGTTGGGCTCTCTGGAGACTTACTTCCTCTAGGATATGAACTCAGGGCATACTTTCACGTCCGGACAGGCAGTTGATCATCGAGATGGTGTTTTGTGGCTGTTTGTTCCTTGTAGTTGGTCTTGCTTTGGGGAGTTGAGGTCTGAAAAGATGTTCTGCTACGGTTGTAGCTCAAAAATCATAAACTCACAACCCTCACACTGAAGCTCAAGTCGCCATTGGCTAGTAATTTTTTTTATTTTACTCACCAGACTTTTTACATGGGATGTAAGAACAATGGAAATGAAAAAATTCTACATAAATATAATATATAAATTTTTTTAAACAGTATTAAAGTCAAGTAAACAGTCTGTAATAAAATAAGGCCAAATAATCAAACTACAAGCAATAGAAAAGATGCCAATTAAACAGCTCTTTTCAGCTTTTTCAGGTAGACCTAACAGTAGTTAGATGTAGATTAGGTACAGAAATTGAATAAAGTAATCAAATGTAAAATAGAACTGCATTGTCTTCACATAACAGACATACTGCAAAAAAAAAATCACTCAATGCTCTTGACTGAATAACTTTTGTAACTTTAATAAAGATAAATCTATATGTAATTTATGCATTAAAAACACAGGCAGCAGCAGGAATATTAGGCTACTGTCACTTTAACACTAATGCACGGATCCAATATACTGTTACACACTCGTTTAAATTCTCAACTGTCATTCACTTAAGACATTACCGACTATGTTTACGAGGATACTCGCCAAGACAGGCATTTTGACATAATTGTGTGTGAAATTGTCTGCTCAAATGCAAGACGTGAAAGAGAACTCTAGGTGTGTGCTTCTCATGTGCAGTTTGCGCACAAAAAACTTCTCACACTGCGCGTGCGAGTTATCTTTTGTGTCTTTTTGCGCTTGAATGTTTAAATTGGCAAGTCTTAAAAACAAGTGCAAATGATAAACTTTAATGACGATGCAGCACTGGTCCGAATGGGACTGTGACAGTTCTGTCAATGAGCCCTGCATGTGCTCTCCGTTGAGTGTGTGTATGTGTGTGTGTGTGTGTGTGAGAGAGAAAGCGATAGAGGGCACCTTCAGCCAAGCGACAGTGTGTAAAGCTCAGCAAGCAATTAAATTATATCTGCGCTAAACTTATTTTTTGCCTTGAACTCAATTACAGGCAGCTGAAATCATACAATTTACTAGCCATTGGCTAAACAAAAATAATTTTTTAGTCACCTCTTGTGAAATTTGGTGACGCAATGTAGAGGGTTGACTCAGCAGGAGGCTTGAGTTTTGCTAGTTAATTGTCCGCAGTTCTGCGTCCATGCTTACTCCTTACATGCAACTGCATGTATCAGTGTCCAACTGTGACGCATTTGAGATGCTTAAGAGTTCCTCACCAAGCTCTTGATTTAATACAGGCCTCCAGAAGACCGGAAGCCTGTAGCTTCTTCTCAATTAAAGACATGTTGAAAGCTAACAAAAACACCAACTCCTGAATCTCCACGATGAGTTTTGTTGAGTATAGCGTTTTGAGTAGTAGCGTAGTTCACAATCCCAGTTGGGCTCTCTGGAGACTTAGGCCGTGTGTCCACCAAAGTGTTTTTCCTGAGGTTAGCATATTTTTCCAATTGTTTCCAATGGAAGTGCAGCGTTTTTAGAACGCCAGAAGCGTAACGAGGTGCTGAGCTTCTATTTCATACTGAAGCGCTCTGCGTTTTTTACCGGTCGCCGAGAGTTGAAGAATGTTCAACTTTGAGTAAAACACAGCACTCATCACTGTCAATTTGTACCCAGCTGTCCAATTACATTGGAGGAGGGGCGGGACAAATACAACACCGACCAACCGCCACATTCTGCTTGTACAACGTCAACAGATGACAACAACAAGCATAATAATGGAACAAAATAATTTAAAACAAGAGCCAGAGCAAATACTTTACATTGTATCGACATTTATATATAGAAACAATACAAACTATCTGTGAAATGAGATTTACATTTATGCATTTTGGCAGACGCTTTTATCCAAAGCGACTTACATTGCATTATACTATACATTTGTATCGGAGTATGTGCAATCCCTGGGATCGAACCCATGACCTTGGCATTGCTAGTGCCATGCTCTAACCACTGAGCTACAGGAAAGCTAGTATACTAGTAACACTTCCGTTTTCAGCAGAGCACCTAGCGTTTTCAGCTGGCTAAAAATGCTTTGCTGGACACACGGCCTTACTTCCTCTAAGGCACAAATTTGTGGTGGGCAATCACACCTGGACAAGCAATTGATGAGGATATGGAGTTTTGTTCCATTGCAAGTTGGTCTTGCTATGGGTAACGGTGGTCTGAAATGAAGGTCTGCTACGGATGTAGCTCAAAAACAATCAACTCAGCAGGAGGCTTGAGTTTCGCTAGCTAGCTAATTGTCCACAGTTGCTGCAAATGTCCACAAATATATGCATCCAGTCATACTCTTAACATGCAATCGCATGAATCAGTGTCCAACTGTGAAGCATTTGAGATGTTTGAGCTTTTTTGTTTAATACAGGCCTCCAGAAGACCTGAAGCCTGTAGCTTCTTCTCAACTGAGGACATGTTGAAAGCGAACGGGAACACCAACTCCTGAATCTCCACGGGTCTTTTGTGATGAGTTTTGTTGAGTACAGCTTTTTGAGTAAACATTGGCAGCATAGTTCGCGATCCCAGTTGGGCTCTCTGGAGACTTACTTCCTCTGGAGCACAAACTTGTGGCGGACAATCACACCCAGACAGGCAATTGATAAGGATTTGGAGTTTAGTTGGCTTTTTGTTCTTTATAGTTTGTCTTGCTATGGGTAACAGTGGTCTGAAATGAAGGTCTGCTACGGATGTAGCTCAAAACCCATAAACTCAGCAGGAGGCTTGAGTTTCGCTAGCTAGCTAATTGTCCACAGTTGCTGCAAATATCCTCAAATATATGCATCCATTTATACTCTTAACATGCAATCGCATGAATCAGTGTCCAACTGTGAAGCATTTGAGATGTTTGAGCTTTTTATTTAATACAGGCCTCCAGAAGACCTGAAGCCTGTAGCTTCTTCTCAGCTGAGGACGTGTTGTAGCTGTTGAAAGCGAACCAACTCCTGGATCTCCACAGGTCTTTTGTGTTGAGTTTTGAGTGTGTTTAATAGGGTCTCAGGGGTTTGGGTGGGGTCTGTTTATTTTACTTTCCCATTCGTTCTGCTCCGGCTCCGGCCGCGGCACGTTCAGGCATCTGCTGTAATCGATCCAAACTGACTTTAATCAGCGGGATTGAAGGGCCTCACTAATAAACGCTCTGCTGCGTAGATGCCCCCCTCCTTCCCGCTTCCCAAATTAAACCCAGATGAAGCTGCAATGCCTGGATTACCGGCAGCTGTACTTGGAGTACCAGCACTCCAAAAAGAGGGGGAACGTTGTGTTTACGTTTGGCGTGTGTTTGGCCGACTATACAGTAGTTTCATTTTCCTCCCTCGGTGCTCTTTTCTGCTGTCAGATCATTTTCTTTTGAGCTACTTTACGTAGATTGAGCCAGAGCGGGCGGGCAATCGGATGAGTTTTCGGGTGTTGCGGTCGCGCTCGGATCTGGTCATGGAGGTCACGTCGGGATTCAGATCCCAGGTGTTGAGGTGAAGCGGCCACGATTTGGAGGCCGGCTGGTGGGTCAACAGAATCTGTTAGTCATTTTGAGGCTTTTAGTTTGGAGAAGTAAAGACTTTGACAGCAATTGGGGGTGATGGAAAGCCATTTTTTGTTGGAGAGATGGTCTGAAAAGGTTTATGGGGCTGAAGTGGAAAAGAAATTGGGCTGCCAAATGTGGTACAGTACAGTACCATGGTTTCATCTTTTCTCCAGAGCTTGCATAAACTGTCAAAAACTCACTTGTTTTCCCCCTCGTCTGTGCTTTTTTTTACCTGATGACCTCCATCCACAGTCAAACTGAAACGCAATGGGATTCCAATTAAACGGCGCATGCCGAGGACTAATAAAGATCTTTCGGGCCTTTCTGAAAGATGGATGTGGAAATATTTGACAGCTGGCGGTTAAAATCCCCCATAAATCCCCGGCGTCTTTGTATCCGTCCCGCAGGTATTTTCAAAGTGTCTGTGGAATAAGTCCCTTTCTGTGCCTTTGAAAAAGAATAACAAAAAGTAAAAGGAGAAGAAAAACACTCCCTTTTCTACCTTTTTTTCTGCAAATGTGGTTTTAATTAGGAATTTTGTCCTTCTTCCATTTGCTGAGCTGTTGTTATTCTTATGTGGCTTTTTAAACTGTCCTGATGCTGGTTTGTTGTTAGTAGTTGGGTGGGAATTGTTTTGTATCGTTCCATCTGTGTTTTGGCCATCTGTTAAACTGATTACAGTATTAGTTTTCTCATTTGTAGTAGGGTGTTTGAAGAGTCTAACAATGTAAATGTATAAGAGCATCTCTCTGTTGCCTCATATACAGCCTTTAATGGCCATGTGTTGAATACAACTTTTCATGACATCCAACCATTTACTGTAATGTACTGTACTATGCAGTTTCTAGTGGATTATACATCAAAGTACCAAGCATTGTTATGGAAAATATGGAATATATATGCATTTTGATGATGTGCTTTATTTTTGGAAATTAATAAAATATAATTATTTTTTATTTTTATATATATTTTTTTTAATATTTAATTTATTATTTGACAAAACTAATATATTTTACAAAACTAATTTTAATATTA
>RJVU01057378.1:3548509-3563601 GCA_003731715.1 Anabarilius grahami
TATAAATCTAATTAAATTTTAATAATAATAATTAATAATAATAATTTTTGCTGCCTAAAATGACAGAATTTGCGGGGGCTTTTCTCAAAATTTGCGGTAATATTTACAGCATTTCTTGTTGTTTTGCAGTGAAAATATTGTTATTACTAACATTTGTGGGCAGTAGCACCTGTGCCATTAAAAGGTTAGTTCACCCAAAAATGAAAATTCTGTCATTAATTACTCACCCTCATGTCGTTCCACACCCGTAAGGCCTTCGTTCATCTTCAGAACACAAATTAAGATATTTTTGATGAAATCCGATGGCTCAGTGAGGCCTCCATTGACAGAAAGATAATTTACACTTTCAATGCTCATAAAGTTACTAAAGACATATTTAAAACAGTTAAATGTTATGAAGCGACAAGAATACTTTTTGCTGGGTCAAGTTGTGTGAAGCACTTAAAAGCACTTGAAAACATTAGACCATATCTACCACAAGTTATTTCTGTTAGTGTTCATGGCACAATATTTCTCATGGTTTCCAGATTACACAGCGCTGTGAAGAAAGCTCTTGAATTCACCGCAGAATTAATAACATCGCTGTGAAATCTTGTGAGAAACATTTACATTCATCGCAGAATTCTCTGTTAAACCACAGATATCAGATCAAACAGTTTCCACATCGGCACTGCTTGATCTGACTGTGGTTTAACAGAGAATTCTGCGACGAATGTGGCCTAAATGCTTCTCACAAGATTATGTTTTTAATTCTGCGTTGAATTCAAGCGCTTTCTTCACAGCGCTGTGTAGAAATGTTGTCATGTGATCGAGATCATCCCGCTGCTCTGAACTTCTGTCGCGTTGTCTATTATTGGTCCGAGCTGCGCAGCTCAAACGAGTTGACTAAATGCATGTTGCGATAACGTCGCGGTACATGTCTAAGCCCAAAATCTGCTGAAAATCTGCGGCAATTAAAGGAACACTCCACTTTTTTTGAAAACAGGCTCATTTTCCAACTCCCCTAGAGATAAACAGTTGTTTTACCGTTTTCGAATCCATTCAGCCGATCTCCGGTTCTGGCGGTACCACTTTTAGCATAGCTTAGCATAGTTCATTGAATCTGATGAGACCGTTAGCATCTCGCTCAAAAATGACCAAAGAGTTTCGATATTTTTCCTATTTAAAACTTGACTCTTCTGTAGTTACATCGTGTACTAAGACCGACGGAAAATGAAAAGTTGCGATTTTCTAGGCAGATATGTCTAGGAACTATACTCTCATTCCGGCGTAATAATCAAGGAACTTTGCTGCCGTACCATTGGTGCAGCAGGAGCAATGATATTACGCAGCGCCTCTCACAAATGTCTACATGGTTGCAAGGCACGCTCCCTGTGCAAGAAGGGGGTCACATATCGGCCTAGAAAATCGCAACTTTTCATTTTCCGTCGATCTTAGTACACGATGTAACTACAGAAGTGTCAAGTTTTAAATATTAGAGATACTCTTTGGTCATTTTTGAGCGAGATGCTAACGGTCTAATCAGATTCAATGAACTATGCTAAGCTATGCTAAATGTGGTACCGCCAGACCCGGAGATCGGCTGAATGGATTCGAAAACGGTAAAACTCAACTGTTTAACTCTAGGGGAGTTGGAAAATGAGCCTATTTTCAAAAAAAGTGTAGTGTTATTGAGGAGTTTGCGATAAATTCAGCGATCGCAGAATCGCGAAATCCTCGAGGGACTGATTATTATCATCATCATTATATATTACCATAATCTCATATATTATCATTAACATCATCATTATATTATTGTTATATATTATTATTTTTTATAAATATCTGGAAATGTTAATATGGTTTTATTCTGTATATTTCAAGTACTCTGGTACAGTGATGGTATCTAATGTTGAGATATATCATGGTATTTAAGTGGATCAAATATTTTTACCGTCCCCTATACATCCCTCTCTCCCTTTGTATTTCTTTTTCCAAAGTGTCTTTGGGTTGGTTTTGAACGGATTGTAGCTGCGGACACAGAGCGAGCGTGTGTTTCACATTAGTGTATGGTTTCCTGCGCTGCCTGGACTACACTGGCCAATAACTGCTGCCAACACCGAGTGCCACTTTAACAGGCCTTCTATGAATATAGGCCTGAGTAAATGTAATCAAATTTGGAAAGTTTGCAACATGGAAAACTGAAGCAAGATAATTGAAACAGTTGAAATGATTTGAATGTAAATTAGCATTTCAAACTATTCCAGAGCTGAAAGTAAAGCAGTCTTTTACTGTTTATTCTTGTTTAGCTGAGCTGAACTAGTACAGTGGACATCAATGGCAACCCAACACAGACCACATTTTTTTTGTCATTTGTGAAAGTATAAAAACGTCCTGACCAATAGTGCTGTCAATCAAATTTAAAAAAAAAAATGTTCATGTAATGTGACAAATAATATATATAGTTGCATTTTATTAGGTGCAGCAACCAATCTTCGGTTCATGACGCACCAGTGGAGAACCACTGATGTGGAGGTAATGATTTGTGGATTTGCTCTCTAATAGATCGCCAAACCTGATGCCATAAAAGTGTCCAGCTACCTTTTCATTTTCATCTGTTATTTGTCTCTGTAACGTCAAACACAATCACATGCAGCTGCCTGTTTTGGAGCTGCAGTGGCTGTAGTTTTCCAGCTTTCCCTCGTTTAATTTTTCTTCTTTCTGTGTCTTTCTGATTCATGTGCTCTTAGCTGTTACCAGCATTCACTGGATGTCATTCAGCAGATGTTTACTAGCAAACAAGTTGTGTTTAGCTCCTGACAAGAGGACGAAACGTGTGACGCTGTGATGTGACAGGGTTTATTTGTCCTTAGAATAACAGGAACGTATTAGTGTCAGTAGAACAGCCGCTCAATTACTTTAGCGTTTTGATGGACGTTTAGCCTGGGCATTTGTGGACGCACCTGCCCATCATGCTCTATTTTCACTGGTCATTAGATCAGACATAAGCAAAACACTGTGCTTGTCTTTAAGACATTTTCCTTGGCTGATCGCAGATGGCATGAACTTCAGATGGAGCAATACATCCATGCTGTGGGTTAGTATGGACGGGTGGACTAGTCCTCGTCTGTCAGCTCCTCGTGAAGATATTATGACAGCGTAATGGCCGTAAGTCATTCACTTGCTTTGCTGTCGAGGGTGAGCGGAAGAAGTTTAGACTTTAATGAGATTCCCAACTTCATCCGAGTGGGACGTGGGTGGGAAATGAAAGAATTTCCTCATTGTGGGAGCCAGAGATTGAAAAGAAAAGGTGGAGAGGCACTTTAAAAGAACAGCAGCGGTCCATTCATGAAGAGATTTCTTCTCTGTTTTGTTCGTTGAGCTAAAATTGAGATTGAAGGGCTTCAGCTTGATGTTAGCTTTCAGAAAAGTCTGTTAGTTAGCTGGTTTGAGCTTGTTATATTTGTGGCTAAGGTCTTTATCTTATCGTCAGGAGCACTATTATGTGTGTATATAGCGTATATATATTATGTGTTTTGAATTTTGACGTAAAAATGACATAAGTTTTGACGTGATTTTATGTAGTTGGTTTAAATTTGAGCAGCCATGTGGTGATAATGTTGAAAGACAGTTTTATCAGCCTGACTTGTGCTGTAAAATAGATGTATGGGAATATATATGCATACAATGCTCAACTCAGACTAACACAAATCACACACATTGGAGCATGATTATAATTTTTACTCCTCTGTTTTATTACCCTCTATCATGCTGCCAAGTGTGTGTGTGTTTTCAGACATTTGTATTTCACTCAGGTCGATCTAGATTAAGACCCCTGAACTCTTTCCATAGATGATCATCTCATGATTATGACATCAGAAACTCCTCTTATTGATGATTGGCTCTTAATTATGACATCAGAACTCCTCTTATTGATGATTGGTTCTTAATTATGACATCAGAACTCCTCTTAGAGATGATTGGCTCTTAATTATGACATCAGAACTCCTCTTAGAGATGATTGGCTCTTAATTATGACATCAAAACTCCACTGCTTTATTATGACATCAGAGCATTGCAAAAATGATGTTCTTAATGAGTATTTTGTCTAATTTACTGACAAAATATATCTTAAAACAAGATAAAAAATTACTCTAAGTAACACCTGAATAAGATTTTTTTTGGTTTTAGATTCAGATTTTAGGTATAGGTAAATGTGTCTGTGTTTTCCTTTTTTTTTTTTTTTCTCCATACAATGCAAATCAATGAACTGCAATGTTGTTTGGTTTCCAACATTCTTCAATATATCTTCTTTTGTGTCATAAGGGTCTGATGGTCAGTCGCTTAGTCACACTCTTCAAGAGTTGCTTTTTCAGTTTTGCTGGGATGAAAATCCCCCTCACAGTGAGTAAGATGATTGGAGTGAATGTGTGTCTGTGTGACCTCTTAGTGTGTGTCTTGCACACTTCACTACTGCTGTGTGCTCATGAACATGTGCTGTGGTCTGCGTCACACATCAGCTCTTTACACATGCTCAGACAAAGACATAGCTTTAATTCTGATGCACATCTTTGTTCAGGACCTATAGAAAGCAGCAAACTAAGAAATCAGCAAACAGAAGACGTCCATGTGTTGTTCAAAGTCCATCATCCCTCAAGCGCCCATTATGTCTGACCTTTGTCCTCGCTCCTGTTCAGTGGCTTTCCAGTTTCCATCATGCTTTGGGGCTGTCAGAACATCTTATGCCTCTTCTTAAGTCTTTACTATATTTTAATTTATTCTACAAACCAGGTTGTTGTAGTTTAAAATTTTTAAGTTTTTTTAATTAATTATTAAATAATAATTATAATAATAATAACATTTTCAGTCATTGTTAGTTATAGTTTGTTTTAATATTTTTAGTATTTCTAGTTTGAAGACTTCAGATGCAAAAGCCTCTAAGTGCCATCTGAAATTTTCTTCTAAAATGAGCATTTTTATCAAGCTTAAATGTTTAGGGCCAGTAATTTAATTCTAATGGCAATGAAAAGGTCATATTTATTGCCATTAGAATGAAATTACTGATCCTAAACATACAAGCTTGATAAAAATGCTAATTCGTATTTATTTATTTTGTTTTTATTTTAATATTTTAGGTCTGCCAAAGTAAACTGCTATAACTGGTACCATTTTTTGTTTAACGCCTTTAAATTTCTTATCACAGCCTAGTATAATTTCTATCTAGTGGCATTTTTATGTTTAATGCATGGTACATTTTATAATGTACCATGTATACCAATTTACTTTAAATAATGAGTTTAGTTAAAGCTGCAGTCCGTAACTTTTTTAGGTTAAAAATTATCCAAAATCAATATTTGAGCAAGTACATAACCAGCCAGTGTTCAAAGCGATCTCCTTACCTCCTTACAACGGTAAGCTTGTAATAATGTGTTCTATTTCGAGTGGTACTGGTAGGTTTCCGAGGGAAATACGCCATTCATCTTTGCGTCATTACGTCTCGTCTGTTTACATAAAGAACGAGTCCCAGCTAGTAGGCTATATCGCATGTGGAGGATGACGGATCATTTATAGCCTTTTCTCACAGCAGCTGGATGGCGGATTGTATGGTATGACAAATCTTAAAATGCTTGAACCCCGTTAATTGCTGCTTGCAGCTATATTTTTTATTAGTATTATGAAAATGTGCTTTGTTTTAGCTTCAGTAATATTAGCTTTTATTTTTATTTTAGTTTCATTAAGTTTTTATCAAGGATGATAACATTTGTCTGGCTGGACCTTCCGAGAAACCAAAAAGGTTTTTCAACTTTGAGCTTTAACAGCTTGATCTTTCCATTATTCTTTGTCTTCCATGAGAGGCATTTTGCTGAAATGCCGTTTGCTTTTGCTCCTTTACCTCGGTTATGAATGTCTGTCTTGTGTTGGTACATCTTTTTGTACTTTTCCCTGTATATAACACTCTTCATGTGTGCTGGCAGGCGGTGAAACCACACTATCCTGAAGCCCACCGGAGCAAAACTGTCCCTCAATTTGAACAAGATGGAAAATATAAGAGTTTAAAAAAGAAAGGCTTCTTTTTAAAGCAGAAAAACCCCTGCCGTAGAGTGCGCACGCATGCACAAACACGACACGTATCTCAACCCCTACTTTGCAAACCACCTTTCTGGAAGCGTCCCCGTATAAACAGACACCTATCCATGAGAGCGAGGACGGGAAATGAAAAAACCTGGCTGCAGGAGTTGGCAGCGGCCGCTCCAGTGTTGACCTTCCTGCGGTTCATTTTAAATTACATCTCTTCAGAGGTAAAAATGTTGTGGCGAGGAGCTGGCTTTCCCCAGCCCTCATGGTTCTTTCTCTCTTAGGAGATGGATTTAGAAGATGTTGTGGTCGGGGGGCAGCGGTGAGTGTGTGAGACGAGGGGCATTAGGGCTGATCTGCATTTTCCACTGGGGAGTGGATCGGCGTCTCCCTCTCGGCCTGTGGCGTCAGGCTGCGAGGTGGACGCTGGTATTTGTGTAGTGCGGTGCCGGACAGGGCCTAATTTGCCTCACTCTGTTTGCCGGACTTATTACAGATCAGAACAGACGGTCTGAACCACATACTCACGAGCCAGGCCGTGCCGTGGACTGGTTGAGCGCGGCCTTGAGCTTGCATACAAAACCCTGTTAAAACTGGATAGTATTTACCATTTTTGGCCTGTTTGCCATGTTTAGAGATGGAGATGGTCGAGAGAGGACTGTTCAGTGTGTTCTAGCAGCGAGGCCACGCTGTTTTTAATTAGTCCTCCTTAAAACAAGATTGAGAAGTAACACTGCATGAGATATCAAGACTTATTTTCATAGACTGTATCTTGAATATGAGTGCATTCTGTCTTACTGCACTGGTAGATTGTTTTACTTTAAAAATGGCTAGGTTTGATGCAATCAACACCAAAATTGCATTAGTTTTTATCTTGTGCTGTAAGCAAAAGCAATGTGTTAGTTCAAATTTTGCAATTTCAGAAGTGCAATGGACCCAAATTTTTAGTCTGTTCCTACAAAGCTATCATACGGCTTCAGAAGACTTAAAGTATATTGTTATGTGGAAATAAGCAGAGTGAAGATCTTCTTTCTGATGAACACAATCTGAGATATATTTAAAAATGTCCTTGCCAAGCTTTTTAATGGTTGTAAGCCATATGGCTCCAGGGGGTTAATAAAGGCCTTCTGAAGTGAAGCGATGGGTTTTTGTAAGAAAAATTTCCACATTTAAAACTATTAACTATAATAACTGGCTTCTGACAGATGACCGTACCAAAGTCCCTTTAAGACAAGTCACTTAACTCGGCGGCCATCTTTGAAACGCCTCTCGTGCATTCAAGTGCAGCTTCTATCTCTTTGAATGGAGAAACATCAAATTCTCCAAAGCTGTTTGCCAAGCTTTCGATTAAATTTCATATTTGTAATCACCAATGAAATCTGACAACAACTGTCTCATATTTTTTTTTCCAAACACTCAAATCATGACAAAAAAATATTTTTCAGGCTGGATCAAGCTAATGCACATGCGCAGTCCTAAATGCGCGTCTCTTGTGTCTCATTTCAGAGGTGCGCGTCTGACTGTTTCTATAGGAACCGGAGCTTCTAATGGCTGCTGCAGTGATGCGATGACTTTACCATTCGGCGATTGGCTCTTATTTAGAAGGCGGGACTTATTCCACCATATTGCGTGTTGCACTTTCTCCCATTCAAAACAATACGAGTGACACGTCTTGTGTTATTCTATAGTCTTTGACCGTATGCATCGATTTGTGGCGGAAGCGTAACCCCTGACCTGACGCATTACGTAATGACGAATGCGGAAGCACAGAGGATAGAGCAAAACAAAACACCGGTCACGAATTAGAAGTCTAAAGGCAGGAACACACCAAGCCGACGGTCAGCCGTCGGGCAGTTTTTGTTCGTCGGCCGACTAAGTTTTCTCAGTGTTTTCCACACCGATTCGACATGTTGAATCGGCGTCGGAGCTTGTCGGTCCGTCGGGCCATCTGATCATTCAGATGATTGGCTGTTCAGCTACTGCCACCTGCTGGTACGGAAAGGCATTTCATCTTACGCAGGTGCAGAACGGACATGCTACTTGGCTACTTGAAACGATACTTTTTAAAAAGAAAAGTTAAGACTTTGATATAAAAGAAGAGGAGCTTGAGTTTGTTGCACAGCCGTATTTGTTTGAACAGTGAGAGACGTCTAAGCTTACAATACTCCTACATCCTGCGTCGTACATCACGTCACGGGTTACTCTTTTGGCGCAAGTTGACTTGCGGAGTATTCGTCAAAAAGTAGTTTTAGGTAATAAAGTTTTAAATATGGATATTTTTCTCACAAAAACCCATCGCTTCTCTTCAAAAGGCCCCCTGGAGCTGTATGGATTACTTTTTATAATGGATGGATGAATTTTTTGGGGCTGCAAAATGTGGCCCCCCCTTTACAATCATTATCAACCTTGGAAGAGCCAGGATATTTTTAAATATAACTCTGATTGTGTTCGTCTGAAAGAAGATAGTCATAGTAAATCATGGGGTAATTTTCATTTTTTGTTGAACTATCCCTTTAAGTTTAACTAGTTTATACTTACAGATTTAAAAACATAAGGTTTCTATATTTTTACATTATTTTTAGCTTTTTTCCCCCTCCTTTTCCCCCACCAATGTCATCCTTTTGCTCAAGTCTTATTGCTCTGCTGGTTTAAACAGCCTCTTAATTGGCGTGACAACATCTCATAAAGGTCATGTGCTTCCTGAGCTGCCATTCAAGCTCTCAGAGTGAATCAGACTTAGAGAGCATGTCAATGTCCAGACTCTTCCTGCAATTAAAGTCAAGCACATGCGCCTCTCTGAATTACTGCCTGCTCTGTGTGACTGGATGTGAGCGTCTGTTTGTTGTATGGGGCTGACGTCCCGTTTATGAAGTGGTCGTATGGCGCTCGCTGAGGTCACGCCGGTCGGAGGTCACGTCTCCTCCTGGCTCACAGTATAAGACGCTCTTTATGAGGAGTGCAGCGTGGGAGGGCCGATGTGTTTGTTGAGTTTGGGATTTAACTAGATTTGATGTTACGGCCCACCCAAGGATGTGTTAGTGGAGATTGTTCTGCTTTATTTTGCGCAAAATGATTGAATCTTAGAAGATCCATTTAACTGTTGTGTGCATTTAAAATATATCTAACTGTACAAGTGTACTCACGGTTACCCACAATTCACATGAGATATGTCTAAAGAAAGTGCTTACAGTCTGTACAGTTTTGTCTATTTTTAAACAAAATTACTCTTTCCAATTAAGTGGAATTGTGTGCTTCAAAAGAAATCTGGACAAGTGACTCTTATGAACAATATTTGTGAATCTGTTGGTTCACATGAATCATGAATCTTTTTAGTGAATCAAAACACATTCTATCTCAATGAGTTAAAACACTGTCTTTGACTATATATTAAATAAAAAATACTAAACAAATAATGAATAATGTGGTAGCATGTTTCATTGATTTTTATAAAATACTAGAGACAAAACTCAGTGACAGAACTGCACTGGTTGCGCTGTACTTTTTTTTTTTTTCCACTAAAATGAATCTGCTCATAAGAGTCACTTGTTCAGGAAATTAGACTCATACATTCATACTGTATGTTTTTGATTCACTAAAATGAACCGTTTCATAGGAGTCATTTGTTTGGGAATCAGACTACACTGGTCCCACTGCATGTTTTTGATTCTCTAAAAAGAATCCGCTCATAAGAGTCATTTGTTCTGGAATTAGACTTGTACATTCACACTGTACGTTTTTGTTTCACTAAAAAGAACTGTTTTATAAGAGTCATTAGTTTGGGAATCAGACTACACTGGTCCCACAGCATGTTTTTGATTCACTAAAATGAACCGTTTCATAGGAGTCATTTGTTCTGGAATTAGACTTGTACATTCACACTGTACGTTTTTGTTTCACTAAAAATAACTGTTTCATAAGAGTCATTAGTTTGGGAATCAGACTACACTGGTCCCACAGCATGTTTTTGATTCACTAAAATGAACCGTTTCATAGGAGTCATTTGTTCTGGAATTAGACTACACTGGTCCCACTGCATGTTTTTGATTCACTAAAATGAACCGTTTCATAAGAGTCATTAGTTTGGGAATCAGACTACACTGGTCCCACTGCATGTTTTTGATTCACTAAAATGAACCGTTTCATAGGAGTCATTTGTTTGGGAATCAGACTACACTGGTCCCACAGCATGTTTTTGATTCACTAAAAAGAATCAGCTCATAAGAGTCATTTGTTCAGGAACTGAACTTCACTGGTTGCACTATGTTTCTGATTCACTGAACTTTTGTTGTAGGTTAAGCCTACTCAGTTTGCACTGTACATTTTTGATTCATTAAAAAGAATCATCTCAGAATAGTAATTCGTTCAAGAATTTAACTATAGTGATCGTAGTGTATGCTTATAAAATAATATAAGCATACAAAAATAACCGTTTCATAACAGAGTCAATTGTTGAGCTATTTGAATGCAATGGTCATGCTGCATGTTTTTGATTCACTAAAAAGAATCAGCTCATAAGATTCATTTGTTCTGGAATTGAATTTTACTGGTTGCACTGTACAGTATGTTTTTGATTCACAAAAAAAAAAAATTTCATAAGAATCATTTGTTCAGGAATTGGTCTGCTCTGGTCACGCTGCATGTTTTTGATTTATTTAAAAAGAACCGGTTCAAAGGAGTCATTCATTCTGGAATCAAACTACACTGGTCATGTTGCATGTTTGTTATTCACTTAAGAGAGTCCTTCATTTAGGAATCAAACTAAACTGATTATGTGGTCTATTTTTGATTCACTGAAAAGAACCGGCTCATAAGAATCATTAGTTCAGGCTTTCTTTTCACACTGTAGATTCAAAAGTCATCCGGTTCAAGTTTTTTTTTTTTTTCTCTTTTCTGAATAAGAACTGGTTCTTGGTTCTTAACCCTAATGATTTTGCGTTTTTGAAGAAATGAAACCTAAAGGTGAACACAGTAGGAACATGAAGAACAGACCCATTGTAATTCCCCGTAGGGTGAGTCCCGTCTTGGACAGAGGTGACAAAAGACGTGTTTGTGAGGTCCAAGACAGCTGCTTCTGAATCCCGCTCAAGTTCTGTCTGTGTTGGACAGTGAAGCGTGAACTCACACATCATCTCAGTGCTTGGCTGAGATATTGTTCTTTCATGAGCAGAAGTAAAGACTGCAGGCTGTGTTTTTGGGCCGTGTTCCTACTGTCACGCTCTGAGCCCCTCTAGCTTTACCACTTTATGAGGCCCATGTTTGCACTTCCACAAAATGTGTGTGTGTTCTCCAAGTCACCCGCAGTGCAAAAATGCGTGTCCTCCGGCTTCTTGTTGTAATTCAAGGTAGTCAGCGTCGTTGAGTTCACATCCTCTTGCCCCTCACAGCATTTCTTTTGTCTATTAATTTTTCACTACAAGACTAGAACGATTGTTAATGAACTAGCCATGCAAAAAAACTGCATAAGGTTACATTGTACACGGCCACAGAACGGCCTGTTCACGTAACAACTGATAAAAATGGGAAAAAAACAGTGTTTTGGAGGTTTATTTAATGAATGTACTGCAATATTATGTAAATTTATGGGAACATCATACAACAAGGTTCAGTTTGTTAACATTAGTCAATGCATTGACCCTAAAATATGTCTTTATAGTTGTTTATGCTTAATGCTTAAATAGCTTAAAATAAGTTTAAAGACCCCCTGTGGTGAAAATAAATTTTATAATGTAATTTATATGTCTATGTGGTGTTTTAAAGAGGACCAATAATGCCCCTTTAACAATATGTAATATAAGTCTCTGGTGTCTCCAGAATGTGTTTTTGAAGTTTCAGCTCAAAATACGCCACAGATCATTTATTATAGCTTGTTAAATTTGCCTTATTTGGGTGTGAGCAAAAACACACTGTTTTTGTGTGTGTCCCTTTAAATGCAAATGAGCTGCTGCTCCAGAAGAGGGCGGAGCTTTAACAGCTCGCACTTCAGTTGCTCAACAACAACAAAGCTGGAGAATCTCACGAACCCAAAATGAGGATTGTCAGTAACGGTGTTCAGCCTTACATTGTTCAAACCGGAGTCAGACACTGATGGAGAGACTCAGGAAGAAGTTACAACTTTTAGAAATGAATCTGGACGTTTCTGAACGGTTAGTGGATAAATTTATGTAGTTGCTGTGGAGTTGATTCAACTCATCGACTAGCATGTGCCGTCATGTTAATCTTTGTGAGGGGATTCTGACTAAATCAAACACCTCTGATTGGCCATTGCATTCAAGAGATCAACAGACATGTCTCTGATTAGCTACATTGCTCATCGCTGCAAAAACATGTAGTAAATAGAAATATTTAACATTCTTCAGAGCGTAAACACAAATACGTCAATATGATATTATTACAGAATCAACTAAGGTAGAACCGGGACTGCCTGTATAATTTGCTCTACCTCTTGTTTTTCTGAATCAGTTCCTGGCTCAAACATATATGGCAGAATTAAACCAGTATTTCCGCCTGCCATTGTGCAACGTTTACTACAGTTGAGCGAGTGGACCAGGTATTCTGAGATCGTGTGTGTGAGTGGAGGCGGGGACTAATCTGCATATTCATGGCTCAGCATATACTAAATAAAGCAAGGGTGTAGAGTTACTGTACATTCAAGCTATTGAAAAAAAATGATACAAAAAATGATTTTGATAATCAAAGATTTTAAGAGATCAAATTATTGATGGCAGGGGGACTTTTTTTAATTAAAGGGGTCATGAATTGAGAAATCCTTGAGCTTTTTACTTTTAACAGGTCATCATACTACAAGAATATCCTGTAAGTTTTAGAATTGAAAACTACATTGTTAGTCCAAAAACAGCTTTTATTGAAACCAAGCCCAGATTACAACTCGTTGTGGAATGTGCCTCTTTATTACATCATAGAGAGGTGAAAGACGCCTCTGCAGAAACACAGTAGCTGCATTGGATTTGCAGAGAGCCTGAAATAAAAAAACGATGCTGTACCTTCTATATTGGATCCAACAGAAACGGCACAACACACTTATGTGAGTTTTTACTTTTAACTAGGGATGCACCGATACCATTTTTTAAGGACCGAGTACGAGTACCGATACTTTTTTCTAGTACTCACCGATACCAATACCTATACATTTATTTATTTTTTTTATTTTTTTGATGTTGCAGTTTTCCAAGCACAACACAGTGAGACTAATGAATGTACATCTTCTTCATTATTACTCTATTGAAAAAAGTTATAATTTTTATGTGCTTGTCATAAACTTAAAGAACAAAAATGTCAGTGTCCAATAACCTTCAAAGGGCATAATTACCAATATATATAATTGTTGTTATATAAAAGGAAATTTACAAACAAATTACAAACAATACAACAAATACTATAGAGATACAAATTAAATACAATGTTCATCACTGCAACCTTTCATGCATCGATCTCAGTATAATGCTACAATCAACACTTCACGATTATTAAACCTTGAGAGCTGTAATAGTAAAAATGTGCTAAAAGTTTTCGAGAGTTACGCAAGAAATACTTGGCTATTTCCATATGCAAAGATGTCAGCCAATCACAGCAGTGGGCGTTTACACTGAAGTCTCACAGCAGACACGCCCCAGCGTTCAAATCATTAGTTTTGTTTCAAAATTATGACAATTTTTGATGTAAAAATCATATTAACATTATAAGTGCACCCCAGGAAAAATTAAATAATGCAGTTCATGACCCTTTTAACTGTTACTTAATTTCAAGTAATAGAAATGTGGTTTTAGTTTTACTTTGTTCAGTTTGTCCAGCATTGGACTACAGCAAAGTGGGTTTGTTGCTCTGGTGGTCTTTCACAGCCCTGCGGCAAAGGTAGTGATAATTAGCTTATGTTTAAATTTCTCGTCTGCCAAAAACACATTCCTCGCCCAAAAGAAGACGTGTGTGAATGTGGTGTGTGAATCTGTTCTCGGCACAGTCGGCTCTGTTGATGTAGGTCCAGGTCATTAGGCTGCGAGACGTTATAAACATTGACTAATGCGGTTGTGTCATTTGTTTTCGGTTCAACTTCATGAGCTCACACTTGCTTCATCTCGCCTGGTGCTGATTTGCGTTTAAACATGTGAGATAATGCCGATGCAGATGTGTGAAAAATTGTATTTCTTTGCTTGTCTTTATTCTAGAGCACGTTCTGCTGGTTGATGGTGCATCTAAGGTTCTCCATTTTGGGCCAAACACGTAACCAAATTGAGAACGAATGTGTGATAACGAAAACCAGGCTTGTAGAATGATCTGGCATTCCCACGCTAGCATTAACACACTTCGACACACGCTGCGGTCCTCCAGGTGAGCTCTCGTATGAGTCGGGTGTTGTGTTGGACAGTTGATGTTTTGGATTTCAGAGATGGACTACGCCTTGAGTTGGCAGCAGTGCCGAGCTTTATTACGTGTGGGCCGTTAATGGCTTTATTCCTTGAGTCATACTGCCTTTTCCAGCAGTGCTTCTCTGTATCCTGACGACAAACACTGGCAAATCGCTCTCAATGAATCCTTTATTATAGCGTGTGCCATGTGGAAGATGTTTGACAGGCATTAGTGATTAAGAGCAGCTGTGTAACCAGCAGATCTGTTCTAGTCGTCATTGACCCCGTTTATCCCTGGACTGAACGCCCATCTCAGGTGATCCGCTCTCACAGGTGGGCTTATCCTGAGGTGGTCAGACATGCATAAGGTACCTGTTAATGTAACAAATGATAAAAATAGAAGTAACAATAACTGTATGAACAATACACTGTATCGAAGCTGCAGTACTGTAGTATATATTGTAAATTTTATGCAATGGCATTACAATAAGTTTCAATTTGTTTACATTAGTTAATGCATTTGGTATCACTAACAATCAACAACAATTTTATAGAATTTATTTATCTAGGTAATTAGATTGAATTAGTTACATTTGTTTTTGATTTATTAATGTATTTGTTTGTTTTTATTAACATTTATATATTTAATAAATATATAAATTAATTTAATTTATGTAT
>RJVU01057378.1:3564378-3579911 GCA_003731715.1 Anabarilius grahami
TAAACAGCAACTAAATATTTATTTAGCATTTAAATAGTTAATACATATATACACATTAATTTAACTAATTAATCAATTAATATTTACATATCCGTTAACATTTACAGTAATTTAATAGTATATAAATTATTTTAATTAATATTTATTGTTTATGCTAACTTTATTATAAAGTGTTACCAATTTGGATGTTTTCATTTAAAGTAAATTGTTAAAATATCAATAAATTCAAATTATAAAATTTAATAAAGCCATACAACACTTAATACAAAAAATGGCTTCAATAGAAAACTATTTGATCTGAAAGTTTGGAAAGCCTGAACTTCATGGAACATTTTCTGCATGATGGATGTCAACATGCAGTGACGGATAACCTCAGACGGATGTTATTTTCAGGTGAACTGGGTCAATGATTTCTCTATTTGATACATACGATTCTCGGCTGTTACTCTTCATTCTTCCCAAATGTGGAGAAAATGTGGACATTTGGAAATCGCCCTGGCTGATCTGTTTGGATGCTCTTAATTTAGAAGCTCATTCTGGAAACCTTTGTATACTAAGTCTGCAGACTGCTGAGGTTTGAGCATTAGTATCCCAGCTTGTTTTCTGTCATTTCTTGATCCCCGTCCATTGTTCCATTAAATCCCCTCCATCCTTCTCTTTCGCTCTTCTTACATTTGCGGTCTGTAATATCCACATGCCTCATGCAGAGCTCTCTGTTCACTGCATTCTTCTGTCATTATTCTTTCATTTTCTCTATTTTTCTTCATCATTCCAGCCTTCCCGGTCCCCATCTTCTCTATCTCCAATGCTAGTGTCAGCATTCTTGTGGTCCGTGGCCCCGGGGCCGGATTCAAGCCCTATGAGAGGCCTATCCAGACGACTCATGCGCCGTTCAGATACATAATAATCTATGTAGCAACCGCAAGGCTATATACATGGGAGAAAATATGTCTTTATTTGAAAGATGTATCAATTTTGTTATCTTCAAAACTACTTGTCCTGATGATGAACTGGCCTTTGTGGTTTTGCTGCAGGAAATATGATAAGACCAAAGACAATCTCCCCAATGATTCTCCACCACTTCCATCCAACATAACCAGTCGTATGATCTTGTTGGTCTGTTTTCCTGCTACTGATCCAACATCAAACAACAACCTCACAGACAGCAGTGGAAAAATGAAGATGCCAAATCTGTTAGCAGTGAATGTGACTGATTTGAATGTGACAGTGGTGTATGTATTGTAGCTATGTCCTTTGTTATGTGAAATTACTCACCGATCTATACATATCATATTTATAAGGTGTGTCCACAGTGTGTGTAAACAACAAGCCTATAATGGTAAAAATCCACCCGCTTTTTATAATCTCCAAATGCGTGGTTCCAGATTTCCCCCTACTCTTACGTAAGAGTAGGGAAGCCCCGCCCACGACTGGTGACAATCTGCCTTGTTAGCCTAGATCCCGCCCTTGAGTGAGCCGAAGCAGTCCACCATTTCTGTTTCCTCGTTGTAGCAGCTAGAGATATACAATGTTTGCGCCAAAAACATTACAAATTTTCAGTTATTAGATGTATTAACAAACATAAGAGTCTCCATAGACTCTCTGCATCTGAGCCACTGAGGACACCATGGTTTAATTTCAGTTATGAAGGAGATGTGCCGAATAAAGTCGGTAAAGTGTTACATATTTGCGCGAATCATTTATGCCGGACTGCTTCACAAACAAGGGTAAATTTAATGCTGGATTTGCACAAAAGATTAACATGACGGCACATGCTAGTCGATGAGTTGAATCAACTTCACAGCAACTACATAAATTTATCCACTAACTGTTCAGAAATGTCCAGATTCATTCTAGAAGTTGTAACTTCTTCCTGAGTCTCTCCATCAGTGTCGACTCCGGTATGAACAATGTAAGCCTGAACACCGTTACTGACAATCCTCAATTCGGCAGCGTGAGATTCTCCAGCTTTGTTGTTGTTGAGCAACCGAAACTTGAGCTGTTAAAGCTCCGCCCTTTTCTGGAAAGCGGGCTGGGAGCAGCAGCTCATTTGCATTTAAAGGGGCACTCACAAAAATTGTGTGTTTTTGCTCACACCCAAATAGGGGCAAATTTGACAAGCTATAGTAAATGATCTGTGGGGTATTTTGAGCTGAAACTTCACAAACACATTCTGGGGACACCAGAGACTTACATTACATCTTGTGAAAAGGGGCAGAAATACTTGCTACTACCAATCAGCTGTGCCCTATAGGGAATGATGTGATTGCAAGCAGATTGAGTCAAGGACCTATCAGCCTGCGGCATCCAGAGTTTCATGACAGAACTTTGTATGTATGCTAATGCAGATGTGTTGTTATTCAGGTAGTCTCTCAGCCTCAGACGTCACGCCCACAGACCGTTGGCTGAACGACTGATGCAAATGGCAAAAAAAATTGGAAACACTTCAGAAGTTAAGTCGTTATCTGATTGGTTGAATTCTACAGGATTTCTGGGAGACGTTTGTGTCGCATTCTTTAACGGTCCGCTTAGAAACAAAGCCGTCCTGATGCCAAACCCCCTCATGGAAGAAGAAAGCCATCGTGTTTACAACTGTAAATGATTAGAATTATGTGAAGAATGTGAAGTTCGCATCATAGACTCTTTAAAATACTTCCAAGTGTTTTACACGCTGGTCTGTTATTGTTTGGACATTGCCGTTATACAGGTTATACTGATGGTGCCGGTCGCTTAGCAGATGAAACATTCGAAAATATGCCTTTCTAAAAAGTTTTCAGTATGATATGATAATATGATATGATATCCAATGGACTGGATTAAGGATGAATAATATATCAGCACCATATCGCTTATTGAAGTGAAGTGAAGTGAAGTGAAGTGAAGTGACATGTGGCCAAGTATGGTGACCCATACTCGGAATTTGTGCTCTGCATTTAACCCATCCAAGTGCACACACACACAGCAGTGAACACACACCCGGAGCAGTGGGCAGCCATTGCTGCGGCGCCCGGGGAGCAGTTGGGGGTACGGTGCCTTGCTCAATGGTCTCACCTCAGTCGTGGTATTGAGGGTGAGGAGAGCGCTGGACATTCACTCCCCTCACCGACAATCCCTGCCGGACCTGAGACTCGAACCCATGACCTTTGGGTTACAAGTCCGACTCTCTATCCATTAGGCCACGACTGCCCCCCCACATATTGGCCAGTATCTCCATTTTTTTTTTTCATTAGAATATATGATATATAATTGCATATGATTTTTAATTGCATGATAAATTATGGCAAAGCTTTGACCCTTTAAAAGCACCTTTATAAACTCTATCTAACCAGCTTCCTAGGGGGTTAACTGGTTCGATCCCTCCTTTATTAGAATGAAAACTTATATTTCTAATTTAAAAATATATTTCTTTAGAAGATTGTAAAAGTAACTGCACTGCACTACATAAATTCATACTGTACATGCATTCATTTGTAGCATACAGAATTTTTGTTAAATATTTTAATCAACAACGTCAAGGTTTCCCCAATTTGTTATTTTGTGTGTGTGTGTGTGTGTCAGCCATACCCTTTAGGCATAAAATATTTACTTGTAGTACCCCCTGAGATTAATATTTCAATAATTTAACAACACATTCACATCTATCACTACTACTATTATTATTAATAAATGAAACGTGTAGAGCATCAGACTATACAGTTATTTAATTAAATTGCAGTTTTTGTTTTGATAATCACGCTACGCTTGATTGTGATTATTGTGCAACCTGTATTTATTTATTTTTATTTAATGTTCGATATTATTAGCTTTCCATCAACTGCCGAACCACCTGTAGTTCCCTCACAAACCCCAGTTTGGGGAACCCTGGTCTACATGATAAGGTTCATACTCTGGTTTCTGCCTGTAGGTATGTAACATGGAAAAGTAGGGTTTTAATGGCAAGAATGAGGCATAAACCAGGAAAAAAATGTGAGGGGGCACATCTTTTCCTCTTCGACACACAACCCATGTCATCACCCTCGAACTGAGTACGGCATGACCACCAAAAAAAAAAACGAGCAGAACAATATTTACTCAGCAGTAATTTTCTGTGGAATTTTTTGGAAGATAATTTGAAAAAGTCAGCTCGGGTGTCTACAATAGGCCCTTTGAGCAGCTCAGTTTGAGTCTTGCTTTGGAGTGCAGCCAGAGGACCAGCTCTCTTAAAATCACAGAATAAAGGAGGCCTTTTATTGAAAAGCAGGAAAGCAGACGCACACACGTTCAGCTACCCACCGCCGTCGACACACTGACATGCCTGTTTCTCCTGTGACTGACGTGTGCTTGTACGTTTCGCGGTCAAATTTGCCTCAATCTGATGCCTTATTGTTCTCTCAGTTTGAGTTAATAGGCAGTGCTGTGTGAGAGTTTCTGTTGTTTTTAATTGTTTGACATGATCGCGCTCATTACAAATGGAAATGCTATTAGTGCTGGACAGCGGTGGGCTGTTTTATGTGTTTGTGTTGTTAAACGGGTTTAATATACAACAGATTGCAGCTGGATGGTTGTAGATAAGCAGACTTTGTTTGGAAGTAGTGCGAGCGTTTGTTGCAAACCCTTCCAAATGTACCTGTAAAGCAGGTGGGTGGTCAGTCTAAAGGATGTGTGTAATAACAAACAATCCTCATTATTTCAGCCAGTGACGTACATGGAGGTGAACCGGCACCTATTAGATTTGGCAATTGTTTGTTTTTAATAAAAATCCCCTGTTTACCTCAAGCTTTCTCCATAAAGGGAAAATATATTACCTTTCCCTGGCACTCAAATCCTAAAATTCCTCATAAAAGTTTGCTTTGGGTGGTGCGTTTGCAGATGGCGTTGAGGATGCTAGCACTCTCTCTGTGTGCACATTTATTTTCGTCTATTAAATCTTATTACCGAACACACTAAACAAAGACATACGTTCAATGTCAGTAAACCTAATTGACTCTGCTGCTAATCAGACCAGCTAGATTGAGCGAGAAACAGAAGAATAAAAAAAGTTATTTTCATTTTTTTATTTTTTTATTTTTCGTTTGCAGCTTTTTGAAAATACCATCATACATATACACACATCTCCATATAGACAAAAGAAAAGTATAAAAAAGAGCTTCCCAAATTAAACAGGGAAAATTAGAGGCAGATCTTATCAAAAATATTCACAAATATTTTCAATACTTCATACTGCAGAGATTTTTTCCAGTTTGGATATTCCAACAACAACAACAACAATAAAAAAAAAATGTTTTCAATTACAAACCCTTCTTCTTTTAAGCAGAAGGTTGCACAATTTCATTTTTACATTTTTATTTTATTTAATTTTTTTTGGAAACATCATTTGACAGGTTGTAGAACAAGTGCTAAAATAGTAACACATTTCCTCACAGAGGTAAATCAGCACATCTCCTCACTGTCTCAGTTTGGCATTTTGGAGTAAACTTTACCTTTAAGAATCCACAGTATCTGTGGCTTAATTTTCAGAGTGATCACTGACGGCATGATTCTCAGTCATTTTTAGGCTGTTTTATGCTCTTTCATTGTGTCTTGCACATCAACGGTAAGCTCTAGAGAGTTGGCAGTTGGAGTGTGTGTTTTTAGAATGCTTCGAGCTAGCCAAACATACAATTTAGTGTTTTTGAACATATAAATCTGTCTTAAGGCAAGATGGCAATGACTGCAAGAGAAAACTCTCTGCCGAGTAATGTAAATAGTGCAAAGGCTAATTTTGCAAACTGACACAGAATTAAGTCTTGAACTGTGATCTAGGAAACAACCCCTTTTTGGAATATAAATAAATATTTAAAAAAGATACCACCAATTTGTAGCTTCCAATAATATATGGCAAGACTAATTTATTTTACAACAGAACATAATGTATATTAAGCTGCTTATCAATCAGCCATTTCCATTTAACTTTAGTTTTGTCTCTATTTCTGGGGGGAATGGGGGATAGGGGCTAAAATATAGAGGAGGGATTTAGTTTCAAGTCTGGATAGACTTTTAACTGCTTAGACTGTCTGACATATTTCTAAACTAAAGCCTTTGATTCACTTGGTGGTAACAAGTAAATTTTAATCTTCAAAGTTTTTAATCTGGTGTTTTGTCTGCTATTTAAGTCACAAGACATGGGGGAAGAGCAGCCGCCTGGTAACAGTCACATATTTGTACAAAAACATTTACAAAAAAAAGGTACAGATATAAAACAAAGAAACAACGTCTATCAGTTAGACAAAGCATCATAAGAGTCAGCCTTGTTACTGAAGATGTCTATATATTCAATATCTTCAATTGCCCACTCGAATGTAGGGCTTACGGGTTCACAGTTAGTGCAACTCCTAAGAGTTGCACACAGGTGCTACACATCAATATTTCACCTACATTTCTTCAGTCAGCCTTATGTCCTTTTTTACGATTGGCAACCATATTCAAATTTTAAAAGATCTTTGGTTGAAAGATTGGCATGTAGAGTCTTTCCATTTTTCAGATGATAAAAGGCACTTAGGAGGATGTCATTTTGACAGAAATGTCCTTACAGGATTAAACCAAGAGTAACCTAAATGGCACCAAAAAGCTGGTGATTGGTCTTAGTGTCCTTGGTGGTACCCTGTAAAGCAGTTTAATTCGTGCTTTAGCATGTAAGTAAGTCCCAAACCTTTTGCAATAATCAGAAATACAAGGGTTTCAAACTGTTCATGTTGTTGTTTGCAGTACAGTGATCTTGCATTAAGGGCACCTCATAGTCCAAGCCACCATTCTGCGCTGTCGACGGACAGGAGATAATCTCTTGCTTTTGGGGCAGTGCCCCATTGTCCAAACCCTCCAGCTCCAGCTGTGATGGATCACATTCTAAGTCCGGGTGTCCCTTTGATTTCTTTTTGTGCATGTAGCAAGCTATCCCAACAGCCACAGCGATTAGGACTAGCAGAAGAAGGATGGCGACTGCAGGGATAAGCATCGTAGTTAGCTTTGGGTCCCCCAGTCGTGCTCCAGTGGGAGTTGGCTGCTGACTGACCGTCTGGGCCTCTGTGCATACACGATCCACACCCCCAGGTTCGCCCATTGGACTGGCACATACAGAATATGTAGAGTTTGGCTGAAGTCCACGCAGCGTGTACTCCGGGTAGGTAGGTGGAACGTTGATCTGAATGGGACGTTTATCCAGTCCAGAAAGGTTCTTGTAGGTTAACTTTACGCCACGGATGTGTGGCCTCATATCAATGTAGCGGTGAAGGTCCAAAAGTATAGAGGAGCTAGTTACAAATGTTGCTGTTATTTCAGGTTCCATAGTGCCGATTATAGTAGGGAAGTCATTGGGCGGTAGGTTTTCCACCTCTTGGCAGTATGTCCCTGATGTTCCCGGTTGACAAATACACTCAAAGTGTGCTTCGTTGTCAAGCCAACATGTTCCTCCATTTAGGCAGAAATTGGTTGGGCAGAAGGTTGATCTTAGATCTGGGTCAATACTAGTACTAGGGGTGGGAGGCGGAGGGTCATCATTGGTTTTTGTAGAGGGGTTATCACTAGGTTTGGCAGGGAGAACTGCATGTGTTGTACTTGGTAAACTGGTAACCGGAGCTGGCGGTACTGCAGTGCTCTTTACTGTCCGAGTCGTAACAGTTGTGGTAATCGGACATCCGAATTCTCTGTGCCCTAGTCTCTCCAGCACCTTCCCGGAATTAAAAGGAGGAAAGTGGCAGCGTGTCTCTTCCGTCCTACCCAAATGAATTTTCTTGTTTCGTAGCCAACTAGGAAACCAAGCCAGATTGCAAAGGCAGTTGAAAGGGTTTTCCGCAACAGACAGTCTTTCTAGATGTGGAAAGAGCTGGGATAAGGTCTCAGGCAACCCTTGCAAGCTTAGATTGCTGATATCCAGCTCCTGAAGCTCTGACAGTTTCTCAAAGTCTTCCCACTTCACCGGTCCAATGGGATTCCCAGCCAAACTGAGAACAACCAAGCCCCTTGCTTCCCGCAACACTCCTGGAAAGGTTGTTAACTGATTGTTGGAGATGTCAAGCTCATGGAGGTTCTTGAAGCTTCCTAAGAGCTCCTCGTTCAGACTGCTAAGCCCCAGCCCACCCAGTTTCAGTGACTCCAACTTGGGCGTCTGGAGGTCGTTGGGCCCTGGTGAGGGGATGCTGTTAAACCGTAAGTCTAGCAGAAGCAGATGGGGCAGTTTCAGAGCAGGCATTATTGTCAGTTTGTTTCCTTGCAGCTTGAGCTCTAGTAGCTGTTGTAGTCCATCAAATGCAGCAGGATGTATGCTCTCTATGAGGTTGCTGTAGAGATATAGCCTCTCCAGAAGTTCCAGTCCAGCAAAGCTGTCCTTGGATATGTGAACAATCTGGTTAGCCGACAGGTCCAGGTTGTGTAGAGAGGATAGGGGTTCAAACACGTGATCTGGCAGTTCGGTCAACTTGTTCTGACTTAGATCCAACATCTCCAGTCTATCCAAATCAACAAAATCATCTTGGGAAAGGGACTCAATGCCGTTCTTGAACACATAGAGATTCTTAGCCATCATAGGAACTTTGCTGGGCATTTTAGTGTCTTTGCGACTAAAGCAGAATATGGAGTCTTGGGCTGGGCAGTTACAGTCCTTCGGACAAGTGTTGGCCAATACCAGGGATGACAAGAGTTGATAGAAGAGGAGGGGCAGCAGTAGAGGGAGGAAGAGCTTCATGTTGCTGCCTTGACATTCACCCCTTCAAGCCTGCAATGCAACAAAAAAAACAAGTAAACATTTGCTCATTTAACTTCACATTGTATTTTTTTACTTTGAAACATATTTCAACATACACCAGGTTGACACTTAAATTTTGTCAAAGTTTAGAAATGGCATGAATCAACAACTGAAGCTTTAAAGTAATTTGCAAAGAGTTGAGTTGATTGATAAAGTTACTCTTTTGTTTTTTTATTTCCTCTCTTCACTCTAAGGAATGCTGCAGTGCATGCTGTGGCTTTTGTTTCTCTGCTTTCTCAAATCTATGAGGTCAGTCTTTTTATGTGGCTGAGTAAAAGGTTGCTTTAGACCAAGTGCTTTCAAAGGGTGATCAAAGGCGAGATCTCTTGACATAGTTGTACTCAAACAATAGGTAGTGGTAGTGATGTACATGCCTACTGGAACCTTATACTGGACTTCAGGGTGATGTTGACCTTATTTTTCTTTGTTTATCAAAACGAAACATTTTGTATCTTATGAAGTACTCTTTCAGGAATGGTTGAAGGTTATATAATAAGTGCCCTAATGAACATCCTGTCTATTGTCTATCCTGTTTTGTGCACCGTTCCACCCACAAATCACCTAATTGCAACTGTTTCATGAACATTTAGTTCCATCATAGTTTTCAGAACACATACTAAATTGTTGCACAGTAATTCACAAGACTTTTAATTGCCTCTATTGGGAGTGGTTTGTACACTTTGTGTCTTTCTACAAACATTCAGTCATTTCATATTCATTCATTTTATATTTAGATCAAGAGATTCACTGGTACACACCAATCCCTCGAACAATCAAGCCCAAATTTTTTGGACCTGAAAACTTGACCTTGAACACCAGACACAGAGCTCATCAGATGAGCTCAGACACCTTTAGGGAGGAACGTGAGAGTCAGGGAGGAGAGTGAGAAAAATAAAGATAAAGGGATATGAAGCTAGGAGACTGAAGTGAGCTGGGGAAACAGTTCATCATGTCCTATGAGATCAGTCGCTACAGTATCTGGCCTTGAAAGTAGGGGTGGAGACGTTTCGTTCTCCCTTACGGTTTTCCTCCTTCTGTTTCTCTCCTGGACAGTGTGGGGGGTTTTTGTTAGAAGTTCATGCTGAGGTGAAATTCTCTCACTCAGTTTTATTGGACAGTACAGAGAGATAGTAGGATCATTATGTTCCCTCCTGCTGCATTATTGAAGCATCACTCTCAATGTCCTCCTGGTGATCTCTGCACTCTTCTGCAGTTATTTAGGAAACATCTCAGAATCTAGTTAGCGTTTTTTTGGACACATTTTATTCTGTGTTGGCTGATAGAAAGTTGTTAGTCTTGTTGTGAGGTCAATGAATGTTTCTAAAGATCTTAGTAATAACATCTGGATGTTTTTTGATCATATTTTAAGGTGCATTCTTGCTGACAGTGCATGGAAGTCTTGCATAATTTTTAATGGATTTAGTTTTAGTTAGGACAACTGTGGTTTTGCTGTATGGTTTTGATATATATCATAGATATACGGTGCTTCTATGAAGTATCTTTATGTAAACTTTGTAGCCTGACACACCTCACAATACCAGTTTGTATGTGTTAAGGAAACTGTAATCCTTACGTCACCACCGTCAGCAACACATTTGATTTCCTATAAATACATCCTGGACAGTCATCCTGAGAGAAAGAGAGAGATGATCTGCCTGCATTTTGCCATTTTCTTCCCTCTATGTCTAAAAAGCAGTGGAGCAGGTTTAGACATTCCTGTTGCTGTCTCACTGACTTGCTGACTGTGATGCAAGCGTCTGTCTTTAGACAGTGGGTTTAGTTGACGCTCTGTGCAAATAAAGCAGGAAAAAAAGCTTGGAACTGCTGCCAAGCACACGCATATTTTTCTGAAACTAATCCTCTGCTTATTACGTGTGCGCTGTTTGGTCCGTCTGCCTATTTTTCCTGTTTAATGAAACTTTTACTCGGCACAAAGCAAAAAAAAAAAACGTCAGTACATGGAAAAGATCACATATTGTTCAAAAGGGCATGAAAGACAGTGCTTTGTTATGTTCGGGCACTGATATTGATCCACTAGTATTGACTTTCTGACATGTTTTGACGCCGTATACCTGTTGTTCTAGTAATGAGCTGTGATCTATCTTGTTGGAATGGTGTTGATCAACAAGGGTGGGTGAAAGAGTAAAACGTGCACCGTTTCCTTCACCAAAAAGCTCTCGCTGGTCTCCATTCAGTGATGCATAACGCTTTACGGTCCATGAGACCTGATTAGTTGTTTTACTTGAGGCAGTGATGGAAAAAAAACACGCAGACCTTCCAGATAACCTGATAACAGGTGGAGCACAGTGGTTTATGGGCAGTTAATCAAGAGGGGGTCATAGGTCGCCGCCGTCCCATGGTGTTTGGCTCTCAGAGTACCGTGGGAATGTTGTGAATTGAACTTGTGTGATATTAGAGGTGGACCAAATAAATGCATAGAGCAGAAGTATTTTTTAGAGCTGTTATTGCTGATTTTTAGGGTTTGTGTTTTTGAGTATAATATTAAACTTTGGCTTGTAACCTGTTCTGCATTGTTACAGATATGAATATTACCTCAAATCAGAACACTGTAAAACTCATTAAGTTCAGAATACTCAAAACATTTAAGTAAACTAACTCATTTTTTTAAGTTAGTAGAACAATTGGGGTGGGGCCGAGAGCTGTGGAAGCGGAGCATAAAAATCTGCTGCAACTCAACTTAATCATATTAAGTTCAGCTTACTACAATGAAATTTTGAGTTCACACAACTTTTTTATTAAGTATTAATGAATTTTCATTATTATTTGAGTAAAATAAACTCATTTCATTTAATTAATTTCACTACTCGTTTTTACAGTGAATGAGGAGATTCTGAAAATATCCTGTAGACTTACAAGGCATATAAAGAAGTCTGAAGATTGAAGCACTACTAAAAGATGAAAGGCTGAGAATGTAAGCGATGAAAATAAGGCGTAAACCAGGGAAAGACGCAAAGATAAGCCAGACGAACATCAGGGTGGTGTTTTTAAACATGAAGGGAAAGTGGATACAAGATACAAGAAAGAAAAACAGAGAATCTATCTTTCTGTGATAGATTTGCAGTCAGAGGGCAAAGTCCACTTCCGTCCCTCAGCCAGCACAAAGCATTCAGACTGTGGCGTAGTGTTTCACAGCATCATCTGGCATGTGAAGAGAGACCTGCCGGACCTGATAGATGAATGAGGATCATGTAAAACCTCAGTCCTCCCTTCCTGAACTTTAGGAAAGCCGAGCTTGATAGAAAGATCAGAAGGCAGTGTGTAGGGCACAGGGGCTAGTGCACACTAGGATCAAGGGGAAAATACTCTTTCGCTTCCCACATGGGTAGATATATATTTCAAACTGTCTTCAAATTGCCAGCCCTAGTATTTTTTTATTTTATTTTGACTTGCAACTCTTTTTTAAAGGATAGCTTGAATGTAGTTTATCTACTGTAGCTTGTGAAGTAGCAGCGACTCTAAGTGAAGGGAAGCATCTGGTGGAAAGATGAGGCAGGTATGAAGATAAAGCTGTTGCCTAAACATCATTTTAAATTTTTGCCGGTGTTTATCCTACTCTGCATCATTCCAAACCATCACAAGAAGCAATCTATTCAGCCGACAGAGACACACGAAGTAGGGAGTTGAGCCTGATCTCAGATAAACCCCCATCCAGCACATAGAGATACTCCGTCTTCCTCCTTCCCTCCAGCGGCCTGCATCTTATCAAGCTGCAGATAAAAAGCACCTCTCAGGGATTAACCTAAAGCTCTCAGATATGCTCTGAGTGACTCTCCTGCTGTGTGGCATTATGTCAGACAGAGCGCCTGACCTGTCACGTCTATGTGATGAAGCTGTCATTACAGCCAAGTATTGGCTCTACGTTGCTCTTTGGCTTTGTATTTTCTTCATTTACTTCACTAGTCCACTTTTTGTTTAAACATTTTTTATGAATCACCAACTATAAAGATCGGTAACACTTTACAATTAGGTTTCATTTGTTAACGTCCATTAACATGAACTAACAATGACTAATAATGACTAATAGAACTTTATTGTATAATGTTACCAAGATCTATCTTTTTCAGTTCCCCTTTTTCCCTGTCAACGTGTCATTCGACCAGCTGGTGCTTTGCATATCTCCTCATGGGACTATTTAAAGAGATGTATTTGCCATTAAAAATGTGTTGATTTACATAGAAAGCTGTTGATAAGGTCGTTATCGCTCAAGGCTTCTACCAGAAAAAATCTAAAGTGCGAACGTGCACAAGTTGTTGGGAAAGTCTTTCATTGTCTTTCCAGCTCTTTTCATAATGCAAAAGCAAAGAAAACAACTGCGAGAAATGAAGAGAGAGGCAGAGAAGAATGGCCTCGTCAGCAGGGGCCGTGGAGGTGGTAGATGCCAGAAGCCGAGAGAGTGAAGTGGACGCCAGCAGACTCGTGTCAAGAGCTCTTATCTTCAGAAGGAGGCTCATGTGCTCTGAAGCAGGAGAGAGGCTGAGGGAAAGGAGGTGGAGATATAATGTGTAATCCAGGAAGTTAGGCAAGAGTTGTTGAAGCACCTTCACTCCTGACCAATTAAGCATTGAGTGTTACAGGTTCCAAAATACTTGATTTGGATCAAATATAAGAACATATATATATATATATAATGTATCATTTATAAAATATACTTTTTTTATTGACTGAGGCTGATAATGGCGTATCATAGTAAGTTATTGTATAAGATTTGAACATTAGTTACCGTGTAGATATTTTTGGTAGTTTACAGTCATTGAGCTCTTTCTAGACTTTAGAGTAGATTCATTAACTCCTAACACCCACATGAATGTCTCTGTGAGATGAAACAGGAAGACTTCCTGTTAACTGCCTCACCTGACCACAGCTGGACCCTGTTACCCACGATGCACCAGNGATAATGGCGTATCATAGTAAGTTATTGTACAAGATTTGAACATTAGTTACTGTGTAGATATTTTTGGTAGTTTACAGTCATTGAGCTCTTTCTAGACTTTAGAGTAGATTCATTAACTCCTAACACCCACATGAATGTCTCTGTGAGATGAAACAGGAAGACTTCCTGTTAACTGCCTCACCTGACCACAGCTGGACCCTGTTACCCACGATGCACCAGCACCATCCCTCAATGTGAGAGTGTATGGCCATAAAACACTGATTCATGACAGCAGGAGGGAAATGTACAAAATACAAACCATGCGTGCGTCTCAATCAGCTCCCTAGTTCAGTAGTCAGGGCACTGTTGGCCATTTTAAGGGCTGTCTCAATCGCAAAATCCATCCAATGCACTGAAACATTCGCTCCCTAAAAAGTCCCACAATACACTGTGAAAACGATGCTAACTATGTTCCCTTAACGGAAGTACTGTAGTACGAAACATAAATCACCTGAGCCAACTCAATACACAGATTGAGACTCGAGATAGATGTTTTTTAAAATACAAACCATAATTTAATTATATTTCAGCATAAACATACATCACTAGTCAGGTAACAAACATAATCTGACATTTATAATACATTTACAGCTGAAATGTTGCACGTATATGTAACAATCAAAGTATTTATCTTAATGTACTTTAAATAACATTAACAGATAATGTCAGAAAGGTATCAGCTCTGCTATTGTTCATAAATACCAGTAGTGACGTTGTACAATGAAGACGTTGTCATGTCATCAGAAATAGAGTCATCAGACTCCCAATGTGTAGTAAGCCAGCGTCCTTACAGTGCCTGAATTTGTGTACACTATATATACATTCATGACCTAGTAAACTAGGGAGCTGATTGAGACGCACCCAAGACGAGTAGACCTTCATACAGAAGCTTGTCAGTTTGTACATGCCACTTTAACAGGTACAGTTTACAGGAAGTGTTTCGGTGTTATGTAATGTGACTATACCTGCTAAACTTGATGTTGTGTTTTTTGCCTTTGTTGAGAAGTGTGTATTAATCAAATCGAGTAGAGTGCATTGTGTTCTAAATAGGACAAAGAAAGCAAGAACATCATCAGTGATGGCCTTCATCTTAAGTTCACTAGGTTAACACTCGCTCGCTCTCTCATATATTCATGTGACCACAACAAAAAAGACACATCAAAGCTAAAGGTAACGCTGAGTGCTGCACTGATGGACGACTAGGACGCTTTTGTTTTCACAAGTACAGACATCCACACAAACGTCTGCTCTCTACCTCTCTCTTTTCTTGTTTTGGGGAGAAGAATAGCATTCTTTTGGTTTAGGATTTACAGCCGTGACCCGGGTAAGAGCATGTCACTGTCATTACTGTCTGCAGAAAACATAAAAGAGAGTCCTGAATGGAGCAGACTGAATAAAAGCACAGCTTTTTTACATGGTGATGAGAGTTAAAGAAAAAGTTCACCCAAAATAAAATTCATCATTCATGTTGTTCCAAACGTAGCAACTATTTTCCATATCATGAAAATTATACATTGACCATAAAGATAGTCTTTAAGACTTGTTCACTAGACTTGTAATAAATTTGCTCTTTGTGTGACAGAATGAAATTGAAGTCCTTCAAAGTCACATATTCAAATACAGTAAGATCTAATAATAAATCTAGTATTTTTTTTTATTCTTAAATGTATATATTTTAAATAAATATAATTTTAACATTAATTATATTTTATATATATTCAAATACAGTAAAATCTAAAAATGAATATAATATTAAATAATTTTAAATTTTACAAAATTAAATAATCTAAATATTTTTTAAACTTTAAAGGAATAATTAAACAATCA
>RJVU01057378.1:3586394-3602246 GCA_003731715.1 Anabarilius grahami
TATATATATATATATATATATATATACATACATACACACATACATATATATACATATATACTTTCTTTTGTTCTAAAGCTATAATGTAACTCCATAAATTCATAAACATACTTTTGATTGAAACTAATGACATATGTGATTCAAAACTTTACTTTTTATTGGTGAGCCCTATCTTCTGTGTCCAGGTCAAGGGGGAACAGGTTATAAAGTAATGAGTGCCCTGAGGCCTGTGCCGGGCTGTTGGGACAGGCCATGACAGGGCGAGGGGAGTTAGTTGGGTTTTATAAACCCTTGTCCCACCTCAGGCGGTACAATACATGAACCCCCATCTTCTAAAAGAGCTTAAGGCTTGAGTGCTGCTACATGCTCGGTCAGGCTGTTCAGATATGCTTGACGAGACACACTCACTTTATACAAACACAACCACACCAGGGGGCGATTATAGCCAGCTTTCACTATTGACGGCTCAAGCGCACACTGGACTCTTCGAAAACTTTCAAGCATCCTGTTCCTGGACATCTAAACTGAATCCCACTTTTCCCAATAGTAGTTCTGTGAGGTGAGGTTTAGTGCATCCCAAATCATAGCATGTTGAAAACTGTGTGCTTGCAGCTATTTTTAAAGATCATTTTGGCAGTATGCGACAAAGGTGTCTGTGGTATCAAGATATAATTTTTTTATGGCACTGTAATTTGTCCCAATATTGGCAGTTTTCTCAGCTAACAGGGAACATTCTTAGAACTGTGGCTAATGTTTTGGCAAGGTTCTCTCAAAGTTATTATGAACAAACATTCTTCCATTAATAGAATGTTTGTTCAATGTTACATGGTCTTTAATAACATTCTCAAAACATTAGCACAAAAAGGTTATTTACTGTATATGTCATTCATGGAATATTTTTTCTGAAGTGTTTTAGTTTGATGTTCATCTAATGTTTTTTAAACGTTACTAACTACTTGTTTCATAACATTTAAAATGAATCATAATGTTTGCAAAATGATCAAATGGAATTTCCATTAATGTTTTCTCTTATGTTTGCAGAACCAAGAAAGCGTTTTTAAAAAACTGGACGTTTTGAACATTCTAGTGTTGTCAAATTTTTTTTTTCAAATTTAAAAAGAAATTTAAAAAATGTGATGCTTTGAGGGCTGTTGAGCGGATTCATAAACACCTCTGATTGGCCATTGTGTTCACGCACTCAACAGATATGTCTGTGATTGGCTACAATGATCGACGCACGGGAGCATTTGAAAACAGCCGTCTATCAGCGGATCCCTAATTTATCCGCTGATAGACGCCTGCTTTCAAACGCTCCCATGTGTATCTGTCTAAGCAGTTTGTCAACTAGGAGCATCAATGATGTCTATTTACAACATGTTTTTAAAGCGTTGATCATTGTAGCCAATCACAGACATATCTGATGAGCGCGTGAACACAAGGGCCAATCATAGGTGTTTATGAATCCACTCAAAGCGTCACATTTTTAAAATTTCAGTATCGACTTTGTATCGAAGTCAGTACTTTTGACAACACTAGAACATTCAGAAATAATGTTTTCATAACTAAATGGGAACATTAGCAAATTTTTGTTAGCTGAGTTACTACATACTCAAACATTTGTACTTTTCATAGCCAGCAAATTAAGTACATGTATAAGCATGCAAATTGAAAAAGAGTGCGCTGTAATTTTCCACTGAACCCAAAGACCCTGATTAGCTGGTTCAGGTGTGTTCGATTTGAGTTGGACCTGAACCTGAGCAGCACGGGTTCAAACTAAAGCTTACACATACACACACAAACACACATTTACTTACTAAACAACTTTTCATTAAGCTCTCAATCTAATTTCAGAGGGGGTTTTATTGAGATGTTTTGTGGGGTTTTTTTGCTACAACTCAAGCCAAATGTGTGGGTTTGGAAGCTGCATGTGCCAGATCATTTCAGCATCTCCTCAATTCTGCCTCTTTAGTTTGTCTCACAAAGCTCCTAAAAGTGTTTTCACATGTCATTTGCATTGAAGACAGGTAGATGTGCAGACTCACCAGGGTGTGTGTGTGTAAGACGGGACGCTGGCTCTCCTCTCCTCGGTCTCCTTCTCTCTGTGCTGGCTCTGTAAGAGTAGGAGAAGGTCAAAGGTTCAGTAAGCGTCACACAGCTGTTTGTCCGACTTTAGGTCTGGGCTGGAATGCTTCAGGAAGTGTATTTTGGGGGGATGAGAGGGTGCACGCACATGCCTGTCTGCATGTTTGTGTCCCACAGATGAACGATCACCCCGCTCTCTTTATTAGTGCCGTTCTTCTGGTTTTTAGTAGTAAGTTTTCTTTGACTACTTCCTTTGTATTTTGCAGATTCTTACATGGTTTTATGTGCTAAAAGCATTGATTTGCTTTTGTTCCTCTTTCTAAGTCGCTTTGAATAAAAGCATCTGCTAAGTGCATGAATGTAAAAGTGATGTGGAGATTTTAGGTAATAGGCGGTTGAGCAGGAATTCTGCCGGTTAAGGCAATGTCAGCGTGTTTGCAATGGAAAGAAAGCGAGCTGCAGTCTTTAGAAGTGGAGATTTGAGAGGTGTTGAATGGAGTCGAGTGAAGCGATGCAGGCTGTCCAGAGTGTTTATCTGACACACACACACTTAGTGCAGGAATGCAGGCTGACAGCTTCACTCGCAGTCACTGTCTTGCAGTATCGATTCAGATGTGTTATAATATGTGACCATGGATACAAATACAGTCATAAGGGTCAATTTTCTGAAATTGAGATTATACATCATCTGAAAGCTGAATATGATGTATGGTTTGTTAGGATATGACAACATTTGGCTGGGATACAACTATTTGAAAATCTGGAATCTGAGGGTGCAAAAAATCTAAATATTGAGAAAATCGCCTTTAAAATTGTCCAAATGAAGTCCTTAGCAATGCATATACACTCACAAAAATAAATCTTTGATATATTTACAGTAGAAAATTTACAAATTATCTACATGGAACATGATCTTTACTTAATATCCTAATGATATTAAGTAAAAATCATGAAAAACGATAATTTTGACCCATAAAATGTATTGTTGGCTATTGCTACAAATATACCCGTGAGACTTATAACTGGTTTCTGGGTCTCATATGTGTATTCATGTTGTTTCTGTTAATTCATTTGCTGTTTCTGTCTTCATTATCAGTCATCTCAGAAGCAGCTTCTGTTTATTTTATTCTGTGTGTTTGGATTCACTTAACTTGACTTTGGTTACAAAATTGCCCCCATCAGTGAGCTAAATCTAACAATGATCCAGTTATTCCCTCAAATGTAAAACCGATGAATTATATATATAATATAATATTTTCCAGGTCATATTTCACTTCAAAATTCAAAGAAAATAATACAATATTGCATTATTTTATATTTATTCAATATCTTTATTACAATTCAACACCTTTCTCCATTTATACAACACATATACTATCATGATATATGAATATTTTACAATTTAAATAATAATATATTATTGTTTTTATATCATGGTAGCCAGAATGTCATGTCATGTCATTTCTTTTCTTTTTTATTGAAATATGACCCTGACAGGTTTTGTGAGATTTATACTTACATGGTATTCCAAGATACTTCAAAGAATAACATGTAAGTCATTACTTAGAAGATGAAAACACTTCTCTGACTGACATGGCGAGAGGAGAGAAGTGATTTTATGATGTTGTATCGTGCATAGGGGTGTGTTATCTGATCAAACCGCATCCAAAACACACACACACAACCTGTTTTCCTCTAGTTTTCCTCATCATCTGCCTCAGGCCACATCGTGTGTGACTCTTTGACGGTCCTTTCAACACATCTGTGATGACCAGGTTGTTTATTTCACTTGTATAATTTACTGTGTTTAGACAGAAACTAATCAAATATCTTCATGCAAAGGAATTTATCATGTGGCTCCTCGATGGAAGTCATAAATTTACCCAACCTTTCAAACAACAAATGACTTTAAGTGTCATATTTCCAAAAGATGCAAGGTAGCATGTTAGTACTTAGGGTCAGTAAGATTTGTTTTTTTGAAAGAAATTAATACTTTTATTCAGCAAGGTCACTTTAAATTGATCAAAAGTGACAGTAAAGACAATTATAATGTTACAAAAGATTTCTATTTCAAATAAATGCTGTTCTTTGGAACTTTGTTTATCAAAGAAAGTGGGGAAAAAAATGTATCATGGTTTCCAAAAAGATATTAAGCATCACTGATTTCAACACTGATAATAATCAGAAATGTTTCTTGATCATTTCCGGAGGATCATGTGACACTGAAGACTGGAGTAATGATGCTGAAAATTCAGCTTTGACATTGTAATAATATCTCAGAATTTTTTTTTTACTGTATTTTTGCTTGAAATATATAATAAATGCATTCTTGTTGAGCATAAAAGACTTTAAAAAAAAACTTGGTTGTGAAAATGTTTAAAAATTGTATATATTAAAAAGGGTGAAAATTATTGTGTGTGTGTGTATTATATACAGGTTGTGTGTGTGCATGCGTGCGTGTGTGTTTTGCATGTGGTTTGATCAGATAATCATTACACTGTTTTCATCTTCCAAGTAATTACTTACATGTTATTCTTTGAAGTATCTTGGAATACCATGTAAGTATAAATCTCATAAAACCTGTCAGGGTTATATTTCACCCCTAAATAACGAAGAAAATAAATGGCATTCTGGCTACCATGATATAAAACCAATAATATATTATTATTTAAATAGTAAAATATTAATATATCATGATAGTATAAATTTCTCAATTTTCTCAAATTTTTTATCCAATTCTTTTTATGAAATGTACTTGTTAATTCTGAATGAAAATTGTTTCTACACCAAATTTTCTGCCGTGTATGATAATGATAATGACAATTTGAGTCTAAAGTGTCATTCTGAATGTTACAGCTCAAAAGAGGCTATTTAAGAGCAGTGATTCACTGTGGTATTTTGTTAAGTAGGAATGTTCTTTGAAGATTAGTAACGCACAAACATATTTTCTTTTTCAGTGATTCAGTCGGCAACACCTCGAGTATTAAATATGACTCGTTGACATGCCTCCGCACTTCTGCAACACCTGAAACTGGATATTTGCTCAAAGTGTGTCTGACTCGACACCAAAATACACCTCTGAGACACTGAGCTACACGCGTCAGGCACACTTGCTCTTCAGCGCTTTAACTAGGTCATGTGTTTCTATCTATGTTTCTCACTAAATGCAGTATCTGTCAGAGGCCTTGTTTACACCTGGTATTAAAATGTGTTTTGGTTGACTGGATCACAAGTAGATGAGGGAGACACATTCCCGTTTACATTAGGTCAGTAGGCGGAGAGTAGGGGGTCTTTTGTGGCTGTTCGAACCATTTGACCACATGAGCGTCTACACTACGAAAGCAATACAGTCAAACACGTTTTCGACTACCTCTGGAAGTGGACCCCGTTTACACCTATATTTAGCGCCGCCGGATCAGCAAAAACGCGTCTTAAAAGGTTCTTGATTATGATTTAACTTTTTTTACTTTAGTTAGTGTGTAATGTTGCTGTTTGAGCATAAACAATATCTGCAAAGTTACGACACTCAAAGTTCACTGAAATCGCTTTTTAAGGACTACAACAAGCTTCTTCCCGGGTTGGTGACATCACAAACCCCAAAATTTACATAAACCCTGTCCCCGGGAACACGCAACAAACGGGGCGAGGCCATGTTGGGCTGCTTTAGAGAAGAGGAAGAGTTGTTGTAGTAGAGTGTTGTTACCATGCCGTCATTTTACACCGGACTGCTTCACAAACGAGGGTCAATTCAATGCTGGATTTGCACAAAAGATTAACATGACGGCACATGCTAGTCGATGAGTTGAATCAACTCCACAGCAACTACATATATTTATCCACTAACCATTCAAAAACATCCAGTTTCAATCTAAAAGTTGTAACTTCTTCCTGAGTCTTTCCATCAGTGTCCGACTCCGGTTTGAACAATGCAAGCCTGAACACCGTTACTGACAATCCTCATTTTGGCTGCGTGAGATTCTCCGGCATTGTTGTTGTTGAGCAACTGAAGCGCGAGCTGTTAAAGCTCTGCCCTCTTCTGGAAAGAAGGCCGGGAGCAGCTCATTTGCATTTAAAGGGACACTCACAAAAATGGCGTGTTTTTGCTCACACCCAAAGAGGGGCAAATTTGACAAGCTATAATAAATGATCTGTGGGGTATTTTGAGCTGAAACTTCAGAGATACATTCTGGGGACACCAGAGACTTATATTACATCTTGTAAAAGGGGCATTATAGGTCCCCTTTAATACCAGGTGTAAACAGGGCTAGAGACTCGCAGTAGTTTGTATTTAGAAGCAGTCGTTCTGAGTTTTGGGTGGTTCAGTTGTGGCCTGAAGTCATCTGCTGATAAAATGGCCAAATTACAGATGTCAACAGCTTATGCTTAGATTCCACATTAGATTGAAAGAAAGATACAGTGGTGGGTGGTATCAGATTAGTGTTATGTCTATACAGCTGCACAAAAGGCGTTTTTGAAACTCTCTTAATCTTGGTTATGCAAACTATTTTGCAAACACACACAGATACACAGTGACCATGTCACCCATGTAGGCTGAAAGCAGATATGAGTGCTGTTAACCTCTACTGAAATAGCTGCAGAGGAAACGCCACATGACGAGACACACTTCAGAGATATGGCGGGGGTCCGCGAGGGACGTGTGCTTGTACTATAGCTGGATAAATCCACAGTACTGGGTTTGTGTTTGTGCAAACCCTGCAAGCACAGTTCACCGACACATTCCACATCTTCACCCTCAGGCTCAAACAAACAGCGACCCACACACATCTTCTACAAGACCGGCCGAATCTAAACATTTAAACAAGAACAGAACATCTTAAACTAACACTTATTCTGCACTTATCAGTTTCTAGGTGAAGTCAAATAAGTTAATGTTCATCGGGGCGCTGTGTTTGAATTCGCATTAGCCATTAATAGCGGCCGGTGGAGTATTTGACCTGGCGTAGAGTTCAGGGTCGCGGTCGCTGGAACTGCTGCTCTGCGTCTTCGGTTCAAGGCTCATTTCCTAATTACAGTTCAGTCAGGAGGTAATTACAGCCTTAGATTAAAGTCATTTTCTTTTTTTACTGCCTGGCGAAAATGCGGCAATTTGCGGCGGCTCGCGCGGATGTGCTCCCCCCACCCTTCGCCTCCTGAGGGGAAATAGTTTGGTGGACAAACCAGCATTTTTCTGATTTTTGCCATATTCGTAGTGGACCAAATCAGCTCTAGAAAGAACTATATAGGAAAATATAGGGAGCATTTGACAAATGGCTGTGTTTAAGTTATTTGGGGTTTGAGCTACAGCTGAGAGACTACTGCATGTGTGTGTACTTATAGCGAGGTTTGATGTGGCTCTTCAGAACGCATCATTTGGCTTCATCCATCAAGGTCTTCTTCAGTTTGGTTTGGCAGTGACGACGGGTGACTTGGGTTGCACACACACACTGCTTGGTCAGCATGGCTTTGAAGCCTGAGGTCTGATTTAAGAGCGCTAAATCCACCTAGAAGGTCCCTAACGCTCCTATCAACCACACACACATGCCATGTTGCATGCATGCAATTAGAGTTGAGGTTTGTCCTGATGCTTTCTGATGGGCTTTTGCTGTTTTCCCTGGCATTCTTTCACAAGTGTTGCTTTTTCTGCCCTGTCGACTCCGTCAAGCCGCCCGCTGTTTGACTAACCCCGTCTCTCAGTCCTCTTTACGCCCCTTCGCCCCCCCTGCCTTCACCTCCAGCCTGACTTTTAACCTCTTAATCCTGCATTGTGAAGGACAGGCAAGCAGAAAACGGGCTGCTAATTGGTGTGAAAGGGAACCAAAATCAGCAGGACAGCACAAATCCGATCATGTGGGAACAAGAGCATGGAAACACCTTTCAGATTTTGCCCTGACAGTGTGTCATTTCAGCTCAAGAATGAATGAATACTAAATAAATGGGTTTTGGGTTTTTGAATGTTATTTTATTTAAATTTTATTGTATCTATTTTGTTGTAGAATATTTTAGAATCTTTTAATATAAATTTTTTTTAGAATGTTTTATTGTACAATGTTTTAGTTGTTTGGTGTAGAATCTTTTAGAATATTTTTGTATAATCTCTTAGAAACGTTTTAGTAGAGTCTTGTTGTAGAATCTTTTAATGTACAATCTTTAAGAAACTTTTACTGTAGAATCTTTTTATAAAATCTTTTAGTCTCTGTTTAGTAGTCTTTTATTTTAGAATCTTTTAAAATCTTTTATTGTAGAATTTGTTAGTATTTTGTTATAGAATCTTTTAGAATCTGTAATTATAAAATCTTTTAGATTATTTTATTGATTTTTTTTGTCAGTTTCATTGTAGAATTTTTTGTAGAAACTTTTAATGTACAACCTTTAAAAAAACTTTTACTTTAAAATCTTTTAGAATCTTTTTGTAGAATATCTGAAAATATTTTACTGTAGAATCTTTTAGAATCTTTTTAGAACCTTATATTGTACAGTCTTTTAGAATATTTTAGAACCTATTATTTTAGTATATTTATGAATATGACATATTTCAAGTATTTTGTCTCAGCGTTACCCAGCAGGACAAATTAAACAAGAGCTTGAACAAGATTTTTACATTTTATTAAAATTATGCATTCAAAGCTTGCTGCTGTTGCTAAGGTCTTGTGGGTTGTTGCCAGGCAGTTGCTAGGGTGTTGCCAGGGTAGCTGCTAGGTGGTTACTTGCTAGTCCAAATACTAACAGTCTGTATGAAATTCTGATCTCTAGATATGGCCCCTAGTAAACCTGATTACTTAGTAAAGTAAGCAGCACACTTCTTCAATAGCTGCGTGATTTGAGGAATCATTAATGTCAGTAGCACAATAGTAGACAAGTTACATACTGAAAGGGTTTTGTTTAAGTGGGAACAGTAGTAATAGTAAATATGAGTAGCCTTTATATGGAGAGACAGATATAGTGTCATGCCACGGTTAAGAAATTCAGAGACACAAGGAGGGGGTCTTCAAGATAGCTTTTAGATGTCTGTGTTTTCCTTGGCAGAGTCGTGTTTGTGTGTGTAGCAGTGGTTCTGTTCTGCGCTGAGAGTGATGTTGTTTAGACAGAACGGTAGGGAAATACCATAGGGATGTTATTTTGACACTGTGAGGAAAGCTGGCACGAGGAGCTTGATTTGCCACATACACGGCCTCAGACTCACATTCTAGCAGCATATCAGATTATATCAAAACAGGAGGTTATTTTACATTATTACATCATTGAATTAAAGTTAATTTAAAGTTAAAGGAACTTTTATTTTCAAGAAGTATAGTTTGGGTTTTGCGAATGATGACAGAATTTTCTTTTTTTTTTCCAGAATGTTCTTTATATTGACACTGATGGTTCCATGAAGAACCTTAAACATCAATGAAAACTTTCTAACGTATAAAAGTTCTTTATAGTGGAGGTTATTAAAGAGTTCTTCACACTAAGAAGAAAGGGCTTCTTTTAAGAACTTTTCCATGAAAGATTCTTTTGGGGAACCCAAAATGGTTCTTTAATGGCATTGTTGCAACATTTTGAACCTTTATTTTTAAAAGCGTACCCCATTTATTTGCATGATACCATAAGCCAATGAAGAATAAACTTGTAAAATGATATGACAGGAAAGTTTAAAGTTTTACTCCACTCACAGCTCCTTAATTAAGTCTCTCAGACAGGAATATTTGCTTTTCCCTCAAGTTTCATCCTTTCTCATATCCTGTGCACCATGTTCTCTCACCTTCCGCTTTGTCTTCTCGACGTCTACACAAACTCCTCTCTGGGCTTCTCTCTTTGACATTTACAAGTGCCAAGGAATTTAGGAAGCCACTAGAAAGTATGAAACCCTGAACTGCACGCGCATCCATCCATAGAGTCTGATACTTATTATCCTACACGGTTTCGCATATGAATTAAAATATATTATGTATTGGAAGTCCGTAATTCCTCTCAACACAAAACCTCACATTTTGTGTCAGAGTCCAGGCTTGTGCTCAAACAAATGCTCCTCTATGACAAACTTCATTGAGTGTTGCATTTTAAAAGGTTTTTATTGCTTCTTAGTATAGTGTTGGGCTTTCCTCTAAACTTAATTAAATGCAATTAAACACTAAACGAACACATGTTTGAATGACACTGCTCACGAGGCGCCTGCTTTCCATATCAGCTTTGCTATCGTAAACTGGTGCTGAAATCTGCAATTACACTGGCAGAGATAAATATACAGAATCGTAACGGACATGTGTTTCACATTTCCTTCATTCTCTACGTGGATTGATCGCTGACTTTTGGTCGTGCAAATGTTTTTGTGACGGTAATATGTCAAGATTTGGTCACTTTTTGTTCCGAAAAAGTGTTTAAAGTTCTGTCTAACATTATTCTTCAGGAAGAATGCAGAAGAAACCCATTAACATCTGAATATGTTTAACATAACTGAAAGATTTATGCGCGTTTTGTTTGTCTTTCTTTTCATTTATATCCTAAATGTACTACTTGTGACTTGTGCTTAGAAGAGCATCTGTCAAGCTTTCCCTCAGCTCTGTATTGTATTAGTTTTTTATCGCATGATTTATTATATGACATTTTTATGACTCAGACAAGATAGTTGATAGCTTCCTCCCTCTCTTGGACTTATCATCGACACTGCATCGTGCAAGAATTACAAACATGAAATAAAGTCGGTAAAACCAGAAATAATAGCATTTAATCTCCTTTACGCCTGTGTGACTAAACAGATTTGTGTCTGAGCCGCAGCAGTACCTTTGAAACTCCTGTTGAGCGGACAAAATTAAACCTGTTTGTGGACATTTGTTTGCTGAACTTAGACTGCCAGAGTTTGATGTGGGACAAGCTCCTAAAATAAAAGCAAACTGCACCGAAATATGCTTTCTCTGAGAAAATAGAAGTCGGCGCGGTCCAGACGCAAAGCTTTTGTCCAGCTGCGGTCAAGCACTTGAAGTTACCAATGTTTGCATTGGTTGTTCGGAGCTTTTCATTTATTCCACAATGATTATACAGCATCTAAAAATGTGTGTATGTGTATACAAGTCATATACGGTCTTTAAAATAAAGGTTCTAATTTGAACTAAACAGGGTTTTTTTTAAAGCCTGATTCCATAAAAGAACCTTTTTTAAGTTCTAAAGAGAGCTTTTCTTTAGTTCTTAGAACACCATCTAGGATTTGGTGCTTTAAAGAACACAGAAACCAAAGCACTGACCTGAAGATACCTACTTAAAAACTCTATACAACACTATAAGAACCACTGAAAAAGCTTTAAGAGTGCTTGAATACAGACGTGCACAGCTTTGATCTGGATTGTTGTTCGCATGCACATGTACTCAAGTGCACCAGCATCAAACCTTTAGAAACGCTCTGAAGCAATGCAATGTTTTTAAAACCATGAATGAACGACCAAGTTTCAGAAACTTTATTGCTACATATCTAAGATCTCTCTTAGAGGTACTGTAACTGCTTGCATATAAAACGTAATATTGCTTATTTGTCTGCTAAATTAATAATTGTATAATATAAGCTATATGGGTAGCTCTTACACTTAAGCGTGAGTTTGAGATCTTTAAAGTGGGTATTCTCACAATAATACACGACAAAACTGTCAAATCCACATCTAAATGTGTTAGAAACGCAACACATGTGTTAATTCCAGCCTTTTTCACTTTTTAAACTTGAGTTTCACTCACCAGCTCGAGCGCATCAGCGGCGCATTGGAGGTAAAGCGCGTTCCGTCAGTCCGGCGTTTATTTATCCAATAACTCGCGTTTCTTTTCAAACGACATAAAATACGTCTCATATACGCGAGTAGAGTTGATATGTCATGGGTTTGATAGAGAGTCCGTTTGGAAAGCTCGTCCGGGTAAAGGCGCACGGTCCCGTCCAAGTGTCTGTGGTGAAACTCCGGTGAACTGTGCTCGACTCGCGCTTTAACTTCACTCTGGGAGGAGCGGCGGGAGCGCGCGTGTCTACAGTTTACTCACTGGAGAGCACGAGCGCATCAAATGAGGCGACGCTTAAAGACGCGCTCCCGGTGTTTTTTTGCATTTCAACTCGCCGGACCGGTATGTGTAGACACGCGCTGACATTTGTGCTTTTGCATATACGCTTTATTTACATCACTGTAGTGTTTGGTGTGTGACAATTTTTAAAAGCTTTTAAAATATACTACATATAATTTTTTTAGTATTTACACCTTTTAACATGTTTTTCAAACATGAAAATAAAATAATGTGTAGTAAATACTATAGTGTTTTTGAACCATACTATAGTAAAGTACTTGAATTAATTTGTTGTGGTTATTCTGTAGTTGTTGTGGTAACATAACTATAGTAATATAAACAAATTACTTTACCCAATACAGTACAACTATATGGTATAATAGGCTACTACAAAACACTACAGTTTACTGTAGTAAAAACTAAAGTATACTACAGTATTTATTACAGTTTATCAGTTCACTATAGTTAATACTACAGTATGCATAGCATTCATTGACAAATAAGGTTTTTAAAAGTGTAAAAAAACAATGAAGTTTTATTAAGTGTTAACAATGAGATTATGTGGTTTTTATAATCATTTAACACTGTTTTTGTCATTTTTTTACAAGATGAACAAAATTTGTCACCAAAAAGTAATTCGATTTAACCAAAATTTTGTTTTTACTGAATGACACTTTTGGTTATACCAAATGACAATATTTTCAAACAATGCTCACATGCTGATATCTAGCTTACGGACAATCAAACATTTTATATTTCATACAAGTTTTTAAAATATTACAACATTTTCCATGTTTTATAGCGGTTGCACCGAATGACCTGATGTTTTGCGGACATGAGCAAGTGAAAATATGAATTTATCAAATAATTAAAAGAGAGTAAGTTACTTTGCTTCATGATAATGTGATCCTTTGCAGTTGTCTGAATGATGTCACATCCTGTCACGTGATCTTGACAACAAGGCTTGATCCAAATATATTCCTTTTATATTGGTTACTCCGAATGACATCAATGAAATTCATTTTTCCGACATTCTTTCTCATAACAAAGCAACGACTTCTACACATAATGTTAATACCATTTTGCACTATGTTGATTTATGATGTTATAAAATCATGCCAGAATAAAAAATATATACATTTATTACATTTTAAGATATTTTAATCACAAATGAAATGGCTGTATTGGCCTTTGGACGGTTAAACCGAATGACCTTTTGACACTTCAAAATCTTTAAAATACCTTTAAATATGATTAAAACCTTTTGGATTCAATAAAAGAGATCTAACTGTACTACTGTACATTCTTTGAATGTCATATCTTTGTTTTTTATTATTATTAAGGCCTTTGGACAAAAAAATGGCCCGTCACGTCATTGACCCATATACAGTATACTACAGTTTACTAAAGTAAATACTATAGTATTCAATCAAATATACTAGATCGCGAAAACTATATTAAAAATGACCACAAATATATCTAAAAAATAGTGTTTTGTTTAAAAAAGAAACAAAAAGAACATACAGGCTAACAATGAAATATATTTTGGAAAGCCTATTTATTTATTTACTTCAGTAGTAGTTTCTGGCTCTTAGCAGAATCAACAAATCTGTCTGTGATATTTGTACATGTACTTAAATAAGCTTGTTGAAGTTCTGCAATCTCAATTATAGTTAGTGCATCGTGTGTTATGAACACAAAACCACAGAAAGCTGCTCTCAAGACATGATTCTCATCCTCTTGATGGTCCAGTAACTGAACTATAAACCGCCAGCTGCGGTGTGTTTGCAAACAGTTTACAATAGTAACAGTAACTGTATTGAGACCTGTGTTTTAGTGACGAGGCCGTTCTTGTTCCCTGTACTTTTTGAAGTGCAGTTATTCCATGTGGTCTCATTTATTTGAACATGACATTCATAATGATAAAATATGCCCAGTTTTAGATGAAGTTTAGCATGTCACACTGCACAACATGTCAGCTTCAGCCACACAGTACCTTTCTGTAATGTATTTACACATGAAGCGCACATGCAGACAGCGCATCTGTAACACATTACATTGAACGGCAGGAACAGATAAACGATTTCATGCGTGTTTAGCTCAGATCTGATGCGCAGATGATGCCGCAGCTAAACTGTGTGTGTTCACACAAAATAAATCCTTCTCATGCACTTCTTCAGGAGAACAGAGCGTCCCTCTCTGGCTGTTTGGAGTAGCATACTGCTTATACTATTTCAAAGTGTCAGTCTTTGAATTAAACACTGTGATGGCAATAGCATACTGCTTTTTGAAATGTTTATCATTGCATGCTGGCTGCGGACTATTTTTTGACAGTAGTATGTATAGAGTTTATACTGTGAATTTAGCAGAACATATCCATCTGATGTCGTTGATGATGGACCTGTCATCCTTTTTAAGGCATGTTTAGGTCTCGAGCGTTCAGATGAAAGCGCTCTGGTTTGGTTTTTAGGTGCTGTAAATCTCAGAAGATCAGAGGAAGTTTAGACTGGATGGACGGGCTGTTGATGGTATTGAAGGATTCAGGATGTGACAGGTGTCAGTGGGACAGAAAACACTTCATGTGTTTATCAGAAGTGTGTGTGTGTGTGTGTGTCACATCCAAACACTCGTCAGTCATTGGTGTCTGGCAAAAATAAACACTTCTCTTCCTGCACCAGTTCTTCGCCAAACGTCATTCTTCTCTTTTGTACTGCTTTTCTGCCTCTCTTGGTTTTAATTATAGTGTGCATTATAGGCATGGCAAATATTTTTTGGCATGCCGTGTCAAACATTTGTATTGTCAAATAAATTGCATATAGAAAATTCAAATAAGACAACAAATGCAAAAAAACTCTTAGTTTTTCTTTTCTTTTAAAATTAAAAATTAAAAAATTCCTCCTTTTTATTTATTATTTCTATATTTTTCTTATATACAGTACATATACAGTACAGTCCAAAAGTTTGGAACCACTAAGATTTTTTATGTTTTTAAAAGAAGTTTCGTCTGCTCAACAAGGCTACATTTATTTAATTAAAAATACAGTAAAAAACAGTAATATTGTGAAATATTATTACAATTTAAAATAACTGTGTACTATTTAAATATATTTGACAAAGTAATTTATTCCTGTGATGCAAAGCTGAATTTTCAGCATCGTTACTCCAGTCTTCAGTGTCACATGATCCTTCAGAAATCATTCTAATATGCTGATTTGCTGCTCAATAAACATTTATGATTATTTTCAATGTTGAAAACAGTTGTGTACTTTTTTTTTCAGGATTCCTTGATGAATAGAAAGTTCAAAAGAACAGCATTTATCTGAAATACAAAGCTTCTGTAGCATTATACACTACCGTTCAAAAGTTTGGGGTCAGTAAGAATTTTTATTTTTATTTTTTTGAAAAGAAATTAAAGAAATGAATACTTTTATTCAGCAAGGATGCATTAAATCAATCAAAAGTGGCAGTAAAGACATTTATAATGTTACAAAAGATTAGATTTCAGATAAACACTGTTCTTTTGAACTTTCTATTCATCAAATAATCCTGAAAAAAAATATTGTACACAAATATTTTGTACAATTGTACACATTAAATGTTTCTTGAGCAGCAGATCAGCATATTAGAATGATTTCTGAAGGATCGTGTGACACTAAAAAAACTGGAGTAATGATGCTGAAAATTCAGCTTTGCATCACAGGAATAAATTACTTTGTGAAATATATTCAAATAGAAAACAGTTATTTTAAATTGTAATTA
>RJVU01057378.1:3602827-3630588 GCA_003731715.1 Anabarilius grahami
ATTTCCAACCTATTTTGGGTTCATTTTAAACCAAACAGTAATTTTTAAACAATAGTTGGGTTAAATTAAACTACCCAGCAGGTTGGGCAAACATTTAACCCATTCGCTGGGTTAAAACAACCCAATTGCTGGTTTTGTCCATTTTTAACCCATCTTGGGTTGTTTTTTAACCCAGCATTTTTTAGAGTGTAGTTTTACATACTTTAATTGCACTTTTATTTACATACTTTTACTTGATTACATGCTTTATTTATATATACTTTAGTCACATTCTTACTTACTGAAATTACTACTGTCCTTACTTGCTTTGCATGCATACTTACTGTACCTTAACAAAGCTCTCAGTAACTTAGTATATCATCGAAATTAGTTATTCAGTATTTTCAGATATTTTTGTTTCAGTCTCTGCTCACCTGCTTTTCCAGAAACTGAAGACAGCCATTACCATGAGCAGCAGAAATTCATTTGGTTTTTACAGCCATAGGCTGACTTGACTTTATAGCGGCAAATGTGGTTGGCCCACAGAGGTGTACTGTAAAAACCAGGTGTTCATGTCCAGACGCCAGAAGCCTGTCTCACACACACTCATGAGAAGACGACAGAACATCAGTATTTATAGAACTGATAATGACGTTTCCACCTGGTCTTCTCTGCTCATATAATGGCATGGTCAGTTGTTGCAGATTCTCGTATTCACTGATAAATCTGACAGAGAGAGTTCTGACAGAGATGTTCAAAGATTGAGTGCTTTAGGAAAGCGTGCAAAGTGCTGATGGTTAAAGAATAAGTAGTTTAAACAGAGGCAGATAGACTGCTGATAGACCCTGACCCCGTAACCAGAGCCCACTGAATCAACCCACTGACGCTTTTGGCCTGGGACAAGTCAAATGTCATGTGATGTCTTCCCACAGTCAGTATAGAGACACAAATACTCGGGATTATGCTTCTAAATGGGTTAATCTCACAAAAAAAGGTCACATTTCACCCCAAAATCAAACTTAAAATTATTTGAAATGTATAAAGAAAATGAAAGATACTTTAGGGCATTTTACTGCAAGACAATTTCCTCCTCAAATGCTCATTTATGCTAGTGTGAGGATAAACTTGCCCTGAGGATGTTTTGTTTAAAATCAGCATTACATTATTGCATTACAACAATGAAAATTGGAAGGGAAAATCTATTAAAAATGTCACAAGGCCTTAAAATAGGCTTTCTGCAAAATGTAGTTCATCTTTTTCTTCTGATTTTGGAGTGAAAAATGAGCTGGACTTGTTCTTGACTGGTTTCTGAGATTTATATCTCACACTGGACCTGATAGGATGAATTAGTCTGACAGAGAGTAGCCCCTTTATCCGTGTGGATAGGAATAGTGTGACAGAACGGGAGGGAATTTGAGTGGGAAATGCTGTGTTGACAGTTAGAAGAGTTATGTGATGTTGCCAGAGAGAAAAAGAGAGATTCCCATGGGAGAGGCTGGGAATCTCTCTGTTTTTTCCTTCACCATTTCAATCAGTTCTCACTGCAAATGTTGGCTGGCACATATAGGGGGCGGCGTTGAGCACCTCTTTTGTGAGACCCCCAGGAACTCTACATGTTATTTACATTTAAGTTCTCAGAGAATTATGGGATATTTGCCTTATATACTGCTGAATGGAATTCAGAATGGAATGAAGCACAAAGAAGACTCGACTCAGTTGATTTAAAATCCTAAGGCCAGTTCACAAAGCACTGACAGATGGCAACAGACACTTCATCAGGGTTTGTCGGAACAGTGTGTGTTATATGGGTGGGCGATATGACCGAAATCTTATATCACACTATGAGTCATTTTATTTCACGATAATCTAATGATATGCATCACAATATTATGTTTTATGATATCGAACTACTACATAAATTATATAAAGTAATCAAATGTAGTGATTCAGTCAAGAGCAGTGATTTTTTTTCTCTCTCTCTTTTTTGTTGTTTGATTAATGTTAAAGGATTAGTTCACTTTCAAACTAAATTTTCCTGATAATTTACTCACCCCCATGTCATCCGAGATGTCCATGTCTTTCTTTCTTCAGTCGAAAAGAAATTAAGGTTTTGATGAAAACATTCCAGGATTATTCTCCTTATAGTGGACTTCAGTGGCCTCCAAATGGTTGAAGGTCAAAATGACAGTTTTAATCCTGGAATGTTTTCATCAAAAACCTTAATTTCTTTTCGATTGAAGAAAGAAAGACATGGACATCTTGGATGACATGAGGGTGAGTAAATTATCAGCAAATTTTCATTCAGAAGTGAACTAAGACACAGACGGCAGCAGGTATATTTGGATGCTGTCACTTTAAGACGGACTGCATGGATCCAATATACTCATGCGTTTTCTTTCTCAACTGTAGTGTTTATGTTCACTTATGACATAAATGACTGTGTTTACTTGCAAGGACTGTCATTTCGACACATAAGTGTATTTTACCAATCAAGACCAATTAGGCATAAAAAAGAACTAAGTTCAGTACTCACACACTCTGAGAAGCGGCTTCATGTGTGTGCGTCTTTCTGACAGCGCTCGCGTATAGCGAAAAGAGCTGTCTTTCGCTGCTTACTCGCTTCCTTGGTTTAAAATCGCATGCAGATGATAAGCTTTCATGACTGCACAGCACAGCAACATCATGTGAGCGTAACCGCGGAAGAGACGATAGTCCAAAATCGGTTGACGAATTTCTATTGGTTAATCCTGTCTAACGTTATATATCGCCCACCCCTAGTTTGTAACCTGTTAGAGTCTGTTGTCGGAGCTTGTTTTCGCCGATTCACTCTTAAAAATAAAGGCTCCAAAAAAAGGTTTTTTAAAACAGTACCATAGAAGAATGGGTTCCTCAAAGAACCTCTCAGTCAACAGTTCTTAAAGGGGCCCTATTATTCCTCTTTTCACAAGATGTAATATAAGTCTCTGCTGTCTCCAGAATGTGTCTGTGAAGTTTCAGCTCAAAATACCCCATAGTTAAAACACGCCGTTTTTGTGTGTGTCTCTTTAAATACAAATGAGGTGCTGCTCCAGAAGAGGGCGGAGCTTTAACAGCTCACGCTTTGGTTGCTCAACAACAACAAAGCTGGAGAATCTCACGCAGCCAAAATGAGTCGGATACTGATGGAGAGACTCAGGAAGAAGATTCAACTTTTACAATGAAACTGGATGTTTCTGAATGGTTAAAATGTCTGAGTGGATAAATGTGCTGGTCTTTGCAAATAAACAGAGTTTTTAATGTCTTGTCTTTACAGAAAACAGTGGGCGGGGCCTGAGCAGAGTGACGTCACACTGCTCGGAGAATCAAAACAGCATGTCTACTGAGACTGCTTTGGTTCAGTGGGGATTAAAAAAAAGGAGTGTGTGGATTTTTATCATTGTAGGGTTGTTGTGTTCACACACTGCCAACACACATTTATGTCCAAACACCATGTAAAAGGATAATAGGTATATGCATAATAGATGCTCTTTAAAAGAACCATATTGTCTTAGTTTGAACAACATTTTTTGAAAATTCTAAAGAACCTTGTTCTGATATAAAGAACCTGCAATGGAAAGCTTCCATGGATGTCAAAGGTTCTTTATGGAACCATCGATGCCAATAGAAAACCTTTATTTTTAAGAGTGTTGAACATGCTGAATCGGATTTAGAATGTCTGAGAAGTGACGTGCTGTAATCTGGTGACTATCGACGTTGGTCTGCGTCTGTCAGTGCGGTGTGAATGCTTTATTTTCACTTGCAACATTCCATTTGTGATCAGATTTTCACAATCGATGGACATTTGTGTAGCTCACCAATCACACTGAACTATCTAGCTGTAGAAACGCACACTATAAACAACAATACAGCCGCTTGACGACATCCAGCAAGTGTTATTGTGAATGTTTGATTTTTTCATTTTGATTTGCCACGGATTGGTGTTGGGAGAGCACCCATGATGCCTTAAAATACAGAGTATGCAGGCAGCTTAGTAGGGTTTGGATCGAGCTGCTGCTGCTTCTCTCTCTGTTGTGTGGTATGTGTGGAATGAGCGGCCTGATGTTTGTGGTTTGAGGTATGATCTCAGCAACTCTCAGCAATGATCGCTATGTGGGGCCCGATGTCTTCGCGCGTGCATCCAGGTATGATCAACACTTGACAGGTTAGCGCACTGTGATCAGGTGACCATTCTGTTTGCTTTTAAAATAAAAGACATGAATGTAAGTATAGGACAGAAACAGTGGGATGGAAGACATGTGGTATGTGTTTGTCTGTCAGACCTCCATGGCAGACAGCTGAGATGATGTTCATAAACACACACACACACACACAACCCGCACACATGGTGACCTTATCATGCACTCCTTCAGATAAAACACACACACACTCACACACACACGATACTGCAACACAGATAGAGACAGAAGAAGAGAACGAGAGACAGACAAAAGCTGCAGATAGCTGCAGCTCAGAAGACAAAGACACAGCGGGTAACAGAGAAACTCTGTTTATTTTATTCGCTCAAGCTGTGATTTGTTTATTTCCAGCGCTTTTGCCAGTGGTTTTATAATGCCAGCCGTGCCTGTTAAACGTGAATACAAGAGAGACCCAGAAAACAAACAAGTGAAGCTAATGACCAAAAGTTATAAATGCGCACACGCTGCAACAAATTGCTGAATCTGTCATTGTTGAACACTAGTTTTTGTGTAGTAGTTTTTGAGTGTATGTGGGTACTTGTACTCTAGTAAAATCTACTCATATATTATATAAATGTGAAGTATGACGCCAAACACAATTGCAAAAATTCTTGAATATTTTTTGCAAAACTTATCTGCATGGTTCTAGGGTGTTGTGGATTGTTGCCAGGGTGATACTAAGTGGTTGGTAAGTGTTTTGCTGTGCACATTGCATTAACATATTGCTATACGGTTGCTAAGGTGTTCCGGGAGGTTGCCAAGGTGTTGCTATGTGGTTGCTAACATGTTTTGCTGTTGCTAGGGTCTTCTCTGAGGTTGCCAAGGTGTTGCTATGTGGTTGCTAACATGTTTTACTATTGCTAGGGTCTTCTTGGAGGTTGCCAAGGTGTTGCTATGTGGTTGCTAACATGTTTTACTGTTGCTAGGGTCTTCTCGGAGGTTGCCAAGGTGTTGCTAACGTATTTAGCATTTGTTAGGGTGTTCTGGAAGGATGCCAGGTTGTTGCTACAATTAAAAGGTTGTTGTTAACTAAGGGGTTCTGCTATAAACATTGCATTAACACATTACAGTTGTTATGATGTTTTGGGAGGTTGCCAGGGCATTGCTATATGGTTGTTAATGTGTTTTGTGGTTGCTAGGGTGCTCTGGGAGGTTCCCAGGGTGTTACTGTGTGGTTTCTAATATGTTTTGCGGTTGCTAGGGTGTTCTAGGAGGTTCCCAGAGCGTTGCTATATGGTTGCTAATTGTGTTATACGTTTGCTAGGATGTTCTGGGAGGTTGCCAGGGCGTTGCTATGTGGTTACTAGGGTACTTTGCAGAAGGTTCTGGATGATTTCAAGGGTGTTACTAAGTGGTTGCTAAGGTGTTCTCCTATACACATAGTGTTAACTCAATGCTATGCAGTTGGTAGGGTATTCTGGGTGATTTCAAGAGTGTTGCTAAGTCGTTGCCCTATACACATTTCAGTAACACATTACTATGCATTTTTTAGGTTGTTCTGGGTGATTTCGAGGGTGTTGCTAAGTAGTTCTATGCACATTGTGATAACATTGTACAGTTGGTGGAGTGTTCTGCGAGATTGTCAGGGTGTTGCTCGGTGGTTGCTTAGGAGAAATGCAGTTTCTAGGGTTTTCTGGGAGGTTGCCATGGTGTTGCTATGTGGTTACTAAGGAACAATGTGGCTGTTAGGGTGTCCTGGGAGGTTGCCAGGGAAATAGCTATGTGGTTACTAAGGTGTTTTGCAGTTGGTAGGGTGTTCTTGGCTGATTTCAAGGCTGTTGCTAAGGTGTTCTTTTAGGGTTTCTAGGGTGTTTGCTGTTCAAAAAGTCTCTGGGATATTCTGAGTCCGGGTTTACAAAACATTCTTAAAGGGATACTTCACCCAAAAATGAAAATTCAAAGTCATCAACTGTTTGGTTACTGACATTCTTGAAAATATCTTCTTTTGTGTTCTGCAGAAAAAAGAAATTCGCTTACTCTTTATTTTAAGGTGGCCAAGTTACATTGTACTTACTCAAATAAATACTGAGTAATATTAAGTAACTACATGCACTTACTATAAGTTACGGTTAGGGTTTGGTTTAGGGTTAGTTACTTGTAATTATGCATAATTTAGCCTACTGTTATTACTATAGTACTAAGTACATGTAGTAACGTGCAACTATGTCACCTTAAAATAAAGTGTTACGAGAAACTCATACAGGTTTAGAACAACTTGAGGGTTAGTAAATGATGACAGAATTTTCATTTTTGGGTGAACTATCCTTTTAATGATTTCACTGAATTTACAAGAATTGAAATTCGATCTGATAACACCAAAACCTGTTATTTTCCTCTTTTAAAAAAAAAGAGCATATTTGTCCTCTGCAGTAGCAGTAGTTTGCAGGGCTGTTTGCAGATCACAAATCAACATCATCCATCATAACTAGAACAGATGACTGTCTGTGTACACAGGCATTGATTTAGTATCTGAGATATGATTGTATCAGTGCCAGTGTTATCTGACATCTAACTTTGTGCAGGTACAGACAAACTGCTGTTTGAAATATGACCCAGATGGGCCCACCAAAGCAGGCCACACATTACTAGAGTTCAGCAACATAGCCTAAAATTATAGCTAAATATTTCTCCAGCATTATTCAAAGTATATCTGGATATTTATATATAGTTCTTCTATGGCATCGCTGATTGAACTCCCTTTGGAAGCTTTATATTTAAGAGTATAAAGGTTTACTTTGATAGTTTTAATGTGGCAAAATCTTTAACCTGTTGAAATACTCCTGAGTTTGGGAAACCCTGTTTTAAAAGAGTCATTTTTCCTGCAGGTCACACAAACACATGCGTGATGATTCGCAGGCGTCTGTAGGACTAGTTTTAAGGGATTATGTTGTTTGGTTGGGTTTGTCTCTCTGTATAGGTGAGTATCAGATTTACGGTTTGCTGTCTTTAGGGGAAGGGAGGTGTGGATAGGAAAAGAGATGGGTAGATGGGAAAGGGCACAGATAGGCGCTTGAATATCAACATACATGCTGGTCCACACGGCAGCTTATTCTGTGAACGCACATGCTAATAAAATACACAGCTTGAATGCACTAGCACTTTAGAGAAAATCACAAAAAAAAAAAACTCAGCAACGTGACTGTATCTATACTATATTTTTTTCTTATCACTGTGATTTGACCTTAATACTTTACAGTACTTGTTAAAACTGTGTAATCCAAATACTGTAACATGCAATTCTAATACATAAAAGTATGTTTTTGAGTGTACCGCAGAACTTCTTTAGTTTGCCTGTTTATGTTACTGATACATACGCGGTGAACCTTAGCTGAGTAGATGTCATATTTAATTTGTCACAAATGAAAGCAAGGCTGTGAGAAAAATAGACATAAAGCCTGTTCAGTGGGTTTTACTCTTGTGTACTTTTGGGTTCTGCAGACAAAAAAAAAATCCAGTGATCAAAAAACTGGAATATAGACGAAAATTGGCTAATTAGACCAAACTTTAAGAAAGTACAACAACCTTGTGTTCTCTCAAGTCAAATTAAACATGACATTTACCCAGGCATGCACTCTTTTGTGGGTTATTTTGGCATGATAGAGTGGTTAACATAAATGTAGGTGCGATATGTACAGTAAGAGTGTCCAGATGTGCACAGACAAGACCGTGTGTGTGTGTGTGTGTGTTCTGCATGTGTTGTCGCATGTCCCGTAAGGCCCAGGCATGTGTACCCTGAACGTGCAGGGAGTGAGTGGGAGATATGAGCTCAAAACCCTCTGAGAGCAGACAAACAGATATAGATGTGGAGATACATGGAGAGGAAACTTTGCAACTTGCTCGATTTAAAATGCGATAAGATGAAGCTTTGGCATCCAGTCACACGTGTCCACCATCATATCAGTGTTTCGCAGAACAGAGGATAGAGATGAGATTAGTCAAATGGAGCAGAAGATGGTATCAGTGTTAAAAAAAAAGTAGAAGAACATGTTGTTTGAGAAGGTATAATTTAACCTGTTTACTTTCTTAAAATGCCCTGTTATGCTTTTTTTTTTAATATTACCTTTCATGTAGAGTGTAATGCAGCTGTTTGTGAATGTAAAAGATCTGCAAAGTTTCAAAGATCAAACTGTAGATAAAAGGAAAAACTGATTCTGAACTGCTTTGTAACAAATTTGCATAACGCCAGCGTATGGTTTTCATTGGCTCCCCCCGAACAATGTCTACTTTGTAGCTGAGACTGTAAGAGTTTGGTTCATGTTGTCGACATGTCGAGAAGATGCTGTTTTCTGTGCTGCGAAAGCAAATCCACTTTGCTGCACTTTTCCGAAGGATGATGACTCACTTTTGAATTGATATCGCCATCGTTGCTGTTCGTATCACTGTGTATCGAGTGCTGGTGAAGATCCTGAGCTGAAATTCAGATATGGTAATGGATGTTTAGTAGGGCTGGGTATTGACACAATTTTCTCGATTAAATTACTATTCCCATGCTTTCGATTCGATTACGATTTCAATTTGATATTGATTATTTTGGATGTAATATTTCAGTTACAGTAAATGGCAAATTTTCTAGAGGAAAAAAATCTCTCAACTAATGCTGTAAACTACACGTGGGTATACTTTACTATAATATTGTTAAAATTAACTTATCTACAAACACAAATTACACTCAATTATGTTTTTATTATAAATAAAGTTTAGAATTACACAATCATATTTCTACTCCAATTCGTTTTTTTGAAATATAAAAATTTACATCGCGGCTGTCATAACTGATTTATTCAAACATGCATTAAATATTGAAGAACATTAAAAATAATAATGAATATGTAACGGTGCATAGCTATATTTATCAAAATGTTGCTCTCTAGAGTTAATTTTTCTAGCTGACTAATGAGTTTATGGTCACTGAATATGTTTTTCTGAGGTAAATGTGACTTTTCATTGTTTACAAGCTGTTTTATTGACGTCTTTCCGAGGTTGAAACACTGATTGAGCGATTACACGAGACATGATACGGATTTCGGTAAGTTGTACTGTATATTTTAACATACCTTCAGATGTTTAGTCGTGTTTATTTCGCGCTGTAACTGGTATTAAAGCGGAGGAGAGGATTGTGGTAAGGTTCTTGTGTTGTGGGAAGGAAGAGGACAAGGGTCGGCTTTGACTGCTGCTAGACTTTTATTCTCACCAGAGAAAATATCAAATACATAAACAAAAGGCAGTGCAATGCACATTCAATAATTCCACATCCAAGGACGGGCTTCACTCCAGACAATCAACAACCAGGTATGGGTCTAACATGGGTCCCTCTCTCTCTCTCACGCTCCTGCTTCTCCTGGTGTTTTATCCTGTCTCCACGCCAATTACTGGAATGAGAAACAGGTGTTCGTGATTTGCATTCAGCTCGTTCACTCACCGCGCGCCCCTGACGCTCTCTCCCATTGCAGGCTCCGCTAAACCACGCCCCCCTTGCCACAAGGATGTTCACATGCGCTCGTGCTGTCGCTTCTCTTTAACTGAGGCGCTAAAGCGATCTGTCACGCCACATTCAACAGCGCCAAAACGGTATTTATTTTTTGAATTTCATAATAAGACGGACGTCATTTGAACTTTGCTTCATATAAAATGTAACAAAACGCAAGGATTATTGCGATTTATTGGATGGGAGGCGCTACATATTCTGCTCATTCATCAACTGAAAACAGACTAGACTAATCGATTCTTGGGATTTAAGAATCGATATCGGTTCGTAAAAATGAGAATCGATTAAAATCTAGAAATCAGTATTTTTTACACAGCCCTAGTGTTTAGTTTCCGACACGCGCTATAAGTGGTCAGCCAATCACAACAGACTGAGTCATCAGACCAGTCAGAGCAGAGTAGACCAATCACAACAGACTGGGCCATACAGTAACACTGTAACCTACTATCCAAAATAAACCTTGTTCTGTTATCCCTGATAGGAACGCATCGTCTGGATTTCAAGTCATGTTCATATTATTAAAAGGCCTTAAAGTAAACATGGAATGTCATTCGCAACCCAATTTACATCTGTAATGTGACATTTTATAATGTAGACTAGCCTACATGATGATTAAAATGACTGGATTGTGGAAAGTGGGTGTTACTTGCAAAATACAGTCAAGTAGTTGAGGAACATTGTGACTGAGGCGGACAAAGTTGTTACATTTTAATGCAAGATTAAAAACAACCAATTTTTTTCTCTCTTCAGAATAACATACACTTATTTTTCTTGTAATAATGATTGTTTTATAATAAAAAAGTTTGAACATGGAATAACATGCGCAACATTAGCATAAAGATGGATTAAGAGAGTAAACAGCCGTTTTGAACTCAATTTGATTTTATTTCAAGACATTTTCTATAAAAGTGTCTGCTAAATGACTGCAGACTTTCTCCATTACGCACTGAGAGACAGTGTGCCAAAACACAGTCTACGGTTCAGTGTTGGTGTACGTACCGATGACGTGTCCCCTAAGTCACCCTCTTCCTGGGCTTGTAACAATATGAGTTTATGATGTTCTTGGCACAACTGAGGCACGCTGTTTTCATTTCTGAGCTTGATTTACTTTGAAAACGTTTACTGGAGAAACGCCACGCTCCAATATTTGCAGATCTCGGCTTTCCCTACTATGTGACCCGTACTTATATGTTAATCTCCTTTAATTTCACACTGAGATGAGTTCTGGCTTTTGTCCAGTTGGCAAGAGCAGTATTTAAAGTCAGAAAAGAGGATGTAGTGATGTTGCTTTATTTAAAGATGACCTATTATGCCCTTTTGCAAAGTCTTGATTTTGTTTTAGGCTTCTACTAGAGTAGGTTATCATGCTTGAATATGCAAAAAAAACATTATTTTTCACATATTCTCCATTGTTGCAGCACCTCTCTTCCCAGTCTGTCAGTATCGCTCTGTTTAGTTCCTGTCTCTAAGAAGCCCCTCCTTCTGAGAAGCTCAATGTGCTCTGATTGGTCAGCTGGATCAGTGTGTTGTGATTGGTCAACCACTTCGAACGTGTTTGGGAAATGTCATGTCCTTTACCATAACCACAAGTTTCAACACGCTACTAACTAACTCAACCAGACTCCGCCCCTTTATTTTGCATATGACTTGGGTGGGAATTATTTAAATTAGGGAAAAAACTAAAAACTACAATGGAGGTGTTTCAGGGAGTTCAGAAACAGTGTTACTGATATAGAGAATAACTCCCTCTGGAGTGACTATGTAACTTTGCAGACCTTTTTCACACTCAAACAGCAACATTACACACTGAAGAAAGTATTAAAGTGTTGGTTAAAATGCTTGACTGCAATGAAGTTATTTACAGGACGGAGCTTGTGGAAAAGATTCCCTTAGCTTGTTACTCCATCATCGGCGTGATTTTCAGGGCTGCTTTAGAGGGAAGATTTATGGCGTTGTGGTCGCCCGTCTGTAATCGAAGCCTGACTGGTTTTAACCGGACCTGAACGCTCTGTTTTTAGGCGTGTCGTGGTGCGGTGACATAATAGCTAAAATAATGCAAAAAACTGCAGTTAGACATGTTCAAGCATCATGGATATCTCAGAAATAGCTGTTTATGCGAATGTGAATTATTGCCGTGGATGCGTGACTAACAAGTTCACAGTGAGTAGACGGGTCTCTTCCTGTGACCCTCAGCATCGGGGGTCGTTCTGGTCGTGACCCTCTGTCTACTTCCTCTGGTTCTTCTCCTCTGCTCTCTTCTAAGCCGCTTGTCTGGTTCTCAAGCTCTGCTGACAGGTAGTTTAACGCTTATATCCTGCTGCCCCTTGAAGTCGGTTACGTCTGGATTTTTAACGCTTAGCTCCTCGTTTCCGGGACTTTCTGGGGTCAGGCCTTTAACTCTGAACGATACCACACACAGAGACAAACACTCGGATATAAAGGACCACTCACCTTATTATATGTTATATATTTTAGGAATTGTTTTTTTTTTTTTGAACAAATTGTGTCTGTCTCTTTAAATAAATTATATTATAATTTACATTTTCTTAAGGGAAAAAAATCTATCTCAGCTAATGCTGTAAACTATATACAGGGAGCCTTTTCTTGCACATAATTATAATATTAAAGGTTACAATTAACAACAGAGCCCAAACTATTAAATTCAGTTGATATTTATTTTTAGATATAATAATCAACACTTAAATAAAAAATAAAAATATAAATTGTACAATATAAATTTTGTTCTAACTTCTAAATCTAATTATAAAAGTATTACTCCAGTTCATTTTTGAAATATAATAATTTACACAGTTGCTTTCATAACTTGTTTTCATGACAAAATTTATTTAAACATATATTAAATAATTAAGACATTACTAAAAGGTAAAGTCATTTAATATATAAGCTAATATAGTGCATATATTTAGTGAAATGCTTAATTTCTCCAGTGAACTAACATGCTGTGGACACTGTAATTGGAGGTAAATGTAATGCTATGTGAGATATTATCCTCAAGCTGTTTTATCTTTCCGCAATTAAAACACTGGTTGAGAAATTACACATAAACATATCTATGCATAGATCGTCTGTTCTTCTTCTTCTGTGCTTTTTCCTGTTGTGGTGGTTAGCAAACAGCGTTGCATTAAAACTGCATTAACGTCGCATTAACTGCATTAATGCGTTGCATTAACCACTGCTCCGGGTGTGTGTTCACGGTGTGTGTGTTCACTGCTGTGTGTGTGCACTTGGATGGTTTAAATGCAGAGCACAAATTCAGAGTAGGGGTCACCATACTTGGCCACATCTCACTTCACTTCACACTTCATTACCGCATACGCCCCCCTCTGGATTGGAGTGTGGATTGCCTGTAACCGACTGTATTCATCGTCTGACTGTATGCACCGAACCGTGACAGTTATACATGTACTGTACTTTTACACCCCTATATATTTATATATATAGACACCATATTGGATAGATGTCAAGTCTTTACAATATTTTTAACAATAACTATAAAGAGACATACTGTGAGCTCTATGAGGTTGTTAATGATGGTATATGCTTTTATATGTTGAAGCCATCAGTCCACATTATTTCAACTTTTTTTCTAAATAATCATATTATTTAACAGTGGAATTCCTGGAGAAAAACTATATTACCCATGATTCTGCAGAGAAATCTCCAGCAATCAGAAAAAAAAATAGAGGTGTACCAATCTCTAATTACTTAAATATTTGTGTATGCATATTTTGCTCTAAACGTAAACTGTGTTGTTTCTATACATAATCAGCATCTTGAAGTCAATTAATTTATATTTTTCTATAGTTTTTCATTTATGTTATTTGCAATGCTTCATGGGATTGTAGTTCTTTGCATCATTAAAGCAATTAAGCATGTTTTCAATCACTTTTTTTCTTCAAATCAAAGCTTGTAGTGCACCTCGTAGCTGGTTGGTTTGCTTCATGGCTTATAACTACTTAACAAAGATTTTTTTTTTAAAATAAAAAATCCCTAAGGGAAAAATGAACAGAAAAATACTTTTATAACCATGGCTACTGAAAAGCACTGTTGCACTTTATAAATGTGTCAAGCAGTGTTATATTATACTGCCGTTGATATTGACTGCTCTGGTTTTGTTATGTTGAATCTGTATTCAGATGGTTTGTGCTCTATCAGCGTTTGTTTATGACGTCTGTCATGGTCTGTTAGTTCATATAAATAGATGATTACGATGTTTCTTGCAGTGGTTTTCCACTGATTTAATGAATCATATTTTATGTTGGACATCAAGTGGTGTCCCAACACAGTACCAAAAGTGTTTGTTGTACAAAAGTAAAAAAGCAATGAAATATATTAATATTACAATTGAACTGCACAGGACCAACAACATGCCATATGGAAAAATTATGAACGTGACAAGGTTTAGGTTAATAGTTTTTCTAGATGTGTTTGTGCTATGCAGTAATAGACACTACAAAACAGCATCCAGGACCAAATCTATCCATAAATAAAAAGGCACAATGTCAGTATTTTGTGTTTTATGGTTGTATCTGTTTGAGTGAAATGATGTGTAATTTTGCTTTTGTTTCGGATACACATCCAGCTCTGTTGTGTAACACAAGGGACATTCAGACTGACCGAGTTTTATTTCTTTTTTAGCTTTTTTCTTGCCCTCTTGTGTAAATAAAAGTTTGGTATTTAATTTTGCTGTCAGCATTATTTGAAACAGACTTTTGTTTTCTGATGCGGTCGAGCTGAAAGCTGAAGTGTATTGAATTGTGTCGAACTAATAAGGCCCATTTTGTGTGTGTGTGTGTGTGCATTTTATAGTTTTAGGGCCTTTATTGGACAAATTCTTGTGTTTCATGTAAAGCATAAAGATGCATTGTGAACATGAATACTGAGACGTCTGTTCAGGTCCTCATATCTTCAGATCCTTGTTTTCTGTCAGTGTGTGGTCAGGTGTGTTGGCAAGGCAAGCAGCCAGTTTAATTAAAAAGCGAGGCACATGTGTATCTTGGGTCGGAGCGGGTGGAGATCAGTGGCTGGGCTCGGCACCTCATCTGACGCCGCCATCACCTCGCTTCTGCCCCACCGCAGCTGGCTGCATTCTTCCCTCACGCCATCTCTAAGCCCTTTTAAATGAACTGCCTCACGGATTGGAGCCGGCCGCAGATATCTGAGGATTAACAGAGCAACTGAACAGCCCAGCAAACTTTTATAATGAATTTCTGAGTGCGTCGTGTCCCAGTGTAACTTGCTTGGCCAGTAACTTCCTTAAGGAGCCAGTCAGCATACATTTGCTTATCATGATGACACGCTAGAAAACTGATACTCTGCTAATCGCGCTCTTATGTACATGAACGTGTGTGGTAAAGGGAGCGGGATTAGAATTACATTTTTGACGTGCACAGAAATATTTTAAGAAATTACTAACCAATGGTTCTCTTACACAATTAAAACAGGGAAGATAACTTTTTGAATTGACCTAAAGGGACATTAAATGCATTTACTGTATAATGCTACAAAATTTATATTAAAAAAGGTGTTCTTTTGAACTTTGTTCAACAAAGAAAAAATGATCTCAGTTTCCACAAAAATATGAAGCAGCATAACTGTTTTCAACATTGATGATAATAATAAATGTTTCTTGAGCATCAAATCATCATATTAGAATGATTTCTGAAGGATCATGTGACACTGAAGACTGGAGTAATGATGCTGAAAATTCAGCTTTGAATATAATATTCAGCTTAAAATATATTACAATAAAAACCAGTTATTTTAAATTGTAATAATATTTCAAACTTTTACTGTTTTTACTGTATTTGTGATCTAATAAATGCAGCCTTGGAGAGCAGAAGAGACTTCTTTCAAAAACTTTTTTAAAATTCTTACAGACCCCAAACATTGTATTGGTATTTTAAAGTCCAAAGTGGACAAATCCAGCATTGGGTTGTTTTTAACCCAGCTGGCTGGGTTAAATGTTTGACCCAACATGCTGGGTTGTTTTTATTAAACTCAACTATTGGTTAAAAATTACTATAATGCTGGCTTAAAATGAACCCAAAATCATACACAGAATTACTTGACAACACAGGCAACAGTAATAAACAAAAGGTGAACATTTATTAGTAAGCAAGAACACCCAGGAATGCACAAAAATATAGGCTATATACCAATTGACGTTCGCAAAGACCCGCCCCCCTTAGTTACTGTTGCTATGTCCGACAAGCCATGCCGATCTCTCGCCACATATTATATTCTCACACAGTGAAAAATACATTGCGGAGCAAAGAGGACACTGAACGTGTCGACAGACAAGACAGAGCAGGTTACTTTTGATATGAAACAAAGTCTCAAATTTTACATTTTGTCATTTTTAAAGAAATTTAAACAATAAATACCATTTTGTGGCTCTTCAATGTGTCTTGACAGATCGCTGTAGCGCCTCAGCTCAAGTGGCTCGTGAACCGATCATCTCTTCCTATTAGTTAATTTATAGCATCAAATAAACATGAATGAACATCATAAAGAATGTTGTTTCAATTGCGGAAAGACATCAGTACACACCATTTTTCAGGTTCAAGTCCACCTACGTTAATCTGCTAACTCCCCTGACTGCTTTGTTGGACAAAATGGTGGAAAATTATGATTGGTTAGATCGCCTGTCAATCAAACTCCTGGCGAAGGGTCAATTGGTATACCAATACTTGCTAATGTAAACTCAAGACCATTTTTAATCTAAAAAGAGCCATAGAACCAACCAAAACTGGTACTTGATAACAAGTGCTGCCAAAAACCCACTGAAGAATCTTTTTTTAGTTCATGATTAAAGTAAATGTTCTTGGTGCTAAGTGTATATTTTGCCTCACTCTTTCTAGCAATTTCAACTCCATAGTTACATTCTGAGTGTTTAACTTCACATGCTGAGGTCTCTGTAATACAGGCAGGAAGCCAAAAACATCTTCTGTTGTCCACATGTGACGTCTGAATCATACAGTTTTATAGTTTAGCTTTCACAGGCTCATGATTCCAGTCCCAATATAATAAATGCCAACATTTGAACATCTTGTTAACTATTTTAGATATAATTGATATTCTATATCTATATCTTGTCCCTGATGCTTTAGGGAATGTTTTAGGGGTTCTATGTAAATTTGGTTTTATACAAACTCATTGTTCACCCAACCAATTAAACCTCAGTTTCGTTACAATTTAGATTGTGTATATGATACTTAAGTTGCTATATTGTTCCTTGGAGATTAAAAAAGTACATTTCTTGAGGAGTTTTGGTTTCTTGGTTCTTTTAAGCACCAGCACATGAATGTTTTTCTGAAGAGATGGTGAATCAAAAGCTCTTGTGGAACTGCAGAAGTTTCTCCTACGACATGTGACTGTGTTTTTGGTCTGGTTTGGATGGGCGTCCCAGGCTGCAGGTGGGCTGTTTGTTCTCATTCACCACTAATCAGATCTGGATTTGTTTCCTGAAGTCTTTTCGTGTTATCACAGCCCCCACACACCTGTTTGGCAGGACTGATGCTGTGTGTGTATGGTATGTTTAGAGACCCTGTTTTGTTTCTGAAGGACCCTTGTGTGTCCCACTGGATGAACTTTAAAATCCACCCTATATTTTCTGCTGAGTAATCTGTTTCTCATGCTAATTACAGTCGATAAAGTTATCCAGGTCTCAGGCTACATATCGACCGCTCTGGGAAGAGGAAGTTGTCGTTTTCTCTCATGTAGATGCTCACAAAGCCTCCGCTTCTGTTTCCCACACTGCTGTGTGTGTCTTGTGGGAGAGTAAGTGAAACGTGGGGATTTACAGCTGATAGCAACTGATGCGGTTCAACAAGACATACACACGGACTCAACAGCCCACGTCCTTCCCAGACACACGTACACAGGCCCTGGGGCTGTAACTCTTAAATCATACAGTTTGGGTTTGGAGAACAATAGAAGCAATCAAATTAACATGAGGGCAACTGTATGCAAGTGCCGTGTCAAGTCCCAGTTATTCCAGCAAAGTGCATGTTGCAAAGTTTTTTTTTTTTAAGTAAATAAATATAGAGGCAAAAGGGGTGCATCATATAGAGGCTTGACAGTGCATGCTGGAAGGCCTTCCAAGAGAGCATTACAATAGTCCAGTCTGGATAGAACAAGAGCTTGTGTGAGAATTTGTGTGGAATGCTCCAATAGGAAGGGTCTAATCTTCCTAATGTTGTATAAGGCAAATCTGCAGGACCGGGCCAGTTGAGCAATATGATCTGTGAAGCTTAAACGATCATCCATCACAACTCCAAGGTTTCTGGCTGTTCTGGAAGGAGTTATGGTTGACGAATCTATTTGAATGGAGAGGTTGTGATGAAGTGTTGGGTTGGCCGCAACCGCAAGCATTTCCGTCTGTGCAAGATTGAGTTGAAGGTGGTGGTCCTTCATTCAGGCAGAAATGGCTGTCAGGCAGGGTGCGATGCGACCAGCAACCGTCGGATCATCTGGTTGGAATGAGAGGTAGAGTTGTGTGTCATCAGGATAACAGTGATAGGAAAAACCATGTTCCTGAATGACGGATCCTAGTGATGCCATGTAGATGGAGAAGAGAAGTGGTCCAAGCACTGAGCCCTGAGGTACCCCTGTAGCAAAATGATGTGACTAAGACACCTCACCCCTCCAAGATACCCTGAAGGACCTACCTGAGAGGTAAGACTTGAATTACTGGAGCACAGTTCCTGAGATGCCCTTCGTCATGAGGGTTGACAGGAGGATCCAGCAGTTAAGAGAAGTGTTAATAATGTGAGTGAGTGCAGGTAAAATTGAAGAAGAAATGGCCTGAAGAAAATGAGTGGTGATAGGATCAAGCGGACAGGTAGTAGGGTGATTGGAAAGGATGAGTTCGGAAACTTCTGCCTCCGAGAGTGGAAAGGAGGGAAGAATGTGTGTGTTTGCTATTAAGATGTGTTTGTCAGTATGTGGTGTGGAGAATTGGCCGCTGATGGTGGTTGTTTTATTTGTGAAGATTATGGCTAAATCGTAAGCTGTTAGAGTTGATGTAGGAGGTGGGGGAAGGGCAAAGAAGAGAAGAAAAAGTGTTTTTGAGAGAAGGTTTTTAAAGGTGTGCGATAATCAGGAGAATTGTTAATTTTATTGTGGTAGTATGTGGTTTACGCATTTGAGACAGGATTTGAGAAGTAAGAGAGGAGTGACTGATACAAGCTAAGGTCAGTAGGATCTTACGATTTGTTCCACTTTCAGTCTATGTNTGTGTATATATATATATATATATATATATATGTCTTATAAATATATATACTCATTACTGAAAAAGAAAGGTGTTACATTGTGGAATTTCATTACAGAACATTTCAGTATTCTGCATCATAAAGGTAAAAAGGTGATAATGTTTGACCACGCCTACTGCATAAACCTAGTCCACTTTATCGCAGATGAAGCTACTCCCACCCTCATCTATCACACAGCTGTCTGTCCGTCTGTCTCCGCCTCTCTATTCCACTTGCATATCTACAGCACAGTGACGTCTCACACACGGCTGCCTGGATTCAGACCTCAGGGCCTTTAGTCTAATAATGCAATCCCAGCCTCCATCATCATAATGAGAGTAATAACGTGGGTTTATCTGCGGATCTTGAACGCACCTGCAGGTTATTCATGGCTGAATTGGAGTTTACTGACAGCTATGATGCTCATGAGGCCACTGCTGGGATCTTCCTGCCAAATTCCTGTTACGTTTCTGATAGGAACGTCGTGCTGCAAAGAGAAAAACTATTTTCATCCTGTGAAGCTCACAAAGGGCACTTTTAATATATAAAGCATACTTCCATACAGTTTCTGCATTTTGTGCTAGCATATTGTGTCTAAAAAAGAGCCGTATACAGATTTTGCAGTAAACACTTTACCAGTACTGCATCCCATAATGCAGTTCACTCATCTTGTTCTTCCATTTCCAGTCGTGATGAATGAACCACACTTAATATCAGTACTGATTATTAAAATTTCCTTATTGACTCATTATTTAAATTAACTTCCAAAAGTTAAGAAAAAAAAAAAAAANCTTTTAATATATAAAGCATACTTCCATACAGTTTCTGCATTTTGTGCTAGCATATTGTGTCTAAAAAAGAGCCGTATACAGTAAACACTTTACAAGTACTGCATCCCATAATGCAGTTCACTCATCTTGTTCTTCCATTTCCAGTTGTGATGAATGAACCACACTTAATATCAGTACTGATTATTAAAATTTCCTTATTGACTCATTATTTAAATTAACTTCCAAAAGTAAAAAAAAAAAAAGAAAAGATAAATAATGGACCCTTCGCCTGGAGTTTGATTGACAAGCAATCTAACAAATCATAATGCCGAATCCGCCATTTTGTCCGACAAAGCAGGCAGGAGTTAGAAGATTAACCTCGGTGGATTTGAACTTCAAAAATGGTGTGTATTGACGTCTTTCCGCGTTTAAAACAGCATACCTTCTGATGTTCATTCATGTTTATTTGATGCTATAAATTAACTAGTAGGAAGAGACGATCGATTCACAAGCCGCTTGAGCTGAGGCGCTACAGCGATCTGTCACGACACATTGAAGAGCCACAAAACGGTTTTTATTGTTCCAATTTCTTAAAAAATTACACAGTTTGAAAGCTGGGACTTTGTTTAATATCATAAGTAACCTGCTCTGTCTTGTCTCTTTGCTCCACGATGTATTTTTCACTCTGTTTGGAGTGGCAGCGCCATGGCTTGTCGGATGAAGCAACAGTAACTAAGGGGGGCGGGTCTTTGCGAAGGGTCAATTACAAGACACTAACTGGATGAATTAATATTTAATGCAGTGTTTGGCATCCAGTTAACATCTTACAATTATTGTTGCTTTAATAATTAATTCTGTAATCTAATTAATAATAATAATATGTCTTTATTTAAATGTTACTTTTCATTTTGCTTTGGATGCCACACACTGAATTAGATATGTAACATAATGTGACAAAAAATTACTTTTTGATTTAATAAATAATTATTTGAATGTACATCATTTACATAATAATTAATAGTTCATTAATATTAATAATAATTTTCATTATTTAAATGTTACTTAATTTATTGTTGTTGTTGTTTTATTTAGTTTTTTTATTATTTTGCAAACTGGATGCCACATGCTAAATTAAATGCAATGTTGCAAAGTTGTGAAAAAAATGTTTTGCTTCGAATTAATGATTTTTTATTTAATTAATTTACATAATAATTAATAGTTCATTATAATTGTTGTTGTTATTAATAATAATAATTTTTCTTTATTTACATCTTGCTTATTATGTTTTATTTTACATTTTTTATTTTTTGTGCACTGCATCAACCAATCAGCATTCCATATGATCTTATATGCGGTAAGCATCCTAGTTTTTCATTCTCAGCTTGAGTACAGTCAGTTGTTCAGCACATGTATGCAGTGTCCTGACAGCCTGTGCCAATTGAATACTGTGTGTGTGTGTCTGTGTCTGTGTGTGTGTGTGTGTGTGTGTGTTGTTCTCTGTGTCCAAAGACGGCTTACATCTGGATTAGTGTCTTTCTCATGCGGAACATCCCTCCAGCCCACAATGCAGCAGCACGTGTGTGTGTCATTGTGTGTGAGTGCATACAGCCACTCAAGAATGAGTGTTTCATCGTTCATTCATGACGGCCTGCCATGCGAAACTGACTACTGGAGCTCAAAACACACATACACAGCGTCCGCAGGGATTCACTGGTGTGGGAAACACTTTCCTGGGTTTAGTTGCACTTGAGTAAAACAGTGAAGTGAGGCATATCTGCCTTTATGTGTGGAGTTATTCGTCCCACAGGACAATCGAGTTTCCTCTTTCATAGTTTAGCAGACTTCATAATAGTTTTTCATGTGTGTTTTGTTTGGGTATCAATTTGTCTGTTTCATCTAAAATTCCTTTGAAGAAATAAAAATAGACGTGGATAAGAGAATAGTGGACATATAATAAGAGTATTGAGAAAAAAATACAATTCATAATAGTGTTGTCAAAAGTACTGACTTCGATACCAAGTCGGTGCTGAAATTTTGATAATGTGACGCTTTGAGTGCTGTTGAGTGGATTGATAAACACCTCTGATTGGCCATTGTGTTCACGCACTCAATAGATATGTCTGTGATTGGCTACAATGATCAACGCACGGGAGCATTTGAAAGCACATGGAAGTGTTTGAATTTGAAAGCGGGAGCATTTGAAAGCAGGCGTCTATCAGCGGACCGGTCTGCTGATAGACAGCTGTTTTCAAACGCTTCTGTGAGTATCTGTGTAAGAGCTCAGTGAAGAGCGTCATTGATGTCTATTTAGAACATGTTTTTGAAGTGTTGATCATTGTAGCCAATCACAGACATATCTGTTGAGCTCGTGAACACAATGGCCAATCAGAGGAGCCAATTGAGAGCTCTTGGAAAATCTGAGAACAGTTTGAGATGTTGTTGAGATCTTTTCTGGAGAAACATCTGAGAAACAAGAGACTTCAGTTTTCTTACTGCTGTCGAGGAGAAACAACTGAGAAATATAATCAATTTGATATGTACATATTGAAACGTCTGACTTTTGTTTGCAGACTTTAAAAGCAGGGCAGTTCTCTGTTTGCTCTTGGTTTGATCTATTGCTGTCTAGGAAAAACAGTTGAGAATTAAAGAAGATAGAAAAGTTTGAGTTCATATCTTTGACTTTTGATTGAAAACTTTGGAATCTTGGCAAATCTGAGCACTGTTTGAGGTGTTGTTGAGATCTTTTCTGAAACTCTACTTTTTTATTTGCAGGAGAAATGTTTGAGAAACAGGAGACTTCAAAGTTCTCATCTTAATTCTTAATGGATAAACAACTGAGAAATAATGAATTTGACAAGATGTTGAGTTTTGTTCAATGAGTTTTGTTTGCAGACTGTGATCAGATTCACCTTTTTCCGAGGAGCAAAATCTGAGAAATCTCAATTTGCTCTCCTTGTTTCCTGCTAATGAAAAACAATTGACCATATACACGGAATGTTCTTAGGAACTTCCGCAGTAATATAAGCCAGCTGGAAAACTTCTGGTGAAATGTCACTTGTTGGTGTGTCGGTATCTTCAATGTCCTGAGGTAGCTTTAACAGCATCAATACTGTAATACTTAGTTTATTATCAGAATATAGTCACTTAAATAGTCAGGCCTAGTGTTAATTTAGTTATTCAAATGTAAGACAACATTAATAAAAGATGCGTCTGTGTTTCTCCTCTGCAAAAATCAAATCTACCATAATTTTTCACACTTTTGTGTGGAAAAAAAAGTGTAAAAACACTGTAAATTGAAGATTCAATGTGTGCTTTAGTTAGATTCATTGAATAAAATGTGAGTTTTCACTAGTGTGTCGAACTCATTGAGCTTGAGCAGCACTGACTGACAGCTGACGTGATTATAAAGGGAGAGATCGGTGCTCGCTTTCTGTATAATTCATTTGCAAGAAAAGTTATTGTTTTTCATGAGATTTCGTGAGTACTTCAACTTGACAAAATAATTTTTTAAACCTAGAGATTTTATAATGTTTCATATTTATTCAAAAGCAAAACTGAGTGAAAAACTATTAAAGGAAATGGCTAACATGAGCCAATAAATACTCTGACGCCATCTGCTGGTTATAATGGTAATTAATGTCTTTTTTTAAAATAAAAGTGTTTTCTATCAATTGTTGGATTTCCTACATATTGAAACATTCGGTTTTACAAATGAGGACAATCTCAGAAGGATGAACAAATAATTTTTTTGGTCATCACATTAAAAATAACATTTGAAGTGCTGGAAAAACGTTGTGTATGCGTGTCTAATTACAGACACAGCATTTCTTATTCAAACGTTCCCATTAGCTTCGTCTTTATTGCAATCAATAAAACATTATAAAAATACGACATTAAAATTCAACCATTGATGGTTTTGTGTCGATGGACAGTGAGAATGAGAGTTAACAGCTCACCAGAAATGCCCAAGCTGGCTTAACGAAAACCAGGAAGTAACTGTGCATTTGGTCAATTGAGCTATTAAAGAGATTTCATTAGTTTTTCCTTTCATATCGAGTCTCTTTCATCAGAAATCTGCAGATGCAGAGTAGATGAACAACAGCAAGGGACATTGTTGAAGTGTAATGATAAAGAGTGGTGCATTGTGGGAGGGAACGCTGTGGGAACACTGGAGGTGTTTGTGTATTTCCTGCAGAGAAACTCCGACATGGGAACGCAAGGTTGCGCTAACAAAGCGTGGCAACCCCTTACCGACTTCGGAGGCCTGGGGCGAAGACGGGGGAGGGGAGAAGTCAACCGTCAAACACACAATCCCACCAATCACTGCAGCGGGGAAAACCTGAGGAAGCGAAGCTTGCCAAGCATGCCATTCAGCTGATAGAGTTGAACGTGGCCCGACATGTCAAGTTTTTCACTGCTATCTCACTTCTGCATGACACTCTGTGGGGGAGTTGAGTAATTAGTGTTTTATTAGTGTGTAAACACAAGATATAATACTCTTCTTTAAGTCCTTGTCTTTGTCCTGTTGGTTTTTCCTAATCCAGAGTGACTTCAGTATGTTTACTAAAGGCTCAGTCTCTCTTGAGTAACCTGAGGTGATTGTGCTCAAGGCCGCAGTCGTGTTGAATCATAAAGTTGTTTAGAATTAAAAAATTACAAATCTGTCATGTTATTCCAAACTCAAATGACTTTGGTGAAGATTTTGATTGCTTTCATACTGGGCACTAGGGGTGTCAGACTCTAAAAAGGAAGACAAAAGCATCATAAAAGTTGTCCATATGATTTGTGAGGTATAAGCCATAGCTTTATGTGAGGAACAGACCAATGTGTAAGTAATTATTAGCATTTTTTTTTTTTTGTATTGGTCATTCAGGACTCACTGTTTTTAGTGAAAAGCAAAGATATTAAACACTAAACTCTGTTGGGTCTACAAAAAATTAATGCAACAGTTTGCATAATTTTTTTTTGAGTTATGACAACTTAGAGTGAATTTACGTTCAACCAACAAGCTACATTGAGTTAGAGGAACTTAATTTGTTGCATAAACACACATTTTTAAGTTGATTACTCAAAAAATTGAGTCGCTCCAGCTACCAGAGTTGTAGCCCTTATATATTTTATATTTCAGTTCAAATCAACAGCTATCATAGCACATGCTAACATAACTTATTTAACATGTATACTTAATGAACATGTAAGATAGCATGTCACCGGCATTAGCGCAGTCATTGCTTATAGAGTCAATGTGTTACCTATATGTATCTACTCTTCAGCACAATGGTAACCACAAAAGCTTCAACATTACAGAAACTCTTTTAAATGTCAAACATAACAGCGTTAAACACTAACAGGTCTTTCCTTTCACTAAAAACAAATGAATTAACACTTCATTTCAACATTTATTCTCCTTTCCAGTCCCAAAGCATGCTGGGAACTAGAAATCCACTGCCTAATTTCTGAAGTTATCAAGACAGTTTCATTAAGTTACCACAACCTAATTTTTTTAAAGAAAAAAGCAAATTAACGCAGAAATTTGAGTTTAAATTACAGACGATATTAAGTTGATGCAAAGATCAACATTATTATGTCAACAGAACTCTACAAAATAATGTTTGACACTTAAAAGGTTTAATTAAAACAATAAATTAGAATTTTTTTTTTACTTTTTCAACGATACATTTATATAAGTTGTGGTAACAGGTCCACTGAATTACTTTTTCGAGTGTTTTGGTGAACTGCTCCTTTAAAGGGATAATTCACCCAAAAATGAAAATTTTGTCATTACTTACTCACCCTCAAGTTGTTCCAAACCTCTGAGTACACAAAATAAGATATTTTGACGAATGTTGGTAACGGGACAGTTGACGGCAAAAAAAAATACTATGAAAGTCAATGGGTTCCGTTAACTCTCTGGTTACCAACATTCTTCAAAACATCTTATTTTGTGTTCAACGGAAGAAAGAAACTCATAGAGGTTTGGAACAATTTGAGGGTGAGTAAGTAATGACAAAATTTTCATTTGTGGGTGAACTATCCCTTTAAGGCTCCGCTCCAGGGCACAGTTGCGGCAGCTCGTGGTATTTTGTGAAGTGCAGGAGCTTGAAGTGATCGGTCGTGTCCCACGCTGTGAGGTGTTTGATGTGGCTGAAAGGGTTGATCTGGTTTCTCCCACACTTGCTCCGATTCAACCAAAGCGGGAAACACACCCCGCTCCCATCAGCATGTGACTCAAAATAGATGCTCATGCTGCTGTTGTGACCCCCGGCACCCATCCATGCCTAAGGCGTCTGCGGGCAGAGAGATAAATGTGGCTTTGTATGTGCGAAATACGCTCGGATTCCAGTCCGAGGTCAAGCGGCCGCGACACCGATCTGCCGTTTTCAAATGTTTGTGTCTGGTCAATGAAGTAGATTGTTGAAGAACTGATTGATGTGGGTTTCTGTATTGATGTGAGTTTATTTTGCTGCCTATGCTGCCACCAAGTGGTTCGAGGACACTATTAATATTTTGGCGCAGCTAGAATATAACTGCAGACCTGTTGGGTCTACTTATTTTTACCTCACTTTGAGTTCACATTTACCTGATTAAAGGTGCAGTAAGTGATTTCTGAGAAACACTGCTGATATTTGAAATCAGCCCAAACAAACACACCCCTCCCTTCATTGCTCCACCCCCAAAATGCACAAACACGCAATGCAAAAGTGGATGTCTCTTTATCATAGCTAGATTTTAAAATGTGATCAAAGCTGAATTTTCACTCTGGAGTGAATCATCACTCCAGTCTTCAGTGTCACATGATCCTTTAGAAATCATTCTAATATGATGATTTGATACTCAAGAAACGTTTATTTTTATTATCGATGTTAAAAACTGTTGTGCTGCTTCATATTTTTGTGGAACCTGATACTTTTTTTTCAGGATTATTTGAAAGTTCAAAAGAACAGCATTTATTTGAAATACAAATCTTTTGTAACATTAAGCGTCTTTACGGTCACTTTTGTTCAATTAATACATTGTTGACGAATAAAAGGTATTCATTTCGTTCAAAAAAATCTTTCTGATTTCAAACTTTTGAATGCTGGTGTACAAAAAAAATAAGCTCAAGATGTTTTCGCTGTGAGGAACATGTCAGTTAATATCTGTGATTTAATTTTATCCGCAGGACTCTGGTGCCGCTGTTTGATCCGGATTCTGGACTACTTATTGTGTCTGGAAATGTATGTAACCTGTTATTAGACATTTTTTATGTCTACAGTTTTTTATTTTCAATACTAATATAATTATTAATCATGTTTTCTCAGGGTGAGAGTGTGATTGACTGTTTTGAGGTGAACACCAGTAAGCCCTACCTGTCTCAAGGTAACACAGATGTTTTTCTTGATGCTCTTCTTATAAAAAACAACTCTTTTTTCATGTTTCCTGAAGCGTATCTCTCTCTGTTGTTCTCTTGGTCTCAGTGAGTCACTGTTTGACGGACGTGTCGACCCGTGGGGTGGCTCTAGTGCCAAAGCTGGCTCTGGACATCAGCTGCTGTGAGGTTTTACGGCTGATGCAGCTCACGGATAGCTTCATAGTGCCCATCAGCTACCAGGTGCCTCGCAAGGTGAGGACTAACACACCACTAACCCTAAATAAACACATCCAGGTCTGCTGAAACAACAGGGTAAAAGCACTTGGTATGCCCTACATCAAATATGATGTATAAACTGATGAGAACAGGAAACAGGAATGTGATTTCCATATGTTGCGTAAATCTGAATTTGTAATGGTTTCATTTTGTTACTATTAAATTATACATTTTTACAAATTAACAAAGAAATAGAAATATATTTCTAAAAATGTGTCAGAAAAAGAGAAGCTTTAAAGTCTCCCATTGGTTTTCTGCCAAAAAAGTTCTAAAGTTTAATGTTTGAAAGCAAAGAAATTAAGACAACTACAAATATTAGTATTGTAATTTTACTACATATTTATTTTTACATTTTACTACATACATTTTACTTTAAAATATAATATTTTTAAAATACTTAATATACTT
>RJVU01057378.1:3639046-3666963 GCA_003731715.1 Anabarilius grahami
TCATAAGCTTTACCCCCTACACCACTTTGTAAAAGTTTGTAATATAATCCGTCGTGCCAAATAGAATCAAATGCTTTTTTGAAATCGACAAAGCATGCAATTATTTTTCCGTTTTTGGTCTGTTTTACGTGTTTATTGATTAGGGTGTGTAGGGTGTAAATGTGGTCAGTTGTTCTGTGATTTGGAAGGAAGCCAATCTGACTGGGACTCAGGACATTGTGTTCGGTAAGGAAGTTTACAATTCTATTGTTTAAAATACTGCTAAATTACTTCCCCAGATTACTGCTCACGCAAATGCCTCTGAAATTATTAGGGTCCAATTCATTCCCACTCTTATGAATTGGGGTAATAAGTCCTTGGCTCCAGATGTCAGGAAAACAGCCTGAACTAAGTACAATGTTGAATAATTTGAGCACAGCCGTCTGCAGCTCAGGTGTGCTGTGTTTCAGCATTTCACCCAGAATGCTGTCAGCACCACAAGATTTCTTACATTTTTGGCTTTTGAGTTCGTTTGTCAATTCTTCTGTCTATCTGTCTTTGTATCTATCTATCTATCTATCTATCTATCTATCTATCTATCTATCTATCTATCTATCTATCTGTCTGTCTGTCTGTCTGTCTATTGTCTGTCTGTCTGTCTGTCTATTGTCTGTCTGTCTATCTATCTATCTGTCTTTCTGTCTATTGTCTTTCTGTCTGTCTGTCTATCTGTCTTTGTATCTATCTGTCTGTCTGTCTGTCTATTGTCTGTCTATCTATCTATCTGTCTTTCTGTCTATTGTCTTTCTGTCTGTCTGTCTATCTGTCTTTGTATCTATCTGTCTGTCTGTCTATCTATCTATCTGTCTTTCTGTCTATTGTCTGTCTGTCTGTCCGTCTATCTGTCTTTGTATCTATCTATCTGTCTGTCTGTCTGTCTGTCTATTGTCTGTCTGTTTGTCTGTCTATCTGTCTTTGTATCTATCTATCTATAGATAGATGCTTCGCTACTGTTCGGACGCTCTTGCTTACAGCTCCGCGCTTTGCTCTATTGCTTTTATATTTTATCTCCTAATTTAACTACAGCAAATCAGCACAGTGCTCAAGCGACAAATCTTGGCACCAACAAACTTTTTANCTGTCTGTCTGTCTATTGTCTGTCTGTCTGTCTGTCTGTCTATCTGTCTTTGTATCTATCTATCTATCTATCTGTCTGTCTGTCTGTCAATCTGTCTTTGTATCTATCTATCTATCTATCTATCTGTCTGTCTATTGTCTGTCTGTCTGTCTGTCTATCTGTCTTTGTATCTATCTATCTATCTGTCTGTCTGTCTGTCTATTGTCTGTCTGTCGATTGTCTGTCTGTCTGTCTATCTGTCTTTGTATCTATCTATCTATCTATCTATCTATCTATCTATCTATCTATCTATCTATCTATCTATCTATCTATCTGTCTGTCTATTGTCTGTCTGTCTGTCTGTCTATCTGTCTTTGTATCTATCTATCTATCTGTCTGTCTGTCTGTCTATTGTCTGTCTGTCGATTGTCTGTCTGTCTGTCTATCTGTCTTTGTATCTATCTATCTATCTATCTATCTATCTATCTATCTATCTATCTATCTATCTATCTATCTATCTGTCTGTCTGTCTGTCTGTCTATCTATCTATTATTAATCTGTTTATATTTATATATGTGTGTGTGTGTGTTTCTTGCAGTTGCTCAGTGCCATGGTGGCTAAGCTGGGAAACAGGGAAGACCCTCTGCCACAGGAGTCATATGAGGGGGTGGATGAAGAAGAGTGGGTGAGTGAAGAACTGACCCCACACACACACACACACATGTTCGTTTTTGTGAATTGTGGGGACATTCCATAGGCGTAATGGTTTTTATACTGTACAAACTGTATTTTCTATCCCCCTACACTACCCCTACCCCTAAACCTAACCATCACAGGAAACTGTGCACACTTTTACTTTCTCACAAAAACTCATTCTGTATGATTTTATAAGCCTTTTTAAAAATGGGGACATGCGGTATGTCCTCATAAGTCACCTCTTTTTGTAATACCTATGTCATACCCATGTCATTATACACATTTGTGTCCTGATATGACACACACACACACGCACATACACACCCACACACATGCTGATTCATGACATTTCATGACTGATTCAGAAATGTTCTAAATCCTGTCTGTCTGTGTGTGTTTCAGGACGACTAACACACAAGCCTTGCCTCGTGGTCCAGTCAGGGTGCCAAAGCAGACATGGGACGTGCCTGCTGTATTTTAATCTTGCCATTCCAGGGTGCCAATGTATCTTTGAACCTCCTAAACGCTCCTCATCCCGTCAGCTTCACCTCCAACAGCCTGCCGATTCACTCTCACACACTCCTCTATCTTCCAGCTAATAGACCCGTCATCTCTTTGCATTGTTCATAACTGGAGTATTAATATCTGTTATTAATGGTGAAATATGATTCCTCACACATAAACACATTCATACGCATAGCTCAGATGTTCATCTCAGACGCATGACGCACATTTAAAGTACGACAGGGTTTTTTCGGTGTCATTTTTAATGACGGGCATGAGTTTTGTACTGCTGTTATTGACTGTATGATGACTGCATGATAGCACAAGCCTTCCTTGATCTGTAACACAAAACCTCTCTGGGTGTTTTCATTGGTGAAATGTGTACTTAATACCAACATTTGAAATGTGGTTGAATGTACATTAATATTGTGGTAATTTGTGGGATTAAATGTCACCTCCTTTAGGTGCAAGAGACCTTTGATGCTCTTTGCGAAGCACTTTCTTTGCAGCGTTAAGATATTTTTGAATATGTCTTGAACAAAACTTTACCTCTAATTGAATGATCTGGAGACTGTTGAAAACACTCCTTTTAAAACTGAAATATATTCCTCTCTGTATGTTTCCTTCTGCTCAACCTCACGAACAGTATTAACACAAATCTACTTCATGAGGGTTTTTTCTCCTAATCAGGTCTATCACAAGGCAATACAACTAATTTAGTCTGTTTACATATGTCAGGAAATGAACCATGCATGTTAAGGCACTTGTACCATGTGATGTCCTGTGCTTGACATGTGACCATGTACTCACACATAAACGGTAGATGTTAATAGATATGTGTTAATGGTCTGCTAAGTGTTTTTTAAATGTGAGCTAATTTTGTTACCAATCTGATGTTTTTGGGATGCTTTTTCACGGCACTTGTATTTGCGTTCATTTTAATCCTTTATAGGCAATAATGTTTTACACTTCTCTTTTGGAATGGAATCAGTCTTGTTGGAATGTTGCCTCAGAATAAAACATTGAGAGCTAATATACATATGAGTGCTGTATTTAATTATGTTAATCGTCATAATCATATTTATTATGTAATAATATAATGCAATATAATTACAAAACCATTAAAACAATCCATAAGAAATTTCAGAGAGAACCCATCGCAAATTATTATTATTATTCACAATATAATAAAATGTAGAGTTTCAATACTCAGTAAAATATTATATTATCTCTTAGGTAGTACATAGTATTACAAGGGATTCAATTATTAGAGTTATTTAAAGAATTTATAATAAGATAATTTTTAAAGTCATTTTGAAAATAAAAACGTTATTTTCTTAGCCCATGGTCATCCGGGTAGCCCTGCGAAATTATATCACGACAGTACGCCTCCATTAAAGGGACAGTTCACCCAAAAATGAAATTCTGTCATCATTTTCTCACCCTCAAGTTGTTACAAACCTGTATGAGTTTCTGTCTTCTGTTAAACACAAAGGGAGACATTTCGAAGAATGTCGAAAATCAAACCGTTGATGGGCCCCAATAGAGTACCTCAGAGATGACGTGTTTTTGTAGGCCAACCCGGAAGTTAGCGGCGCACGGGTTCCCTCGATCGAAAGCCTATGCATTTTTCCCATAGACTTTTGAAAAAAACGCAAAAAATAAGCTCTGTGTTGAACAAAGGGTTATGACACTTACACGTTTTGTCTATCAAGATAATCTTTACAAGTTAACACAACATTTATACATTTTGAAGCCTAAATAAAGTGGTCAGATATAAAAAGCTAACAGTAGGCTATAAACGTCATGTCGCGGATCAACATCACCACCACCAAACTTTATTTAGAAAACAACTTTATTTTAAAACATGCTCGCTGATTATGATCTGCGGCTGTGCTGTGTATGAATACTTATCCACTTTTCCATGAGAAATGCTGTCCAAATGTCCTGTTTGTCATGATGACGTCTAGTCCCTTTTAGCACATTGTTAGCAACCGCTGTTTTTAAGACACAATAAAGGATTAAAAAATCACAAGCGGGTTATAACTGGTGTGTTTTATGTCATAGATCAAAACGTCAAAATATTTAGAGGCTTTGTTTACCAGAGACCTTATTTCAGGCGATTTAGCAAAAGACTTTAGGGCGTTAGAACCGGAAGTCCTAAAATGCTAACTCGCTTCCGGGTTTTCCATACAAAAACACGTCATCTTTGAGGTACTCAACTGACTTCCATAGTATTTTATTTTCCCCATACTATGGAAGTCAATGGGGTCCGTCAACTGTTTGATTACAAATTTTCATTTTTTGGGGGTGAACTGTCCCTTTAAGATCCTCCAGCCAGCAGGTGTCAGTGTGTGTTGTGTGTGTTTGCGGCTTTTCTTCTCCGGTTTTATCAACCTTGATGGAGCTGCACGTGAAAACATTCGTCCTCGGTTGAAGTATTTAATATCACCACCGTAGATCCATCATGGTATGTTCATATATTCATATACAGATTATGGTCATTTTATGTCGATAGCTCTGTATTTAATATCTAGTAATTAAATCGAGTGGGTCATTCAATATCAGATACTCTTATGCAACGACCTTGTATTTCATTTTCATAATAAGAATCATGTCAAATTATCTTATGAACAGAATATGGTTGTATGATCGATTAATAAACCTTTATGACTGCAGATTCAGAAGTGATATAAAGAGGCTGGGTATTTGTGAAGCAATGAAGAAATATAGGCTTAAAAGACGTATTTTTTTTATTATTATTATAAATTATGTTTAGTTAAATTATTATTAAACATGGTTTATTATGAAACTATATTATTAAAACGTTTTATGGTGAAATAAGAATATGTGTCAGTCATATTTGTGACCTGTTTTGTTTGTTTTTGTGTTCACACAGGCCAAATATCTGGCTCAGATCATTGTGATGGGCGCTCAGGTGGTCGGACGAGCTTTTGCGAGAGCTTTACGTCAAGAATTTGCAGGTCGGTGGAACGAAATGCCCCATTATGTCCATTTATTTTCATATTTTAAGTCATTTCAGTATCATATTAATAATTAGTAGCATGTTGTTCCAAACCTGTATGAATTTCTTTCTGCTGTTGAACACAAAAGAAGATATTTTGAAGTTGGGAACAGGACTGTTGACGGTAGCCATTGAGTTTAGTAGGAAGAAAATACTATGGAAGTCAATGTTTACCGACATTCTTCAAAATATCTTCTTTTGTGTTCAACCTTATACAGGTTTGGAACAACTTCAGGATGAATAAATGATGACAGAATTTTCATTTTTGGGTGGTTGAAGATATGCCAGCATTGCATTATCCCAATACTAATACCCTTAGTACTCACCAATGTAAAGAATACAAGTGAAATATAACTAGTATCTTGTGTGAATGCGAATGCAGCCAGTCAGGCGGCTGCGGATGCGCGGGGTCAAGCGGGCAGACATTCTGCGGCTGCGTCGAGCTTCACAGGAATGAGTTTACAAGAAGCCCAGCAGATTCTGAACATCACCACATTAACACCGGAGGAGATCCAGAAGGTAAGAAGAAGTTGTTTCATCATAAACCAGGTCAGCACTAGGGCTGGGCGATATATCGCATGCGATTGTCACGCGCATTTCGTCAGTAAAGCCGGTTCCCTGATTACCGCTAACTCGCCATCACCTGCTTTCAAATGGAGCGGCATTTAATAGACAGCACCGTAGATCACTGACAAGCCACGCAATATCGCGTTCATTATCGAAGGCGATTCATCTGCGATATGAACGCGATATTGCGTAGCTTGTCGCATGCGATATATCGCCCAGCCCTAGTCAGCACACATGACACACTTATTACAGTATTCTGTTTTAATTTGATATGGTTTTATTTTCTCTTCAGAATTATGAGCATTTATTTAAAGTCAATGACAAAGCTGTTGGCGGTTCTTTCTATCTTCAATCAAAGGTAAGCAATACGGCAAACAATCAAAATGTTTTTCCCCAGACATGTTTGTAGATTTTTGTTAACATGTTTCGTGTCGCAATAGTGATAAAGCAGGGTAATGGTCAGAGAAACTCTTGGTTCAGGGTCACTCATGGCTTTTGATCCCATGACCTTTATGTTGGGAGCTTATAGATCTTTAGCTTTCAGATCAAATGCATATTAGATTAAAATACGACTAACCTACATGTAGTGTTGTCAAAAGTACTGACCGCCATAACAGTTCGGTACTGAAATTTAAAAAATGTGATGCTTTGAGCGCTGTTGAGCGGATTCATAAACACCTCTGATTGGCCATTGTGTTCACGAACTCAACAGATATGTCTGTGATTGGCTACAATGATCAACGCACGGGAGCGTTTGAAAGCACAAGGAAGTGTTTGGATTTGAAAATGGGAGTGGGAGCATTTGAAAGCCGGACCGGTCCCCTGAAGCGCTCGGTGAACAGCGTAATTAATGTCTATTTACATGTTTTTGAAGCATTGATCATTGTTGCCAATCACAGACATATCTGTTGAGCGCGTGAACACAATGGCCAATCAGAGGTGTTTACGAATCCGCTCAACAGCACTAAAAGTGTCACATTTTTTAAATTTCAGTACTGACTTTGTTTTGTGGTCAGTACTTTTGACAACACTACCTACATGTGTGCTTTATGGTATTTTGTGCAGTTTTAACTGTCACTTGGTAGAAGCTAGTGAAATAAGACCTCTGCCAACATGGACAGACTGGACAGATTTAGGAACCAAACACTTGAGATATAAAGAGAAGTCGGTTAGATTTAATAAACTGCATTTATTTAAGTGCCGTTCTCATGGTCTGTTTCACAAATATGCACCAAACGTCTTTATGCAAAAGAGAATTTAAAGAAATAAAGGCAATTGAATTTTGACAGAATCTAAGGGGTCGTTTACACTACAACATTTTCAACTAAAAACAGAAAACTTTTTTTGTCTGTTCATTTACACGACAATGGCATTTTGGGGGCCTGAAAATGCAAACTTTTGAAAACGGGTTTCAAAGTGCATGTTTTTGAAAATTATACTATTATTGTCTCGATACTATGTAAACTACAAAAATGTGAATTTGTGAAAATGGTGACGTCATTCACGTGACATCGCCATCTACTGGCTTGGCATGAGTAATACAATTAGTTTTTAATTAATTTAGTAGTTTACGTGGATCTGTGTGAACGGGGATCATTTTCACAACATTGTCATCTGTACACAAAAAACGCAAACTTTTCAGTTTTTATTACCTTTTAGACGATTCTCAAAACTGTAAAGAAGGTAAAGTCTGTCCTTACTGATTTATGTTTAGAATCAGCAGTTTAATAAAAACCAGCCTGTTATATCATTAAATCCTTAATCATGTATTTGTGTTTGGACTCTTGTAGGTGGTGCGGGCGAAAGAGCGTCTGGATGAGGAACTCAGTATTGAACAGCAGCACCAAACAAAACCACCAGAGCAACAGCAGCAGACATGATCTCCGTCCTCACATCCTCCCACTGTAATTATGACCCAGACCCCCAATAAAGCCTGTTCTTTTTCTACATTGAAATGTCAGTCTTTCCATCAAAATGGATGAGTATTTTCTGGACATTGTTACAGAATGAAGGAAATGTATCTTGAAAGTTCTTGAGTTCTAGAATGTTTATGGATCAGGGATTTGTTGAACTTCATCCAGGAGCTCATGTAACTTTTAAACATATTTAAAAATGTACACTACCGTTCAAAAGTCGAAAAGATTTTCTGTTTTTGAAAGTGTCTTCTGCTCACCAAGGATGCATTTATTTGATCAAAAATACAGTAAAGACAGTAATATTAGTACAATTAAAAAAAATATATATATATTTTAATTTATTCCTGTGATCAAAGCTGAATTTTCAGCATCATTACTCCAGTCTTCAGTGTCACATGATCATTCTAATATGATGATTTGATGCTCAAGAAACATTTAGTATTATTGTCAATGTTAAAAACAGTTGTGCTGCTTCATATTTTTGTGGAAACTGACTTTTTTTCAGCATTCTTTAATGAATAGAAAGTTCAAAAGAACAGTGTTTATTTAAGATAGAAATCTTTTCTAACTTTATAAATGTCTTTACTGTCACTTTTGATCAATTTAATGCATCCTTGCTGAATAAAAGTATGTATTCATCCATCTGTTCATGGTCAAAGGGATGATCTGGATTCAATACAAGGTGATTTAACACTGTGTAAAAACTGAAAAAAAGTCATGTTTGCTGTAAAAACAAAACAATTAAAGTCTATGTCAAAACATTTTGGATTTAAAATTAGTTCTGGGTGAATGAACTTACTGTATGAGACTGAAATAATTTACTGAGTGGATTTTTCTTCAGTAAAATGTCCTGTGTCCATCTGTTCCCAGCTATGAAAGATTGGCCAGGCAAAGTTAGTAAGCTATTTTATTACACCTATCATGTTAACGCATATGATGTTTAATTCTTGTGGCTGTACTTTTGAAACGGTATGCTAATTTTTTCCCCAGTGTAATGTCTTGCCCATAGACTTCAGCTGTTACTGTAAATACTCCAGTCTGAGCGATGATGCTTGACTGTGGTAATCAGCAGTGAGTGTGCAGCAGATGGAGTTTTTTTGAATCCAGAACATTCCTTAAAAATTCTTTATGCATTTGTCTTTAATTTAAGCAGGACTATTGTAAGAGTCGCACCATAAATACTGTCAGTGTGAAGCAATATACAACATGTGTTGCCATTCGAGTGATTAATGAAATTTGGGGGTGTAATGATTAAAGTTAGATTATTCTTCCTGTTTGGTTGACATATGTTACTGTAATAGGATTAAAAATATTTAATAATTAAATATTAATGCAATAATACAATAAAAGCTACATTTGTTGTATTTACAATGTCATTTTATATATATATAATATATATGCATCTCAACTAAAGCAAACAAAAGAGCCAAGAGAAATAGTTCAGCGTCTCATCCGTCACAAGCAAAGCCCCTGATTTAATACAGAGTTAATACTGTAAACATTTCAGTCCACTGTACATGAATGCCCCAATCATTCGGAAAAAAAAGACACAGCAAAACGCAATGTTTATATATATCAAATGCAGATTTATTAAACATTTGTTTCTTTTATTTTCATTGACATCCTTATCAATATCGTAATAAAATTCCTCTAAAACAGGAGCACGCACACCTATGTTGTACCAACTGGAGACTTTTACAGCTCTAAAATTCTGCATGTTCGGCTTCAGAACATGATGCTGGGAAAAATATATTTTTATTTATTTATATATATATTTATTTATTTTCATATACTGTATTACATCTACATTTCAACTATAGTAAAAGGCACTTGGAAAAATTAAAATACTGATATTAAAATATCTCAAAAATGTGCAAAAAGGAAAAAATACAAATGGATACTGGCCTTTCCAGGCCATAGTCTTTTTGTTAACCCTTTGTGCATCTCTGTGTCACTTCAAGAATTGTGTCCTATTATTAGTTTATTTTAGGAACAGACAAACTTCTTTACTTTTAGTGTGAGCTGATTTTTTTTCAACTTATTTTAACATGGTGCTTAATTTATGTACCGTGTATATATTTATTGTTTTACTGCATTTAATATTTCAATTTAAATATCTAGCTATGACTTTATCCCTGCCATAAAATGTATTGCTTAAGTCTCTCACATATAGTTGCAGTAAATTCGGAGTCATCGGGAACGCACCATCATTTTATTAAGGCCTTTGGAGTCTCCTGTGAGAAACCCTGCGGCCGTCTCCAGAGTGCTCAAAGGGTTAAAGGTTCAAACAGCTTATCTGATATTGAACAATGATGTAGACCTTAACAGGTCTGTGTCAGTATCAGCTCTCTCCAGCCAACAACATGAGGAGAGGGAGAAGGTGGACAAAGAGATTTCCATCTTGTTGGAAAGATGCAAGGGTTTATATACATGTCATTTCATATCAACATCTTTCAACATATCAAAGCTCTGAAAAGTGGCCTAGTTTTGAAGCTTGGCGCACGATCAGGACATGGAAACAGTGGTGACTTTTTTTGTTGTGGGGACTGAGGAAGCACCAGAGCTTTGTTGTCTTGCTCTGTGCATTTCTCTTTTCTTTAGCTCAGTAATTGCTCTGCTTTTCAGTTCTCTTTTCAGGTCAGGTTCAGTTGGACATCGCATTACAAACATGTTGATTGGTTGAACGTCCCATATCCCTCCTGTCATTTCTCCCTTGTTCCTCTAGATTCATCAGCTGGAAAAAGCTGAACACAGAGTAGCGATAGCAGAAACGAAGAAATAAAGCAACTTCAACATCAGGAAATGTCACGTCCAAAACAACAAAAAAAAAGTCAGTAAAACAAAACAGCATTAATTGTATCCACAAACAATAAAACAAAATAATTATGTAATAAGACTGAGTGTAAAAATGGTTTGGAGAGGAGGGTGGGGTACATGCTTTAAGGAAGTGAGATTATTTCAGTCGGAATGTTTTTACATTACATTCGTTTGTTCTCTAAAACTGATTTTTTTTTCTTCTGGCAATCGATGGGCATTATTGAAGGATGCTCTAAATATGTCATCGCTGTTACAGAGAAGACAGACTGTTACGTGCCTGAGTTCATTAGAGAAGACTTAATCAAGAGTGTTATTTTAACCTGAATGAGGTCTTGATGGCGACAGGTTGATCATCAATGGAGGATGACAATGACTGTATTAAAGGGTTAGTTCACCCAAAAATGACAATTGTCGTTTATTACTCACCCTCATGTCGTTCCACACCCGTAAGACCTTCGTTCATCTTCAGAACACAAATTAAGATATTTTTGATGAAATCAGATGGCTCAGTGAGGCCTCTATTGCCAGCAATGTCACTGTACATCTCAAGATGCAGAAAGGTACTAAAGACAACATTAAGGTAGAACCAGCGTACTCAAATTAACTGTTTTAAATATGTCGATAGTACCTTTCTGGATCTTGAGAGGTTCAGTAATATTGCTGGCAATAGAGGCCTCACTGAGCCATCGGATTTCATCAAAAATATCTTAATTGGTGTTCCGATGATGAACGAAGGTCTTACGGGTGTGCAACGACATGAAGGTGAGTAATAAATTACATTATTTTCATTTTTGGGTGAACTAACCCTTTAAGTCCCTCTCACTTGACCCACTTCAGGACTTCAATGCACCCCTCAAAACAAGCATATGCTGCTGTGACATTACAGATAGCGTCACAGAAGGTTGATTTTGCTATTTATTAATTCATATAGAATATGAATATCTAACATATGATGGTTATTTTCTGAATGTCATGACATGCCTTAAAGGTTGTGTTGTACAACTTGATGTATCTAGATTTGCACAGAATCAGTTTAAAGTTTTGATTTTCAATTATTATGATGTACTACATCATGCAACTGGGGCAAATCAGAGGCAAATGGGGTCAAATGTTACATTTTTAGTACTTGGACCATGTGTGCAACATGACGTCAGGAGTTACCCTAAAACTTGCACAACAGCGTTTGATTCATTGAAGAAATTTGATGTGGGTCATATGAAAGGGTCTTAAATAAAAATGCTATCTTTTGGCCACCTGAATAAGTCCCTACTTCAATCTCTAGGTATACGTTCAGATTTTTAGCATAATTATTATGGGGCAAACTGTGAAAGCAAAGTTTTGGAGGCCCTTAACTGTTGCAATACACCCAAACTGATGTATTGCATTCCACTATTCTGCATCAGCCAAAGTCCTTCGTTTTACCCTGCCATTCTACAATACTTAAAAGCAGGATAATACTGTTAAATCTGGCCCTTGGTTCAGCAAGTAGTGTGCAGTACAACTGATGGCCAGAAGATGGCACTATTTACTACAATGCCATGTTCTATGGGGCGTTAGCATAACTGCTGGGTGAGTTTGTGCCCTTGTTTGACTTAAAACTCAGTCGGTCTGAGCCTTGTGTCTCTAAATCTCTTATTCAACACAATAGAGCTAGTCAAGGTTTTCTATTTCCTCCTCCTCAGAGGACAGATTGTCGTTCATACTTTGTCTATTTTTATTCAAAGATGTATGCTTACAATGCAGTGACACAGCTAGCAGCAAATGCAAGGTTCGTCATATAGCTTGCAGTAGCATTGAGCTAAGGAAGTTCACTTGCACGGGATGCAGAGGGTGCCTGCTGACTGAGGTGGGACGTGGGACAGTCTGAAGCAGGAGGGTACAAATCTGCTCCTAGAGGGCCACCTTCCAGGAGAGTTTAGCTCTAGCCCTAATTAAACACACCTGAACCAGCTACTCAATGTTTTCGGGATAACTAGAACTTCCAGCCTGGTGTGTTGGAGTTAAACTCTGCAGAAAAGTAGCATTCCAGGGGAAGGATTAGGTACAACAGATGCTGATTGTCGGCAAGTAAACAAGCTGCTCTCGTCTGACCTACGCCCTCAACACCCCTTTGCAAACCTAACCAAACCCATGCGAGTTTAGCCTCAAAGATCTCTAGCTTGCTGAGCTTAGAGGTCTTTTCTTAATGCACGGAATGGCTTGAAAGTTGGTTCGTTAATAATAATAGCATACATTTGTGTCTTTAGTGTGTTGTGTACACTGTCGTCCAAAAGTTTCTTTTACGCATAATACACAGAAATTGTCTCTTGAAGCAAGGGCACAGATTCCCAAGTCTGCTGTTTAGATCAGTGCTCTCATTAAAAGGAAAACAATGTGTACAAGACTTGGGGTGTCCAATCCTGCTTCTGGAGGGCCACTTCCTGCAGAGTTTAGACCAGAGGTCTCCAAACTGTGCCCTGGAGGGCCACTGTCCTGCGAAGTTCAGCTCCAACTCCAATTAAACAACTAATCAAGGTCTCACTAGGCATACAAGAAACTTTCAAGCAGGTGTGTTGGAGCTGGTTGGAGCTAAACTCTGCAGGACAACAGTTTGGAGACCTCTGGTTTAGACCAAGGATGGGCAACTTTGGACCTTGAGGTCCACTGTCTTGCAGAGATTAGCTCCAACCCTGATCAAACTCACCTGTCTATAATTTTTGTGTAAGTCCTCGATTAGTTTGTTCAGATATGTTTGGTTAGGGTTGGAACTAACTCTGCAGGACACTGAACCTTGAGGGTCATAGTTGCCCACCCCTGGTTTAGCCCCAACCATAATTAAACCGTTAATCTAGGTCTTCAGGATTACTCAAAACTTCTAAGCAAGTGTGTTGGAGCAGGTTGGAGCTAAACTCTCTAGGAAGGTGGCCCTCCAGAAGCAGGATTGGATACCCCTGGTAATAAGATGAGCCAGAAAGAGAATGGAATGGAGTGAAACGTTTGGCCACTTTTTGAACTGTTATGCTAATTTAGTTTAAAGATACCGTTATTACAACAAGAAACAGGAAGCAGTGTCTGTCTGAAAGGTAGAAATTAGAACTGAAGTAGCACTAAAAGTTGGAGAAGAGGGCGTCACCTCTGAGCAGAACTGAATTTGCTTTGTGAAAACCCCCCACAGGCTTGCCTCTGACCTCTGACCCCTTTTCCACCCCCACCCTTTGCCGTTCTTCTGGAATGTGGTGCTCAGTTGACCACAGCTGGCTTCAGCACAACCTGGCCAGAGGGGATGACAACCCAAGACAGAGGGTCATGGGATGCTCCCGTAGACAGGTTGAGCACGCCACCATGTATCTCGTCCTCGCCTTCTTCGCCCCTGGCCTTTCCCTTGCCATGGTTCCTGCGCTCCGAGCCCAAAATGGGCACCATGGGCAACCCCAGCGTGGAAGATGAGAAGGTATGAGACAGCAAGGGTGACTTAGCCAGGCCAAGTGGCGAACCGCTGAAGGACAAAATGGGCGTCCCCCCAAGCCCAGCTGGAGGGGAGTTTGGGCAGCCCAGCGTGCTCAAGTCCAAGGGGCGGGGACTGAGGGGGGACAAGGGGAGGGAGCCTCCAAGACCCTGCAGACTGTGACCACCCAAAAGAGCAGCGGCAGCACCAGGAATGATGATGTGGGCCCCACTGACATAAGTCAGCTCAGACTCTTTCCCCGCCCCAGTGATCTGCCCTGGCTTCATCAAGGAGCCCACTCCACCCGGACCTCCCTGATCCTGGGCTACGAAGTGCCCATGAGCCTTGATATGCTTCCTCAAGGAGCTGGGGTCCGTGTAGCGTTTCAAGCAGCCCACCATCTTGCAGTAGTAGGGCTTGTCCACATAGTGTGTGCGTGTGTGTTTGAACCGGTCACTGGAATTGGAGTAGCGCTTGTTGCAGCCCTCGTAAGGACAGATGTAGGGCTTCTCTCCTGAAATACAAGCACCAAGTTAGCCAGGTCATGCAATCTTCATGTATCTATTCATTAGGGGTGTAACAGTGCATGTAATTGTCCCGAACCATACGGTACGGACGTCACGGTTTGGTTCATGTGTGCACGGTTATACAACAATGTTTTCTAACTGCCACAACAGGTAAAAGAGCAGAAGAAGAACAGCGCATACGCGAATGACTTGATTGCTTGAAAACAAAGTCCACTATGTAGCGCGCACATGTCGAATGTGTCCTTCTGCGCTCATGGAAAAAGTAGAATACTTTGAAAGGCTTGCACACTCAACTGCACAAGGGTTGGGCTTGAACTTTTGAATGTTTAAATATATTTTAAATGGAGCAAATTGTAACACCTAATTCACAAGTTTTATTTTTCATTATTCTATTTATTTTGTACTTTTATAACACAAGATGATTTTCAATTTTGTAGCTGATTGTGACCACATACCTTTTGTTTTTTATCAGCCCTGCAAAAAAATATGACTATGCAAGAGTGCATACTGTTTACTGCTTACTGCTTAATACACTATAGGAGGCTATACTGTACCAACTAGGGGACTAAATGCCGGAATTGGACCCTAAACTGAAGCTTGACCATTTTTCCCATTGTACCGAACCGTGACTTCTGTGTACCGTTACACCCCTACTATCCATGCCTTTACTTGGTACTGACCTGTGTGTGAGCGGTTGTGAATCTTGAGGTTCTCCAGTCGGGAGAAGCTCTTGTTGCAGGTGGGACAACGGTGAGGTTTTTCATTGGTGTGAGTGCGGATGTGGATCAGCATCTTGTACCTAATGAGGCAGACATTAGACTTAAGGGTACGTGTTATGTAAAACATAAAATTGGCTGCAGTTGCAACATTTTACTTTCCAAGGAACCTAAAACTGGCTTATATGGTATTTTAAAACTGAAAAGGACGTGTAAAATTTGATTTTGTAGATATTGTCATTTAATAAGACAAAAATATTCATTAAGAATATGACTTTTTTTTTGCAGTGTATGGTGCTGTTGGCCAGTCCCTATATGAAGAGTATTCAGCCTGCAAAGGCACCAAATACTAAGGGAGCACAAAACAGTGATTTAAACCAAGGAAGACCATTTGACTTTCTTTTTATTTGCAAATAATTAATTTTTATTTAGTTTTTTATTTGTGTATATTTAAATGTTAATTTGGTTTAAATATGGATTCTTTTTAGTTTCTTAAATATTCATGGTTACTTTGTGATCTTTTAATTTGAAAGGCAAATTTGGTGTTTAAAATGTAAACATGACTGTCATTAGGAACAACGAAGCATGTCTTAATGTTTCATTTAAATGTATTTGTACTGTGGAAATACTGTAAATTCCGGAAATGAAAATTATTATATTTAGGGTTAAGCTAAATCTGTCTTTAAGAGCTGGATGCAGTAAACACACCTGGCGTTGAATCCTCGTCCTTTGCGTGCACACCCCTCCCAGTGGCAACAGTACCCAGAATCCTTCTCAGGCTTCACATGGAAGTCATTGACATGATCCACCAGGTCTTGCAAGGAGTCAAAAAGTAGGTGGCACTGTGACATGAAAAAATATGCGCAATGAACTCAGGTGAAAAATACACCTTAGCATCTGAGTCAAACTGCTTCTATTTCTCACCTTCCTCCAGCGACAGGCCAGCTGTTCATCTGCGGAGAGGTCTGGAGAAGCTCGTGTGTCCTTGGGCTGCCGAATGAACATGGAGGAAGGCAGATGAAGCCCTCCTCCTCCAATGGGCACGAAGAACTGGAATGCTTGAGATGTGGCCCCTCCCTCCACGTAACGAATATGTGCCGAGTCCTGCGGGAACCAAGCGAGAAAAAGCAAACATAATTCAAGCCTCTTTTACAGCAGGCCAGCAAAACTAGTAATAGTTGTTAAACTGACAGTAACAGGAGCTACAGGAGGTCCGTGTTCTGTAATCGCCCTCACAGCAGGAGACTCTTATGAGCGTTTTGCTGGATGTGGCAGCACATCGTCCCATGTTTCTGCCCCCAGCTGTGCTGATCTGAGCACTTTACGCTCAAACCACAGATTTGAGACTTTAATGAGAGAAGCGAGATGGAAAGGCATCAATAAACTAAACAATATATGAAAAAAAGAATCTAATACATGGAGCTCTATTTTGCACAACTGCTCTCTTAGGGTGCTTTCCCTCTGGCAGTAAAATATTAAACTGAAAAATGTTATTAAAATGTTTATTAATTTGTTTTAATTTAAAATACAATATAAACACAAACAAGTGTATATTTTTTTATTATGACCAGACACAGGTGAAGCTATTATTATTATTATTAGGGGCCAAGCATCAAAGTATTGTATCCGTTGGCGTTCTCATTATTACTATTTTTCCATTTCTTCTTCTTTCATTCTGGAAGTCTATGGCAGCTCATAGAACCGCTTGGGGGAAAGTTGTGAAATTTGGCACAGATAGAGGCCGGTCTGAACTGTCACCATAGTAAATTTTTGAGTCTCAATACCTCTAGCGCCACCAACTGTCCAAAGTTGCACTTATGTTTATGCTAATAACTTTTGAAACATAAGGACTAGAAACAAAATTCATTTTCATTAATTTTTCATTATGAAAATTTGGCCGTTGCTCCGATTTTCATAAAAAAAAACATTTTTTGACTCATTTCATCTTCAGACCATGCCGAAAAAAAGCTAATTCAAGTCGATCCGTCAAACCGTTCTCGAATAAGGCACAAACAAATTTTACGTTGCGTTTGGGACAATAGACGCAAGGCTGTATCTCCGCAACACTTTATCATATTCAGACCAAACTTGGTACATGTCATCACAAGCATGATCTGAGGCTGCATGCTGCATTTCGGCGCAGCGCCACCTACTGGTCCGGAGATCAAAAAAAATTGCTATTTTTGCTTATAACTTCTGAACAGTTTGCCCAGAAATCAAGTCTCGTTAGATTCGGGGCGCCATGCCGAGTCGAATTATATCCAATTTGGCATCAGCCATTTTGAATTTTGTAGTAAAATGCTGTATTTTATGAACACATTAGCATATCGTTACACCCAGTATGGGTCGTCGGCACGATGCCCTAAAGGAGTCTGAGAAGTTTTGAGCCAGCGCTGACTAGTGGTAAAATCTAATATTCACATGCTTATAACTTTGGATTTGGTTGACTTAATTTCATGGGAGTCCTTAGGGATCTCCTTAGTCCAACGATACCAAACATGCTAGGTTTTGCCTTATGGTTTGATTTTGATTAAGCGTTTAAACAACTTTCGCTAATATCTTCGATAGTAAGTGGCAAAAAAAATATGCATATAAATACATATAAATGTCTATAACTCCTAAACGAAATTACATATTTTCACCAAATTTGACATGCTTATGTATGGGGACACTCTGAAGACACACACACACACACACACAAAAGCAGTGGGACTGTGCCACTTGGTGGCGCTATAACTGAACAAACATGAAATTGGCTCTAACTACAGTACCGTTGGTCTGATTGACTTCAAAATTGACATGCAGTGTCTTTGTCTCAGTTGCTATCATAGTCCATTATGACATTGTTGGTCTGCTGCTAGCCTCCTTGTTTGCTTCTGTTGTGCTTGGCCCCTTAATTGCTGCTTGCAGCTATATTTATTATTATTATTATTATCATTATTTCTTGTCATCACAATATTTTTACAGTATTATGAAGTGAAATGCTGATATTTTTAAAATATGTATTCTTTTCCCCCTACTTCTAGTTGTTTTGCTTTTTTCTAAAACAATCACTATGAAATTATTCATGTCTATGGCACAAACGTGCTTATTGGCAAAGCTTAATGCTTAGTGTTAGGGATGTGTTCATATTTCTAACCCTACGTATGAGCAATAGTAATAGTGATGCTTAGCAAGAGTCAATTAGAGGAGAAACAATGATGACTTTGACTGGACAACAGTGTCGGTGCTGTCTGGGAAGGTTTCAGCTATGTGAGAAATGTGCATGGAAAATGGTGTAAAATGAGGCTGATTGCTCTGCTCGCTCTTCGGTGGTGCCATCATCTAAGACCTGGCCACTGTTCGTCCATTGGCTTGAAGGAGGGGTGGCAGGCATCGGAGACACACATAAGCACATAGAAAGCCATGCGTCTCAGTCCCAATTCAATTTTGAGCAAATTGAATTAAGCAGAAAGAGCTCTGTGTGGCTGTACCTCGCTGTAAATCTGATTTAACCTCACGCCCCATTCGTCAGCCCCACGGACAGAGAAAGAGAGACACTTTTGTGAAGGGACACAGGGGGCATTTGATAAGAAACACCACATCTGGGTCAGCGAGGGTAATGGATCTGAATGTCTCGTGGTGAGGGGAGGTGGGGGACGGGACAGTGCGTTTAATGCACTTTAACGCTTATGACCCAAATGGAATCACCAACAGAAGTCTTTGGTGGCTTCTAAGCCTCACCTCTGCTGATTTGCTTAATGAGCAAGATTTCTCATTTAAGAAGCAGGAGCGTTAAGAAGTAGTAGTAGTCAGTGTAATCAAATGGTCTGCAGAGTATAACCCAAAATGTCACTGCAACAGATCATAAAACTGAAAAACGAAGCTAAGTTTTTGCTTGCATAAATAGTACTAGTATATTTAGACTTGAAAGTTCTTCTGAGTACCCATGTTGTACTCTTTCCTAGCGTTGTCGACTCACCCCGTGGAAAATGGGAGCTGAGCCGTTTCCATTGGAGAGATCCGGAGAGCAGGCGGTGTTGCGGGAGGACGGGGACATGCTGAGGTCCACAGCGGGCGGTGTGGGGGTCTCGGACTTGTCCTGCAGGACACCTGCAAACACACACCTCTGTTATACTCCCTGCATTTATATTTGATGTTATACTGAATCTCTCTTGTTTACCTGTGTGTGGGGAGGCTGGAGACGCTGGAATGATGACTGCGGTACCGTCGTCTGCCATCCGTAGCTGCCCGGCCCCCTTGGCATGTATGGGAGAGGGAGTGAGAGTGGACGGAGACATGGCACCTCTGTCCCGCCCACCGACCCGCCCCCTCGGCACCTTTAGGTCCAGTGGCTCATCTAAGGACAGCATGACAGCATGCGGACCGGAGCCTGAAACCTTTACAGACAGACACAGAGAGCAATTTAGGTGAGAATTAACATGCAGATGGGAAGGTTTTTTTTTGGATTTTGGTGATAGTTGTTGGGGCATCTCTTTACTTTTTAAATGTAGTATGTTTTAAAGGAATGGTTTACCCAAAAATGAAAGTTATCCCATGAAGGTTATCACCCTCAAGCCAACCTAGGTGTATATGACTATCTTCTTTCAGATGAATACAGTCAGAGGTATATTTAAAATTACCCTTGCTCTTCCAAGCTTTATAATGGTTGTGAAAGGGGGACCACATTTTGAAGCCAAAAAAAAAAAATGCATCCATTGATCCATCATAAAAATAATCCATACGGCTCCAGGGGGTTAATAAAGGCCTTCTGAAGTGAAGCGATGCGCAAGTCGACTTAACCTGTGATGCGATGTATGACGCATAATGTAGGAGTATAAGCTTAGGCGCCTCTTGCGGTTCAAACAAATAGAGCTGTGCAACAAACTCAAGCTCTTCTTCTCTTATATTGAAATCCTCTGAAATGTCTCTTTAAAATTCTTGTTTTACTGTCCCTTTAATGTCAGATATGAATGAATTTAAATCCCTAAAAATAAGAAGTTAGGGGCAAAATGTAATATATTTATATATATATATATATAGATAGATAGATAGATAGATAGATAGATAGATAGATAGATAGATAGATAGATAGATAGATAGATAGATATATAGATATATCATGACAACTCAGAGAAGAGTTTAGCATGATAATGGCTAATATGACAAATAGATTTGTCATATTACATGACGGAATAGATTTGCTACTACACTGCTGATATTCCTGCAAGTACAGTATCTATACAGGTGGAGCTGGGGAGGTGGAGGGTTTCAGAGGAACTCTGCTATAGCGAACACTGACCAACTATTTAAATGTTGAGCAGCAAGGTCATTGGCTGCAAATACAACAGGAATCAATCAGCTTGTGCCATGTAGTTAACAATGTAATTGTCAACAGGTTGCGTTAAGGACCCATCAGTCTGCGACATCATTATTTATAGAACATAATCAGCTCTGATCATTTGCTTTTGCTTTGTTTTTTTTAATTTTTTTAAAAACAATTGATCATCCAAATTTTTATTTACTACTTAAAAAAATACATATGATCATACACTAGCAATCAAAAGTCAGAAAGTAGTTTTTTGTTTTTAAGAAATTCGTACTTGTGTTCAGCCAGGATACTTTAAATTGGTCAAAAGTAAATGTAAAGACATTTATAATTGTACAAAATTTCTATATCAAATAAATTATGTTCTTCTGAACTTTCCATTCATCAAAGAATCCTGACAAAAATGTATAATCATGATAATAATCAGAAATGTTTCTTGAGCATCAAATCATCATATTAGAATGATTTCTGAAGGATCATGTGACACTGAAGACTGGAGTAATGATGCTGAAAATTCAACTTTGATCATAAATAAAGTACATTTAAACAAATATTCAAATAGAAAAAAAATATTTTAAATTGTAATAATATTTCAAAATTTTACTGTACATTTAATCAAATAAATGCAGCCTTGATGAACATAAGAAACTACTCTAATTTGTGTACATTGTTGCATGGAAGCAATTTGCATACTCCGCATACTATGCATCCTAAATTCAGTAGCGCAGAAATAGTGTGAGTAGTATGATAGTATACAGCCTCATATGTAAACACACACAAATCCTGAATTTCACTAGAGACATTCATACTCGGCAAGAAAGTTTTTCTCCCTCTTGCTCATTGTCTTTCTAAACACCGTAAACAAAGTCAGCGCCCCTGAAAAACCATCCCCGATCTCACACAATTACTTTCACCAGCTTCCCCTCATTCCCCCCCGCCTCAAACTGTCCTCACAAAGCACACTGGCAATTACACCCATTACTGCTTCCACATTCCTCCCGACTCCATGTGAAATACAACATTCACAAAGCTCCACCTTTAACCACAGTTTCACATCTCTTTTTGTGTGACATATATAAGTGCGTATGCATGCGTCCAGTCATGCTGAATGGCTCTTTGAGAGGGTTTAGCTTGTGCCAACATGAGGAAGGTCAGCGAGGTGAAGGCAGCGGGTGATCGAGTTCAACAACCCAGCCGACAGGACCAATAATCAGCAGATAACCGCACACAGAGCTGCATTATCAACCAGATCTGCATCTTCCGCCCCCCACACACACTCGCACAACATCTTCTGACCCTGAACTGCGTCCTGAAATGAACTGTGTCCTCGGGAAAAGTTCACAAATGGTCCGCTTTTTTGGTCTTTGATGGCATGCCAAAGAAACAGACAGACAACAACTTGCTTGGAAAAAAAAGAAAATGCTGATTGGTCACAAGAATAAACAGTTTGCGTCATGGCAGGAGTTAATGTGCAATCTGTAGTATCTCCAGCCGTCTGGTGTTTTATTTGTAAGCGTCCTGAAGCGGAGAGGTTACCCGTGCGCTATCTCAGACTGGGGTGCGGTTAGAGATGTGATATGTGTGGCATGTTAAGGGTTTAGTTAATGATTTTCACATAATTGTGTCTCAATACAGCGGATAAAAACTCACTCTGTGTAACTCGACTCTATTATGTACTCTGAGCTTCCAGTCAGAACCTAAAAACATCATTCAATTCCACATATTTCTGAATGTATCGGGACATTTAAACAAGAAAAAACATGTAGGGAAGGACTTGTTTTTATTCATTAGGATTCGAAGTGTCAGTGTTTTTCATTTGTGATGTGATCTGCGAAAACCCATCACATGGTGAAATTTTACCAATTACATGTTTCAATAACATATTCGATTCGAGCCCTTTCCAAATCTGTTTTTACTTCTTTCATAGCTTGTCTGTAACAAAACTTGTGGTTATCTGAAGTCAGCTGATCGCTCTGATTTTCAAGGAATGGAATTCTGAGAAAAACAGGTTTAAATAACTATCAACCCCTTTTTCGCACAGACATGAAAATGCACTATCCAAACATAAATGGTTGTCATTCAAGAATGCTTTGGAATATAGACCTAAGGTTGGTCTTGTTTTAAAGAAGACACTAGTGAGATTATTGTAGAAGTGAAATAAATCATGAAAGTGAAATAAAAAAAAAGTTATAGAAGTTTAAGTTTTAGCAAATGTAAAAATATAATTGTTTATATTTTATAATAATATATTACAAAGCATGTTTTACTCTTAAACTGCAAGGAAATAAAAGCCAAAAATGTCAACATTCCAAATTTTAGGTTTAAATATTTCAAAAATGAGCTTTCAGTAAGATTTTGTTTAGGCGCAGTACCAAACTTTTTCACTAGATGACACCCAAGCTCCATATCTGACCATTTAAGGGCGCCTGCATTTATTTGAGTGTTCTGAACTATATATTTTCATATTTACAGACATTTTATGAAGTAGACATCCTATTCAGAAGTAGTATGGGCAGTATTTGATTTGAGTTTAACCTCTAATAAACACATAATTAGAACATGTGTGTTTATTATAGTTTCTTTGTGCTCTTGTGCTCCGCCTTCTCACGATATTAGAAAAAAAATATTTGCGTGCCGTAGTTTACACAGGACTGTCTGGAAATTTGCATTAATAAACCTTCATTCTACATGTTATGTGGTTTATTTTGATAGGTGAACTTTGTAGTGTTAAGAGAGGGAAAGCTATGGCCGGTGAAGTTTGCTAAGATATTTTCAGAGATGATAGACAAGATGTTATAGAATGATAATTTAATGAAAACCCAATTTTCCGACGGGTTTTCCCAGATCGCATTACATTTGTTTAAACAGTAAGGCCAGATCCAGTTTTTGCATATCCAGATTTTATCCAGTCTGGACAGCAAAAAAACACATGAAATCGGATTCAGAGGTGGTTTGATTGCGATTCCGATCAGATTTTTACAGATGCGTCTCAGTCTGGACGATCTGGTTCAGTGTTGCCAAGTCCGCGGTTTTCCTATGGAATTGGGCTACTTTAACACCACGGGTTGTTTTTCATGTCCGCGGGTTGAAGCGACCCCAAATAACATGATATTTAGCCCCCAAATGTGAATTTTACCAGGGGAACCCCGCCAAAAACACAGATTTTACCTGCCGGAACACCATTTTTACAGGGGGACTCCCCCTGAAACACGTTTTGCCTAGTTTTGAATAGCAATTGGGTGGGTTTTGTTGTGAAAACCTGGCAACCCCGCTCTAGCTGTTTAAATAGGATTTCAAATCGGATTTCAGTTTCAAGTCTTTTGTGTTACTGTTAATGCGGCACACAATGATAACGTTGAAATTGGTGACGGAAATGCCGGAAGTATTCATACACAGTAAAATCCCCAGAGTTAAATCAACTCTGCTCAGAGTACATATGGTCCCTCTCTGAATAGTGTTAAAGTAACACGGAAGCAGAGTTAAAGTTAATGAGATAATTAAGCAATTAATAAGGCTGTGACTGAAGTCAGTTGTAGTTCTTGTGTTTCTCTTTTCTTCAGTGATTCTGCTTGTTAACAGCAGGTGTTCATCACTAATGCACAATCATCACTTAACTGCTTAATTATCTCATTAACTTTAACTCTGCTTTAGTGTTATTTTAACACCATTTAGAGAGGGAACATATGTACTCTGAGCAGAGTTGATTTAACTCTGGAGATTTTGCTGTGTACAGTGTTCAAATGGTATTTCCAAATATTTCGGCATTTTCCGATGGAAGTTAAGCTTCACGCTCGTGCAGTGCATTGTGGGATTGACAGCAGACTGGAGAAAGCGTTGAGAGCGTCAAAAGGTCGGCAGTTTATGCAAATATCAACTTTATGCAAATATCAAGCGAAAAACGTGGTCGGCAGCACGAGGTTCGGGTAATGACGTCTGTCTTGAGCGTTTAAAAATATGCTTGTGCTGGTGTCATGAAAAATTCTTTAGGACCCAGGTGGTAATACCTGATCAAAAGTTGTTATTGTGTTAAATATGTTAAATATTGCAGTTTTAAGATTATGAAGATGAACACTGATTAATTATTATTAAATAACATCCACTGATGAGCTGACAGCTACAGAACCAGGATGGTTTTAAATTAGGTCAATTTTAAGGATGCATTATACCAAATTGCTTATCAGCCAATTTTATTTTCTGCAATGAACCTTTATCTAAATAGTGTGTTGAAGTATTATTAGCCAAGGGTTGTGTGCACTGTGCAGGGCTGTGCAACTTTTTTGCTCACCAGCCACTGTGGTTAGTGGTGTTCCAAAGTTACTAGCCACTCAGCATTTTCACTGACCACAATTTTGACATCGATACCATAGGGAAAAACTGCCATATAGATATTTTAATATTATCTCATAATTTGGTAGCAGGTATATTAGGCTGCTGTCACTTTAAGACCTGACGCATGGATCCATTATACTGTTACACATGCGTTTTCTTTCTCAACTGTTTACATGGGTGTAAGCACAAAATTTGCGGGAATGAGTGCGAAATAAGCACAATCACACGCCGAAATTCAACACCAACAATATTCATCTGAGAGATGAGAGTGCAAGAAAGAGCTGCTATCTATTCAGCAGAAAATGAGTATTGGAAGTGTTATTTTTCAATGTCTATATGTATAGAAAAATCTATATTTTTGACATCGCACACAGTTTATTATTTCAGATGCCTTTTAAAAAGGCTAGAATTGGAAAATAATTTATAGCCTATATATTATATATAAAATTCAACCCACCAAAATGGCTAGTAGGACCGACTGCATTACTGCGGGTGTTAACACAAGCCCTGGTTGTGTTTCTTCTGACGGACATGAGGGTGCTCAGCCCTGATCCTGGTTATCTGCCTTCCTGCTGTTTAGTTTACTGCTAACACACCCGCCTGTGATTTTTCTAGTGAACTCAAAGACCTTGATTAGCTGCGTCAGGTGTGTTTGATTAAAGTTGGAACTCCGTCAGATGGTAAGACCGCCAGGGAAGTTCATACTCCATAAGTTTCGAAATCGTATTTACAGTGTGATGTGTTCAAGTGTTTTTGGTCAGTATGATAGAAACATTTTGGCCAATTTAACATTTCTTTCTCAGTTTCACTTCTAGCTAAAGAACGGATGCATTTTTGCACAAACCTGCTTCTAATTGAGTGGTATATTCTGACAAGCTTGATCGTCATTCTTCAGTGCACTAAAACGTGCACAAACTAAATCATATAGAGATAGCATTCACAGTGAAAACTTATGTTCAATGCCAACTACAGTAGCTTCCGCCATTATTCCTGAGCTCCCACATGGTTCGGTCAAGAAAGACAGAAGTTTCCAACACAAAAGAGCTCCTCACGCTGGTTACGGCTCCATGTGTAAACCATTACTAGTTCATGCCTAAGGCCAGCTGCAATAAATCATCTCTTCCTTATTTTAATTAGCCCCCCAAACCGTCCACGTCCGACCCCCCTCACATTTCCCAGACTGCTCTACAATGGTACAATCCAACCGGCTTGAGGAGAAGATTCTGGATGAGGAGGGGGAAGTCGTGTCATTTTTCTGCTGAAAGGTAGGTGATAAATGGCTCTGAGGAATGGGACGGGTCAGGGTCGGGTACTTTTTGACAGGCTACAGATTTATAGTGCATGCCTGTCATACGACTTCATAAACGCCTAACAACATAAGTTCTTCATGCCTGGATCAGCCACATCCCATCTGGGGTTAAAGATCATGAGGTTTGCAACACAAATCCAATCCTTTGTATGAATAAGAAGGGACTTGACATAGATGATAATCTGATTTATCACATTAGGGTATTCATCCGGCATATTGGGTTTTTGAGAAATACAGTTTTACCTGAATAATAACATGATAGATTAACAATACTTCCTCCAAATGTTGTCCAAACTAGTTTATCAGAGTCTAAACAAATTCGTATTGAACAACGTTGCGGATTTGCCCAACAGTTGATTATGATATGATTATTTGTTGTTGCTTTTGTCAGCACTGTTGTTTATTTCACGTCTTTACTCTCTAAAAAATGCTGGGTTAAAAACAATCCAAGTTGGGTTGAAAATGGACAAACCCAGCGGTTGGGTTAAAAGTTTGCCTAACCTGCTGGGTAGTTATATTTAACTCAATTATTGTTTAAAAATTACTGTATTGCTTGCTTAAAATTAACCCAAAGTATGTTGGAAATTAACATTTATTAATATGTTTAATGAATAACAATTAAACAATATTAAATTGCTTATTAATGAATGTTCACCTTTTGATTATTATTGTTGCCTATTGATTTTGAATTTCCAACATATTTTGGGTTCATTTTAAGCCAGCCATAGTCATTTTTAAATGATAGTTGAGTTAAATAAAACTACCCAGCACATTGGGCAAACATTTAACCCAACTGCTGGGTTTGTCTATTTTCAAACCAACTTGGGTTGTTTTTAATTCAGCATTTTTTTTTAGTGTACTCTGTTCTTTTTAGAGTGTTTTTAGAATGTTCCTCGTCTACTTACTTTCTCTTTGTCGTCTTGGTATCAATGTGTGCTCGGCAAGACCGTTTTGTGCTTGAGCGCCACCAAGTCACGTTTTACTGTAACTTCAGCATCTCCAGGCACGTGAACAAAAGCGCCAATCTCATTGGTCGGACAGTTTTTAACGCGGTGCGTCTATAGACGGGTGCGTCAAACCAAAAAAACGAACCCGAGGCGTTTTTTAAATGGCGCTTTTACGCCTGGCGTTTTTCGCGTCGGTGTGCACACACACATTGGCGCCCTTTATTTAGTCACGAGGCGTTAAACGTTGCCGATAATCGCGCGTGATATTCGTCCCGGTGTACAAGGCCTGTACACACCGGGACGAATATCGCACGCGTTTATCGCCAGCGTTTTTCGAGACGTTTTTTGTGTTCACACCCAAGCGATTTTCACTGGCGATGCGCAGAGTGAACATGCAAATTCACTCCCTGCCAGTATGTGGCGCTTATGCTTAACGGTAGTGCAAATAAACATATTATATTAATAAAGTTAAAGAAGATAAAAATGCAGATATTAAATGGCATATATATGAGAGATGGTAGTCAGAAACAGTAGTGCAAATAAACATTTATGAAATAGACATTCTCAACTATATTTGTTGAATGTATATGAAAAAAAAACAACAAAAATACAGAAATAATACACATCTATTGGTATGGCCAAGAACTGGCAGAGCACCCATAGCGTGCGTCTCAATCAGCTCCCTAGTTCACTAGTTAGGGCACTGATCAGGGAGTCGGCCACATTCATTTAAATG
>RJVU01057378.1:3666980-3691832 GCA_003731715.1 Anabarilius grahami
ACACCGGGACGAATATCGCACGCGTTTATCGCCAGCGTTTTTCGAGACGTTTTTTGTGTTCACACCCAAGCGATTTTCACTGGCGATGCGCAGAGTGAACATGCAAATTCACTCCCTGCCAGTATGTGGCGCTTATGCTTAACGGTAGTGCAAATAAACATATTATATTAATAAAGTTAAAGAAGATAAAAATGCAGATATTAAATGGCATATATATGAGAGATGGTAGTCAGAAACAGTAGTGCAAATAAACATTTATGAAATAGACATTCTCAACTATATTTGTTGAATGTATATGAAAAAAAAACAACAAAAATACAGAAATAATACACATCTATTGGTATGGCCAAGAACTGGCAGAGCACCCATAGCGTGCGTCTCAATCAGCTCCCTAGTTCACTAGTTAGGGCACTGATCAGGGAGTCGGCCACATTCATTTAAATGATACACGACCTAGGGCGCTGTTTGAGACGCAGGGATAGTTTGTAGGGATCTTCCTCGTCTACTTACTTTCTCTTCGTCGTCTTGTGTGCTCGGCAAGACTGTTTTGTGCTTGAGCGCCACCAAGTCGTGTTTTACTGTAACTTCAGCATCTCCAGGCACGTGAACAAAAGCACCAATCTCATTGGTCGGCCAGTTTTTAACGCGGCGCGTCAAACCAAAAAAACGAACCCGAGGCGTTTTTTAAAAAATGACGCTTTTACGCCTCGCGTTTTTCGCGTCGGTGTGCACACTCACATTGGCGCCCGTTGTTTAGTCACGAGGCGTTAAACGTCGGCGATAATCGCGCACGATATTCGTCTCGGTGTGAACAGGCCTTTAGACTAATATGTTTTATTATATATAATTGTTTTTTACTTTTACACTTTTGTAAAAAAAATAAGATACATTTACTTTTACTGGCAGATTTGGTTCCACTCGTTTTTAACTTGTGTATACTTGATAAACAGAATAGATATTTCATCTGGAAAATAAGACAAAAATATTTAAGAATTTGATTTTTTTTGCAGTTTGAGCAAGTATTAAAGTTTGTCTGTACATTTTTTTAAATGGTTATGAAATAAGTATGCTCACCAAGAATGCATTTATTTGATCAAAAATATAGTAGTAAATATAACAAAAAAACAGTAGCATATAACAGTAATTATGAAATATTATTACAATTAAAAATAACTGTTTTCTATTATAATACATTTTAAAATGTAATTTATTCCTGTGATTTTCAGCATCATTACTCCAGTCTTCAGTGTCACATGATTCTTCAGAAATCACTGATTTGATGCTCAAGAAACATCTTTTCCAACAATGCTGAGAGAAAGAACAGCAATCTTTTGTAACACAAATGTCTTTGCTGTCACTTTTAATGCATTTCTCTTTCAGAGGTTGCAGAGTTCACTTTGAGTGTCATATAAACAAGAAAATAATGATTACAGAGGCTGTATTTGCCTTGATAAGAATTTATTGGCTGAACAAGATGTCTGCATTGCATTTAGTGAATTATCTCATTAAATCGGCAAAACAAATAGTTTTAGTGAAGACTATTATTATGACAGTTTGTTAAAGCATCATGTTCTCTCTTGCAGTGCACATGTGCTGACTGGAGAAGGTAAATATTAGCCTAAGACACTACGAGGGTAGCGCTATATCTTTCAAGCTTTATACATTGCAGGTTTTGTTATGTCTACATCATATATAAACACTGCATTTGTTTGTTCACCTCAGAAAACCTCCAAACTAACTCAAGAGTCGCAGGGAAACGGCTGGGTTCCTTTGGCCGAGGAGGTTCTGGAGCGATACAGAGCCAAGCAGTAGCGCTTGAATGTGAAGTTTTGGGAGAAGGTGTTGCTCTGCCCCATGCAGACTTCCCCACCCCACTGTGGGCTTGGCAGGGCTTTAAAAGGCAGCATTGTCTGTGTCCTGCCACCCCCTCGTTCCTCTCCCCTGTAGAGTAAACACTGAGGGAGAGCGTTTGGAGCGGGACGCTGGGTTCCACATGGTGCGGCGCTGAATGAAATGTTTGTGCCTCCGCTGTGACCCCGGTGGCCAGAGGCCTCGGCGACCGGACCCCTTTGCCCCCCACGGAAGTCACCAAATCTGCCATTTCCTGGGTAGGGGTGATGTGGGCAAAGAATGGGGTCAGGATAAGGCAGGGTCAACGAGAGGGTATGGGTTTCACCGGCCCTGTGAGGTCAAACCTCTGAGCTGATCCTAATTAACCCAAGATTTCAGCCCGCCACAGGTCACGACGTGCTCAGCGTGATCTATTTCTGCTTTCGGGTCATGTTGAATAGTAGTTTTTGTGAGTTAAGCACACTAAAACTATGTTACCAGTGGGAAGTTTTGTGTCAGAAGGTTTAATTGTGTATATAGAGTTCAGCTCACTAGTGTTGTTATGGTTGTTAAAAATGTTGTTAACTGTAATTAAGCTGAAAAACAAATAAAATTTAGAATTAGAAATGTTGATTTGGCAACTAGTTAAAATGTCGCACGATTAATTGTTAAAAGATCGCGATCTCGATTCAAACACTCGCGCAATCTCATTCCTAGCAGTTCTCCTGTATCTATTAAACCTTTGACAAAATCACACCGGAACATTCAGATCTGCGACGGCGCTGCTGCTTAGCCAGAGAGAGCAGTTGTCATGAATAGGTATGAAACAGCTTCACAGTCTTTTCAACCAAACAGTATTGTTATTTCTGTGTTGAAAATATTCAAATTATCACAGAAGTACTGGGGTAAAAGTTTATAGTTCGGATATAATAAACCAATAATGAAACAAGTGAAGTATTTATGAGTGAGTCATTGAATCATTCATTCAAGAGATTAATTAAAAACGCTAATTCATCCAATAGCGAAAGAAGTGAAGTATTTATGGAAGAGTCATTGAATCATTCATTCAAGAGATTCATTCAAAAATGCTAATTCATCCAGTAATGAAACAAGTGAATTATTTATGAGTGAGTCATTGAATCATTCATTCAAGAGATTAATTAAAAATGCTAATTCATCAAATAGAGAAAGAAATGAAGTATTTATGAGTGAGTCATTGAATCATTCATTCAAGAGATTTATTCAAAAATGTTAATTCATCCAGTAATGAAACATGAAACATTTATGAGTGAGTCATTGAATCATCCATTCAAGAGATTTGTTCAAAAATGCTAATTCATCCAGTAACGAAACATATGAAGTATTTATGAGTGAGTCATTGAATCATTCATTCAAGAGATTTGTTCAAAAACGCTAATTCATCCAGTAACGAAACATATGAAGTATTTAAGAGTGAGTCATTGAATCATTAATTCAAGAGATTCGTTTCAAAAATGCTAATTCATCCAGTAATGAAACATAAGAAGTATTTATGAGCAAGTCATTGAATCATTCATTCAAGAGATTTGTTCAAAAATGCTAATTCATCCAGTAACGAAACATATGAAGTATTTATGAGTGAGTCATTGAATCATTCATTCAAGAGATTTGTTCAAAAACGCTAATTCATCCAGTAACGAAACATATTAAGTATTTAAGAGTGAGTCATTGAATCATTCATTCAAGAGATTCGTTCAAAAATGCTAATTCATCCAGTAATGAAACATAAGAAGTATTTATGAGCAAGTCATTGAATCATTAATTCAAGAGATTCGTTCAAAAACGCTAATTCATCCAGTAATGAAACATAAGAAGTATTTATGAGCAAGTCATTGAATCATTCATTCAAGAGATTCGTTCAAAAACACTGATTCATCCAGTAATTAAACATATGAAGTATTTATGAGCGAGTCATTGAATCATTAATTCAAACTGATTTTTAAAAAATAATTCATTAAAATTAATTTAATATTTTAAATAGATGGCAGCAGTTAACATTCTATCAGAACGGCTTGTAAATTACGTTATTTAGTTTAGTTGTCTGTTCAGAATCGTAGAAGAATCGTGATCTCTGTTTGAAAAAAAAAAATTGAGATTCTCAATTTATCCAGAATCATGCAGCTCTTCAACTAGTTTAAGTTGAAGTACTAAAATTAGTAAAACTTAAATATAAATTAAATCTAAATTGAAATATAAAAAAACAAACTAATAAAAATGATAAATATTAAATGAAAAACTTAAAGGAAATAATTGGTTTAAGTTCTAAAATTACTAAAACTAAAAATTAAAGCTAAATAGAAATATAAAAATAGACAAAATCACATAACAAAATGACTAAAAATTAAACAAATTAAAATGAAAACAAAATGTAAAAATAAAAGCTAATACAAAATATTAATAAATACTGTAACAGAATATAAATAATATTAAAATATCACTGGTTTAGCTTGTAATGCATTTTTATATAGTGATGAGGTTATAAGCCTACGTGACCAAACCCATCATTCTCTACGGCAATACAGACTGAATAAAAAGCTTGAAATTGTGCACAAAATGCACATGATTTGCTCTTCATTTTGTTGCATTAGTGCTAAAAAGCTTTCTGTCTTTGAAAAGTGAAAAAAAAAAAATGAAATTGGCAAGCATGTACATTTTGTTCCAACCCAAACGCACATCACGTTGTTGTTATTGCAATTTTGAACTCATAAGTATGAATTTCCCAGGTGGACCTGAGCCTGGCTGATAGCTGTACTCATTTGTGAATGGCGGCTGGTGTGTGATTGTGTGTTTTATGAGCCAGCTGTTGGGTGTGAGCGTGAAACGCATGTGTTTTTGAGTGCGAGTTCCTTTGTACTGAACTGTGGGTGTAATTCTATATTCCCAGCGCTTTGGCCCTGGGAGGTCGTCCACAGGAGAGCTCTTTTACCCCTACAAACACACACAAACCAGATTGGGCTCACATCCCAACATCCAAAAACCTTGAATGAGGATTCTAATATCACAAATACATGTAAAAACATGTTTGAGCTACATTCTCTCATCACTGTCACAACAATACTTGAAGGAAAACGGCCTTGCAGGTGTCCAAAGACCTTGGTTCACCCTGCCTCAAGCATATCGTACATAAAGAGAGAGTTGTTTTTGTTTTTTTTGCGATATTAATGCATCGCTAATGCTCCCAAACCTAAGCTTTGTATTAAATGAGAAATGAATTCAATGGCTTGTTTTTTTTTTTGTTTTTTTTTGTCTGTCTGTCTGTCTTAGCACCACAAACAACCTATTAGCCATAGCTAAAAGAGATGACACTTTTTTTTATCAGTAAACAACTATGACGTACAAAATAGTGTAAACTATTTTAAAAAGCATTTTTAAAGAAAGAAACCGGTCTAAAATTCCCAGCAACTGAATCATCATCTGTGTTATTTGGTCGAAAAGTGTCTGGATTTGATCTGTATTCATAAGGCTACCCACACACTAATTCCTTGTCTGCATTGGCATTAGTACCGCTGCATTTTGGCTGGATTTAATGAGCATGTGGCCAGCTGGTTGAAATGTTGGTTGTAAATGCAGGCGGTCAGCTGGTCATGTTTTTTAGTCATCTGTATGTGTCCGCAATCATGAGCTCCCCATGAGACCACCTGCAGGTGATGAAACCTGCTGAAATTCTACACCACTGCTAAAAAAAAAATGTTCTTCATCAGAATTTTTTTTTTTTTTTTTTTNNNNTCAAAGATGTCCCACACCTGAAGGGCTGTGTCTAGACCTGCTAGATGGGCTGGCTTGGGGGTTTAATGTGGCCACTAACAGGGCTTGAAGAAACCCCTGTAGATGCAGCAAAAATATTTGTGGGTTGATGGATCCCTACACATCTGTGAGCCATTTTTAAAGTTGCCTTTTTCTTCGCAGAGTTTTAGGTTGTGATACATATAATGAATTATTTAACAATAAATGTCTATACTCTTAAGCACTGTAAAACCCGATAAGTTACGGTAACTCAAACCATTTGAGGAAACCGATTGCCTTAAACCATTTAAGTTTTAAAACCAATAAGTATGAGTACTGATTTTGTTTATTCCACTCATTCAGTTTAAATTCAGGTAACAGATCTAACTAAGTCTTAACAACTATATAGCTACTTAAATGGTTTGAGGAAACTGATTGCCTTAAAGGATTAGTTCACTTTCAAATTAAATTTTCCTGATAATTTACTCACCCCCATGTCATCCAAGATGTCCATGTCTTTCTTTCTTTAGTCGAAAAATAATTTAAGGTTTTTGATGAAAACATTCCAGGATTATTCTCCTTATAGTGGACTTCAATGGAGCCCAAATGGTTGAAGGTCAAAATTACAGTTTCAGTGCCGCTTCAAAGAGCTCTACATGATCCCAGACGAGGAATAAGGGTCTAGCGAAACGACCCGTCATTTTCTAAAAAACTTTTTTTAAATTATATCTGTTTTAACCATAAACACTTGTCTTGAACTAGCTCTCTTCTTCTTTATTAGAATTCCGGCAGTGTCGAAGCTGCTAAGGTTATTACTGCCCTCCACAGGTCAAAGTTTGAACTAAATTCTCACATACAATATGCTTGTGCAAGTATGTAACAATTAGTTCAAACTTTGACCTGTGGAGGGCAGTAATACACTTAGCAGTGTCTACACTGCCGGAATTCTAATAGAAAAGAAGAAGAACAGAGCTAGTTCAAGATGAGCATTTATGGTTAAAACGTATATAATTATTTTTATTTTTTTTTAGAAAATTACCGATTGTTTCTCTAGATAAGACACTCATTCCTCGTCTGGGATCGTGTAGAGCTCTTTGAAGCTGCACTGAAACTAATTTTGACCTTCAACCGTTTGGAGGCCATTGAAGTCCACTATAAGGAGAAAAATCCTGGAATGTTTTCATCAAAACCCTTAATTTCTTTTCGACTGAAGAAAGAAAGACATGAACATCTTGGATGACATGGGGGTGAGTAAATAATCAGGAAATTTCCATTTGAAAGTGAACTAATCCTTTAAATGGTTTAAGTTCATCAAACTCAACGTGATAAAGTTACATAAGACTAAACAAAAACAAAGCAATGATGACAGAACAGGAGGTTCCTAAAATGGGGTTTATAGCTTGATGTCAAGTTTTTTTATATTTTGCTATTGAAATTAAAGGATAAGGATAAATAATTATGTTATCATTTATTCACCTCCATGTTTGGTTTTTACATTAATGTTTACTTTAATTTTTGGGTGAAGTAATGGAAAAATCTTTTCTTTTTTTTTTTTTGTTAAAAGGAGATGCCACACCAGGTTGGATGTCAATGGCATTGGCTCTCGTAACTGAAAGCAATCTACCACTTTAAATGGGTTTAGATTTTAGAGACACTGTAGAAGTGAAGAGTATTATTAAATAACAGCTTTAAAATTGAATCAGTTTTATATATTATTATTTATTTATTTATTTGTATTTTTTTGGTCACTATACTGTTTTATTCATGGAAAATATCTGTATCAATATTCAACATTTTTCATTTTTTGTTCCCCAGAAGACAAAAGGTCACACTGGTTTGGACAGGCATGAGGGTGAGTACATTTTATTGAATTTTCCGTTTGAATCTTTCTTAAAAATGTAACCTCATGCTGTAGCATCCCTTTTCAAGTTCAGTGGTTCATTGCTTTGAATTTGGATTTATTTATTTTTTTTACCAAAAACGCTGGAACTGAAATTTAAGTTTTCATTTAGCCGGAAAAAAGAAAGAAAAATAAACAAAAAATTAATTTTCGGTAATTAAATTTGGGTAATCAGGTGATTGACTTGGTTTTGCTGTTCATGGTGTCATGTTTACAGGTGAGAAACCAGTCGTAGTAAAGTTCTTTGGCAACAAGCCACCTCATCTATTTCAGCCGAACAAATTTTTACATATTGCTACTGTAACCCCTCCTGTTCAAACCGGGAAAGAGGACTCGAACCCGCGTCCGCTGGCATGGGAGTCGGGCTCTCTAACAAACAGGCTAAAGACCCACAGTCTCCAGCGTCAGTCAGGGGAGTGAGGTTTACACTCACGGCTCTTACATGCCTACGTCCGTTACACTGTAGAATAATTTTTGGTCACGATGAAGTGTGTCCACACTGCTGACATGTTGTTACCTGTGAGCTTATCCACATGATGCTGACACAGTCAAAACACATCATCCGAGAAGCACTAACTGTTTCAGTCAATGATTTCGACCCTCCAAAACCATTCCAAAATCGAAAAATTTCTTTTGCAGTTTCAGTTGCTGAAATTTTGGTGTCACTAGTACAATATAATCTTCAAAGATCCAAATAGCAGCTGAAGAACCCTAAACTCTAAGTTCCAAAAAGGGGGTTTTCCCAGTGATACCACAAAAGAACCATTTTTGGTTCTCCAAAGAAACTTTCAGTGATCAGTTTTTAAAGGAACCATTTTTTTTCTTTGTGTGCAGAACTTTTTAATAATCTAAAGAACCCTTTTCCACTATAAAGAACCTTTTGTTCAGTGGAAATATTCTATAGAGGTTAAAGGTAGCGTTGATGCCAATAGAGAACCTTTATTTTTAAGAGTGTATGCAGCAGATAATAGTTCATTGCTGAACCTACAGTGTTTTCTACCCCTAATAAAGGTTCCAATTAGAACAGTCAAACATTTCAATTGCATAAAAGTATAATGGGCAAAAGTTCCACACAGATCTTTATGTGCTTCAGAAAACCATCTATGGTGCTTTAAGCAACCCAGAAACCAACACACTAATCTGAAGAACCTATAATAACACAAAAAGAGCCATTCAACAACCTTATACAGCCAAAAAGGTGCTGAGGTGAACCCTTAAGGAGCCTTTACTTTTAAGAGGTTTTATCGCTTTAACCATATTTGTCTCTCTCCATTCCTGACCTTCCCTGTGGCAGACTGACCCCACCTCTCCTGACGCACACACACCCAAACCATAGTATGCGTCCACCCCTCCTCCCCTGGCACACACACATAACACAGTCCCGAAGCTGAGAGATTTTTTCCTGCCGCCCCTCCACCTTCAGCCAGCCGCCTTCTCAGACAGGAAACCTCAGTTTCCACTCCGCCTCCACAGGGCCCCTCTCTCTGAGCTTTCGCTCTCTCCATCTCCCTCCTTGGATTTTCTTCTCCCACCCCTGCTGTTTTCCCATCATCTCTCTCCCTCCCTGAAAGTGTTCTTCTCTGTACAGTTCACAGGGTGCACAAACGGATGGCCCCTTTCTCTCCCACCTCATTTTTAAAAAACATGGCAATCGATCTGTTTTCCTCAAAGGCGCTCCCGCCAATGGAGCTTGAGATCTGTTGTTTGCCCCGTTTCAAGTGTCTTCCTGTAAAAAAATGCTTTGAGAAACGTACGCAACGTTATGTAATTGCCCAAAACGGAGAGGGAGGGAGAAACCGAGAATGGGATGAAGGAAGGAAAAATGGTGAGGAGAAAGCCACATAAATCGTGGAAGGATCTGAGGCGAGCGTCAGCGAAAGGCTGCCAAGCAGCGAAAGTGGGCCAATTTCTAAAAAAGTGTGAGAAAGATCCAAAACAGCAAAATGCTTTGTTCCTAAACCTAGTGAGCTGCCTTGCTGTCTATTAACTACATATGCAGCTGCTTTCTAAGGATACATGACTTCCTTATACTTCAACGTCAACATCACTGACAAATCTTTATTTAAAAACATTTCCTCTGAAAGTTTGAGTTAGAATACTTTGCAAGAGCGCAATCATAAACACAATGAAGGCAAACTAGTGAGTGGATGAGTTTACCTGTTCCGTTTAATGTCCTCTGTTAGCCATTTGTTAGCAACCGCCTTTTTCAAGACAAGTAACACTTTTAAACACTCACTAGCAGGGTATTACTGATGTTTTTTATGTCATAGAAAAAAATGCGAAAATAGCTTGAGCTTGTGTTAAACACAGACCTTATTTCAGGCATTTAACCAAAAACCCATTCAAAAAACCCACTAACTTCAGTGCTAAAATGCTAGCTCATTTCCAAGTTTTGGCCTATAAAAATACATCATCCCTGCAGCACTCTATAGTTTAATGTTAGCATGTTGCTAAGCTAACCATGCAGTAGTCTAGGCCTACTCTAAAAGAAATAAAACAAGACCAGTTTTAACCAGGCTAATGTGGTTTTATGCTATCTCAACCCTGGTCTGTTGTTCAGCTGTCTCTCAGCCTGAACATCTGAAAAGTTATCAGTTTGATCAGTGGAAACTATAGCCTGCTGGCTAGCTAAGATCAGCAAAACCACTTTAGGCTAATTTAAGCTGCTATTTTGTCAGTGGCTACACAAATATTGGGTAAAGTAGTCTGATTTTAATATTTACTGTCCAAAACTAGTTGATAGACTCCATTGACTTCCATAGTATGAGGGGGGAAAATACTATGGAAGTCAGTGGGGACCAAAAACTGTTTGGTTACCGACATTCTTCAAAATATCATTTTTTTTTTATTAGATTTTTTTTTTTTTCAGCAGAAGAACTTGAGGGTGAGTAAATGTTTTTAATTTTTGGGTGTACTCTTCCTTTGTGTCTTTCACAGGATAGATGGAAAGCAACATGATGGAACTGAATGTGGAGATTTTGAGATGCGAGACATTGAAAGATTAGGGATGCACCGATATGAACATTTTGGCAGATACGATGACCGATAATTCTTTGAAAGCCGATAACCGATATATTGGCCAACAAATTTAAGTCAAAATCTTTATATTGTTTTTGAGAGCCTGATTACCAATAAAAGCCATGTCCCAAGCACACAATTATAATATTCTCATTATAATATTATGTAGCCTATATGACAGTTTTACAGTTTACATTGTACTTAACTGTATTTTCCTTTTTGAAGTGATTTTAATCATATTTCAAGCAATTCAAAACCATAATGGTGGACAGTGCACATCTGAAGTGTCCCAGCTGAAGGAAATGATCCATTATTTATCGGCTTTAATATATCGGCCAAATTTTCTTATCTGACCGATAACGATAACATAAAAAATATTGGCCGATACCGATGTGGTGGCTGATATATCGTGCATTCCTATGAAAGATAATGACATATCGTATCATATTGTGAAAACTTTACACTGCAGCTTCACAGCCACACAAAACAGCACTCTTATCATGTTTTTAGAGATATGCTGCCTTAATATTTGCTCAAAATGAGCTATCTTATAAGACAGAATAATATTTGTGCTTATACTTTGTAACTGCCCATGCATATGATGCCTTTAAAAGCTGTCTAGTTAGGGAGCTCACTAGGTTTTGGAACGGAGCTTAAGAGAGCAGGAGGGAAGCAGGCGAGGTGAAGGACTGCTACAGGAAGCTTCTTGCCAGCCTATTGATGGCTCACGGCCAGAAATCTCAGACACTAAGGAATTCCTCACAGAGGGTTGGGAAGGAGGGAGGGAAAAACAGAGAGAACTGCATGTAGGCAGGGAGCACGACCTGGGAAAGACCCAAAAGGACCAAAAAAGAAGCAATTAAATACCGCTTATGCCAACCGAATCATCTCCTAAATGCGCTGTAATGTTGTTATAGTGTTGACAGACAACAAAAATATGATTTTATAAAGCTAATTGATTTAACGTCATGACAATCTAGAAATGAAGTGATCTGGCAAATTATTCTCTCAGCTTCTGTTTCGGTCTTCACTCTAGAAAGCAGATACATTAAAGTCGCGATGGAATATTCAGTTATGCAATATTGATTAAGCAACACAAATTAAAAATGAAACATATGCAAGTATGAACGGTTCACAATAAGATCTAAACCATGCTGACATTATAATCATCATGAAATGTTGTTTTTTAACTGTTTTACTTAAAAAATGGGACATATTTCCCAGTCAAAAGGATATGCAAATAAGATTAAATGTAGGGCGGAGCTTTGTTTTATCCTTCAGGAACTGATTGGATCGTGAAAAGTGGGTGTGGCATACCAGACAGACAGGTGGTTAAATAAGTCAGGTGTTCATAGGGGAGGGATTTGTGACATCATACAAAAAGTTTCGGAGGCAGAGCAAGTTGTTATATTTTGAAAAGATTATGAATAGTATGTAACTGTAAAAAATTATTTTGATTTATCACAACTTTTTTTCTTTTGTCAAATCAACTTAGATAATTAATGTAGTTAAGATAACATAATGATTTGAGTTTCTGTTGATTAAACCAATCAACTTTTTTATATTAACTCAAATTTTTAACTTCAATTAACTCAAAAATTTAAGGCAACCAGGTAACTTACTTTTTTTTAGTTAAACCGACAATATTTTTTTTTTACAGTGTATGAATAGTATATGTCCAATTTTAGTTCTTTTGTTGTTGTTGTTTTATGAACTGGCATTGCTTTGAAAAAGATCTTTGTAAATAATTTTAAATAAAAGCATGAAAAATAACAGCATGATGTGAGTAAATTGAAAACAGAATCTTAGGGTTTTTTGTTGGGGGAAGGGGGGGGAACTGTCCTTTTAAGAATGTAAACATGCTCAGTTTTGATTTAATGTTGCTATTTTCTTGTTTGTTTAGTCTTTTTTCCTGCATCAGACTGAACGTCACTGTTGAAGTGGAGACGTGTGAGGAGCAGAAGCAAAATAAGACAGACACTGACGCTTTTACACGCTGTATTTATCGTTCCTGCAGTAAACAGAAGCGAGGGTAGGATTATGAAACACAAGCTGACCTGACTTGACTCGGGGGTCTGAGCTCAGGGGTGGAGGAAGGGTCACGCCCGGGGTTTTTGTGTCTGTCACAAGATACAACAGCTCTGCTACATGCTGTTCTGTATTGCTGCCTGTCCTATCACTTTCCCCCCATCTGGAGCAGTCACAGATGTAAAAGAAAGCACTTTGTTTCAAACCGGCTTTAAACTTCATATAGTTCTTGACTCAATAACATGCATTTTAAAACATTTTGATAGTATATTAAGATATTCAGATATAAACAGGCGAGGTTTAATGTTTTGTACAGATTTCAATCAGTATTTGGAGACAGACTGGATATGCCATGTGTTTGTGGAACGTCTGATGTTTTTAGGGCGTTGTTCCATACAATTTTGTGAGGGCATGTAGCTTTAAGGAAACAGGAGGTATTGTGGAACGATGTGGGGTTTAGATCTTGGCTTTGGCAAAAGAATCACAAGCGCCTTCCAAGCAGCAGGGAACTTTTATATTAGATTCTCATAGCTTAGTTCTGAAGTTTAAAGTCACCATGAAATCAAAATTGGCAATTCTTGTTTTTTTTTATTTTTTAGTTTTTTTTATGGGATATTGCAGTATTTATTTTAAATGATTTATCAGGGCACATCATTATTTTTTTAATGTTTTTTTTTTTAATTCATCTGCCTCAATCTTTAATCAAAATAACTTCCCTTCCTCTTGTCATGACATCTCTTCCCATGTTTCACAATCCACATAAAGTCTTAATATCCAGCATCATTTTTGGATATTTTAACTGGAAAACGACTACTTAAAAAATGTGTACTCCAGTGTATTACAAATAATAATAATAATAATAATAATAATTTGCAATTCATTACTACAAAGTCCCTTTGACATATCAGTTTACTGAGCAGCTATTTTATTTAGCCGTACAAGTTTATACAAGTAATAAAATTGAGAATGATTGTAATTATTTAAAGGGGACCTATTATGCCCCTTTTTCAAGATGTAATATTAGTCTCTGGTGTCCCCAGAATGTGTTTGTGAAGTTTCAGCTCAAAATACCCCGTGTTTCTGAACACTTAGTGGATAAATTTATGTAGTTGCTGTGGAGTTGATTCAACTCATCGACTAGCATGTGCCGTCATGTTAATCTTTTGTGCAAATCCAGCGTTGAATTGACCCTCGTTTGTGAAGCAGTCCGGCGTAAAATGACGGCATGGTAACAACACTCTACTCTACGTGAAGCGGAATGCCTGCAACCCCTTCAGCCGTGACTGATTCACGATACAGCACTAGCCTCTCGTACCTTATTGCTTTTATAAAACGGTTACCACACAATACAAATTTTAAAGCCAGAAATATGTATCAGTGCAACTTTCATGAAGTAAACTGTCACTAAAAGCCTTCCTTCTGCCAGAAAAAATAGTCCCTGACCATGAACAGCAACAGAAGTTAAATTATTACGCCATTAGATGGCGGCAAAGACTGTCTTTATGAGTGTGTCAGTCAGTAGCGAAGACTTTTATATTGAAAAGACTGAATTGTTGTTAACACAAAACAAGACGCAACTGACAAATGCTTTGACTAGCACTGTCAGTCACTGGAAAACCCCTTAAAGGTGGTACAGAGGATCTTTTCGTCGACTGAGTTTTTGAAATGAGCGCATGCGTAAGAACAACATACAGCGATTGTTTCCTGCTCCTGAAGCAGATTTATATACTTTCACATGGAATTTGAACACCGACTGTAATCGCAGACTGAACGCAACTGGCTCTGACTGGACGCGTTTGAGCGCGATCAGTCATAAGTATCAATTTACATTCATAATGGGCCTTACAATCGTTAAGTGTGTGCGCGACTTAAAGCCGGGCACACACTTAGTGGATTCGTTATGTCGGACTCACCGCAGGTAACTCATAATCTGCAGTTGTTACTCCTGTCTCCTGACAAAAACATTGCATGCGGCGCCTGTGGAGTGTGGAAAGTTACTGGAGCGCGCAGCCGCGCACGTCTCTCACAAGGAACGTCATGGCAGTGATTGACAAGCCAGAGGGCCAATCGTTTACGCGACCATCATTGGCTGATGTTTTTAAGGCCCTACCTCGTGCACAGATGATGTATATTAATAATATTCCTTTCAGTGCACCTAATAAATAGTCTTTTATCAGTTTGTAAAGACAGTTTCAAGTAATATTGCAAAAATGTATAAAACAAAACATCCTCTGTACCACCTTTAACTGTTAAAAGGACAAGATGATACATCGGACATTTAAACAGATGTTTTATTATGAACATAGGACTGACCTAAAGGAAAATGCTAAATCTGAATGCAGGTAATAAACTCGCTCACTGGATCTTTATCTCACAACACTCTTCTACATAATACAGTAAGCTTCAATGAACAATATCAATTGAGAACAAAGTTTACGTTGCTAAGAGTGGTTGCTAAGAGTGTTGTGTAGTGATACACAGAACCGTTGGGTGAAGCGGATTCAATCAGAATCAAGGACAGGAACTAACCATTTTATAAAATAAAATATCTCCTTTTGCATTGAACTTTGAGTGTCGTAACTTTGCAGATGTTGTTTATGCTCAAACAGCAACATTACACACCAACTAAAGTTAAAAACGTGAAATCGTAATCTAGGTCCCCTTTAAGATCATGCTAAACAAGTGGAGTAGATGCACATGCTGTTGTCTTATCCCCTCTTTTTTACTTTTATTAATTAAAACAAACATTATTGCTATTATTTTGATGAAGACCAATATGACAATCTGAGTAAGCAAACTATTGAAAAGTACAGCTACAGCCGCCATATTGAGTGTTACATTTTCTCCCATATATTTTCTATGAATATATTTTCTTCTTATTATTTTAATTGGGTTTCATAAACAAGGAGGAGATTGTTTATGAAACCCAAAAAATGACAACATATCACCTAACTTTAATGCAAATAGAGGGGGAAAAGTTAGAGGTGAAGAAAGGCATAATTTCTAAAACAAATGTTTACTTGCATGATGATTCATGAAGGATGTGTTTTTCTGAATGCCAGACTTTTTAAATTTTCATTGTTTAGATTATATCCTTATCCTAATTCACAACAGCTCTTCAAATATCACCACTTTCAATTACCATAGCACTGTTATGTCATTTGTTATGACCAGTGTCCGAAATTCACTTATTCCTCAACTATAAAGCTCATGGCAGAGGATCACACAATCAGTACGCCTTGGAGAGAGAGAGAGAGAGAGAGAGAGAGATGAGATTTCATCATTTTTGTATCTCACGACACCATTGCCTTATTAGCACAGATACAATGCACCGCATAAACCTGATAATAGCACTGTTTGAACTGAAATCACAGAGCCAGGAGTAGAAGCCAAGGTTAATACTGAACAAACAGCCTAGGATCAGTGAAACTAAAAGGAAGATGAGTGATTAAGCTGGCATATACAGATGAATCACTATTTGGCAGCTGATAGCAGCATCGATGGGCTTTATTAGCTGAATATGTCGATAAACACCCACAAACTGCAGCATTCTTTGCAGTTTTTTCGTTCCATTTTACTCTATTACATATAGAGTTCGGCTTGCATTTGGTGTAAAAACAACTTACTTACTTAAAGCATTTATATATAATGCATTATAAATGCACACACACTAAACTATATCAACGTTAAACTAAATTGAGATGAATAAAGACACACATTTTCTATTTAGAGCTGCTTTACAGCTGAAATTGTATTCGTTTCATTTAGACATTTGGCAGATGCTTTTATCCCAAGTGACTTACGCTGCATTCAAGGTTTACATTTACATTTCAGTCCTTGTTTTCCCTGGGCATTGAACCCATGACACTGGCTTTGCTCTAATAATTAGTAACTCTTAATTCTCCCAGTTACATTTAGTGTAATGCGTTTTTCATAGCTGTTTATCTCTGAATAAATTGACTAGACTAGAGTTGCTCTGTTCGTTAAAATGTTTGCTGTTGTATCCAAAGGCCTGCCGTTTAGGGAAAGGAATCAAACTTGGGTTTCGACTGTGAGAAAAGTCTCTAGTTTCTGTCCCCGCTTATGTAATAAACCAAAAACATCTATCAGAGTAATGGGGTTGCTTTACGTCAAAGATATTAAGCTTTGCGACTACAATCTCTCAGGCAATTTGTCTAAATCGGCATTGGTCAGCCCTTGACTTGTCTTTTTGCCCAACTCTGTATCATTTCGGTGTCTCTCCTCCGTTCCCTCTCGCTCCCCTCCCTCAATCCGTTTTGATTCCTGCCGCCTCCAGCCACAAACAGTGATGCAATCCGCAGACTCCTGCATGCAATAACAGGGCCTGGAGAGCGCGAGCAGGGCAGGGCGGTCTGCATTTCTCTCGCCGTCTGAAACGAATAAAAATCGCTTTGGACGAGAGCGCCAAGGAGTAGGAAAAAGAAAAGCAGGGGTCTGGGATGGTGAGAGCCAGACAGAAAAGAGACAGCTCATATTAACAGCTCATTGTTTGCTTGTGGTTAGTATTTCTTTGCTAATTTGTGCTTTTAGGATAGAAGTGGATGGTTTTTAGCTTCAAGCATGAGGGTGGCATATTGTTCGGTTTTCTTCAAAGGTTGAGGAGCTTGGCTTAATCTTAAGGCATCTTCTAAATAGACAGGAATGTATTTTCAGAGAAGTGGGAAGCACAAGACGAGATTCATCCCTGACTACAATGCTCTTCAGATATCCTAGACTTACTTTAACTTTAGTTTAGCCTAAATGTCTACAAAGATCCTCACAGCTTCTTTCAAACCTTTAAAGTGCATGTAAACTCTGAATCAAGAATTCCCAATAGACTTCCCTACAAATTNTTTGTCCATTTTCAACCCAACTTGGGTTGTTTTTAACCAAACATTTTTTAGTGTACAATGCTCTTCAGATATCCTAGACTTACTTTAACTTTAGTTTAGCCTAAATGTCTACAAAGATCCTCACAGCTTCTTTCAAACCTTTAAAGTGCATGTAAACTCTGAATCAAGAATTCCCAATAGACTTCCCTACAATCTGGCTGTTTAAGGAAACCATGCATACGTTTCAAAACAATAATGTGTCAGTATGCTTGCTGGCTCCATGCAGTTGAAGCAGAACCAGTTCTCTCAGTTTTTCTATTCTATATTTTTGCATTGAACTGTCGAACTTTTTGCGAACGGCCTTTGACTGCACAGACCAGTCTCTCCACTCACCGGTGAACTCTAACAGACCTTAGCGTAGATGGAGAGTGTGATTACGGTCAGTTTATGGTGGTGTTTGTGCATATTTCTGCTGATTGTTCCTCAGATCCGCCCCTCGACTCGACCAAGCCCGGTCGGCTCTGCTGAGACAGACCTCCCCTGGAGGCGGCAGAGGGAAAAAGCATACGAGGTCAGCGCAGGAATGCCGGGGGATTGGCACCTGGCTAAATCCTCGAAGCATACACACACTCACTTTTTCCACTCTCTGCTGAGACTCCACGTGGAGCCTACCTACGAAAACAAGGCATTCCTCTGCGTGCAATCAAACAATATTCCACAGTCACCACACAGCTTGTGCAGACATGCAATAGGACGTGTCTGTCAAATGAACAGGTCAGTGAGTGCGTGAAAAACCAAGAGCTGTTAAAGGGATAGTTGAAAATCATTTACTCACCATCATGTCATTCCAAACTCACGTTGCTCGCTTTCTTTTGCAGAAAACAAAAGAAGATACTTTGAAGAATGTTTTGGCTGTTTCAATCCATACAATTCGTGTCAATAGAGTCCAGGGGCTGGAATCACGAAACTCTTCTGAAAGGGTTAGTTCACCCAAAACATTTAAATAATGTAATTTATTACTCACCCTCATGTCTTTATACAGCCGTAAAACCTTTGTTCATCTTCCAAACACAAATTAAGATTTTTTGATGAAATCCTATGGCTCAGTGAGGCCTCCATTGAGAGCATTCAAACTTTCAAGGTCCATAAAGGTACTAAAAACGTATTTGAAACAGTTCATGTGAGTTCAGTGGTTCTATCTTAATTTTATAAAGCAACAAGAAAAAAAAACAAAATAAAGACTTTTCAACAATATCTATATGGGCAGATTTCAAAACACTGCTTCGAAGCTTTACGAATCGAATCAGTGAATCAGAGCGCCAAAGTTACGTGATTTCATCAGTTTAACCAATTGATAGGAGATCCGAATCACTAATTCGAAACAAAAGATTCATAAAGCTCAGAAGCTTCATGAAGCAGTGTTTTGAAATCGGCCCATATAAATATTGTTGAAAAGTTGAAAAGTCGCACAAAAAGTATTCTTGTTGCTTTATAATATTAAGATAAAGAACCACTGAACTCACATGAACTGTTTCAAATATGTTTTTAGTACCTTTATGGACCTTGAGAGTTTGAGTGCCTTTGCTCTCAATAGAGGCCTCACTGAGCCATCGGATTTCATCAAAAATATCTTAATTTGTGTTCGGAAGATGAACGAAGGTTTTACGGCTGTAAAACGACATGAGGATGAGTAATAAATGACATTATTTTCATTTTTGGGTAAACTAACCCTTTAAGAAAATTTAAAGAGCATTACTTTCTAAACAGTTCGCAAAAATGTTCCAATTCTTAAAAAAATCTTAATGTTATATCTGTTTATATATATATAACTATTTCTTATCTGTAATGCTTTTTCAGATATTACCTTTATATAGTGTGTAATATAGCTGATGTGAATGTAAAACATCTGTAAAGTTTTAAAGATCAAAGTGCAGAAAAAAGGAGTTATTGTCTTCCAAAACAAAGAATCAATTCTGAACTGCCTGAAACGAGTCGTCAGTAATTCCAGTCTTACTTCCTGCAGAACTTACACAGGTTTGTAATTAATAATGCCAGTCTATGGTCTTTATTGGCTGGTCACGAACAACATCTACTTTGCCCCTTTAAATACTGTAGTTGTAGCAGAGGACTGGAAGAGTTTGGTTCGTGTTGTCGACATGTTGAGAAAATGCTTTTTTTTTCTGTGTTGCGAAATTAAATATGCTTTGTATCCACATCCACAAAATGAGGAAACGGCTCGAATTGACACAGTAAAAGCGACAGCATTGTTACTGTCAGAGCAGAGTAGACTAATCAGAACAGACTGAACCATCTGACCAATCAGAGCAGATTAGACCAATCACAGCAGACTGGGCGGGGTTTAGAGAGACCAGATCTTTTAAAGGATTAGTTCACTTTCAAATGAAAATTTCCTGATAATTTACTCACCCCCATGTCATCCAAGATGTCCATGTCTTTCTTTCTTTAGTCGAAAAAAAATAAGGTTTCTGATGAAATCATTCCAGGATTATTCTCCATACAGTGGACTTCAATGGAGCCCCAACGGTTGAAGGTCAAAATTACAGTTTCAGTGCGGCTTCAAAGCGTTCTACACGATCCCAGACAAGAAATAAGGGTCTCATTTTCTAAAAAATAAAAAACAAATTTATACGTTTTAATCATAAATGCTCATTTTGAACTAGCTCTCTTCTTCTTCTTCTCTATTTGAATTCCAGCAGTGTAGATGCTGCTAAGTGTATTACTGCCCTCCACAGGTCAAAGTTTGAACTAAATTGTCATATACAATATGCTAGTGCAAGTTTGAAACTTTGACCTGAGGAGGGCAGTAATACACTTAGCAGAGTCTACACTGCTGGAATTCCAATAGAGAAGAAGAAGAAGAAGAGAGCTAGTTCAAGATGAGCATTAATGATTAAAACGTTTATTATTATTAAACGTTCATTTTTTTTTAGAAAATTAGTGATAGTTTCTCTAGATAAGACCCTTATTCCTCGTCTGGGATCGTGTAGAACGCTTTGAAGTTGCAATGAAACTGTAATTTTGACCTTCAACCATTTGGGGCCAAATTGAAGTCCACTGTATGGAGAAAAATCCTGGAATGTTTTCATCAAAAAACTTAATTTCTTTTCAATTGAAGAAAGAAGGACTTGGATATCTTGGATGACATGGGGGTGAGTAAATTATCAGGAAATTTTAATTTGAAAGTGAACTAATCCTTTAACGAACCAGTTTAGGCACTGTCTTAAAAGAGCTGATGCTGCAATGTATATTGTGAGAAAATTAAAGTGTTTTTTGGCCTTGATGCATGTAAACTTTCTTAAAAATGTTCCTTGAATCCAGCCCTTAGACTTTCAAGCTCTAAAGGGACATGAAGGGAGTGTGAAATGAATCCATATGACCCGACTTCTGAAGAGACACGGTCATTGATGAACAGATCATAATTTAGACCTTTACTCACTTTCAAATCAAACCAAAACATTAAGACTACACCGAATATGGTAGAGATGAACCTAAAACGTCATGCGAGAACCAGTGAGGTTTAATGTTAGTCTGAGATTGTCGCCATTTTGATATAGTCTTTGTATATGTGCATTGATCAGTTATTTGATTTGAGAGTGAATGAAGGCTTCAATTTCAATCAGTGCTTGAAAGTTTTGGGTCCCATTGACTTTCATTGGATGGGCAAAACCAGCAGAAACATTCTTCAAAATAGCTTTTTCTCTCTCTCTCGTCCATCTTGTGATGAAAGAAAATCATACATGTTTGGAATGACATGAGGTTGAGTAAATGATCCCAATATTTTACTTTTTGAGTGAACTAACGCTTTAAATACACATGAGATTGTCCAGAAACTCAAGATGTTTGGGGTCTGTTTGAGATTGTCCCGTCTAGAAAAGCAAAAGCGTGCCTCAACACTTCGACCATTGGGTGGGGTGGCAAATGTCTGGGCGCAGAGCGAGGGTCTGGCTTTTCCTTCTATCCCACAGTGTTAACAGACTCCGAGCCGCAGATTTACGGGAGCTGACGAGCGCATGGAAACTCTGCACGTTGGGCAACGGCCTTCTGCCATATTTCAGGTCTCTGTAGCGATGCCGTGAGCGAATGACATGACAAACGTGAGCTTAGCCACTCGAGGGGCTCTTGCTTTTATAAGAGAAATAAAACATAAAACAGGCAGGCTGTACTTTGAGTTCAAGCCAACACTGGGCGCAGTGGGTATACTTCAAATTTTGGGAGGTGCCGTCTCAGACTCGCACTCATTTCCTCGATCTGAATATTACGGAGGCTCAAAAAACGTTTTTTGATCGAAAAGCCCATGCACTGCAAAAAATTAGTTTTTTCAGTAAAATATCTAAACATTCAAGTCAAAAAATACTGAGTTAGAAAATGTTTGCAGTGTGGCATGTGCTCTTGGGTGCACAAAGCGGTTAAGCTGAAATCAAGCGTAATTTGATAGGAGATGTGACTCTTAGCTGCTTGGCCTCAAGGGACATCAGTGGTGTCAGGATCCTGGTGGAGCACATGATAGAGTGCTGTGGTGATTTTTTAATTTTGCCAGGATTGCTCCGCCCCGTGTGGCTTGCGGCATGTTGACAGACACCTGTGTGCCGGGCTGGAGGCGACGGGAAGGTTTCTGGGAACGAAGAGCTGTTCAGGAGTGGGAGGCTGGGCGGGTGTTCAGATCTCAAAACCAAAACACATTGCGGTGGAAAGAAAACAGGAAGATGAAGGAGCTCAGAACAGAACAATGTAATTAGACAACAAATTAAAGTGATGTTAAATCAGGCATGCTGGTGATTGTTTAACCCAGAGATTCCAGAAACGTTTTTTCCGCCGAACCCCTTTGACCTAAAATATTTACTTATTAATTTATTTGAATAATTATTCATGATTTTCTGATGTAGGTTAATAGTCATTTGATATGCAAGTAAACAAAATATTTTTACAGGGTTGCCAGGTCTGCACAACAAAACTAGCCCAAAAATAGCCCGATTTTCTGTATTTTGGGGGTGGGTCGAAGTGTTGGTTGGTTGGACCGAGGGTGCAGTAAGCAATACCAATGGTTACAAAAACTAATGGCATCTACAAAAACTAAAATAGATTAACTTAAAGATGCAATATGCATTTTTTTAGTATCAATTTTGGTTGAACAGTCCAATATTCTTGAAGAATAGGACTTTTACATGGACAGTGTGCTCTTTTAATTGTTGTCATCATACCATAATAAAGTAAAAAAATGATATATATGTATCACCTTTAAACAACTTAATATCTTACAGAAAGTTTTATATATTTATTAAAATGTATTTAATATATTCAAAAACATGAATTAACATGACTTTTTCAGTTGGTTTAACTGTACCTCTGGTCGCGACACCTGACATATTGGTTGCACCAACTGACATTTCAAACTCAATTCAAATATAACAGGCATTAAAGGGTTAGTTCACCCAAAAATGAAAATGCTGTCATTTATTACTCACCCTCATGCCATTCCACACCCGTAAGACGATCGTTAATCTTCGGAACACAAATTAAGATATTTTAGTTGAAATCCGATGGCTCCGTGAGGCCTACATAGGGAGCAATGACATTTCCTTTCTCAAGATCCATAAAGGTACTAAAAACATATTTAAATCAGTTCATGTGAGTACAGTGGTTCAATATTAATATTATAAAGCGACGAGAATATTTTTGGTGCGCCAAAAAAACCCAAAATAATGACTTATAAAGTGATGGCCGATTTCAAAACACTGCTTCAGGAAGCATCGGAGCGTTATGAATCAGTGTGTCGAATCTGCTGTTCGGAGCGCCAAAGTCACGTGATTTCAGCCGTTGGCAGTTTGACACTCGATCCAAATCATGATTCGATACACTGATTAATATGTGCTCCGAAGCTTCCTGAAGCAGTGTTTTGAAATCGGCCATCACTAAATAAGTCGTTATTTAGTTTTTTTGGCGCACCAAAAATATTCTCGTCGCTTTATAATATTAATATTGAACCACTGTACTCACATGAACCGATTTAAATATGTTTTTAGTACCTTTATGGATCTTGAAAGAGGAAATGTCATTGCTCCCTATGCAGGCCTCATGGAGCCATCCGATTTCAACTAAAATATCTTAATTTGTGTTCCGAAGATGAACGAAGGTCTTACGGGTGTGGAACGACATGAGGGTGAGTAATAAATGACAGAATTTTCATTTTTGGGTGAACTAACCCTTTAACTTGGACACCTATACAAATGTAAATGTAAATCAAATACACTTTTTTATAATAACAACACATTTTCAAAGTTTTCCAGGGGTCATACCACCTGACATGATAAGTAGAATCAACCTCACCATTACTCGAAAATGTCAAATTATCTAATATTTATGGGAGGGTGACTAACCTTGTTAATGCATCTAAGGGGTCCTTTGGGGTTTTCTGTGTGATATCATATGCTGTCAAATGGTTTTCTTAAAGGAATATTGCATAAAATGGCATTTGTATGTCGGTCGCCCCCCCTGACATTTGGAGAAGTCAATTTTTCGGACAAAAGTTTTTAAAGTAATAGAATAGTCTTGAAATAGGACACTATTTCCCTCATGTATAAGCAATTTAACATAAAATCATGCCAAACTATTTGATTAAGAATTAAGTTTTGCTCTCTGCTTGTACATTCAGAAAGTCGCACCACCTGACATTTTTGGTCTTTTAAATACCAAAACTCAAAAGATCTATTGAATTTCAATACAATGAAAAGGGTTTCTTAAAAAGGAGATATTGTAGATCAATTTGATATATGATATGTGTTTATTAAAATTCTTTTTAGGAAAATAATGAATTTGGATAAAAAAAGAAAAATTGCATGTCATGTCATTGACCCATATACATACTTAGATTTTTAACTATTTTTAACACACATATATNAACCTCACCATTACTCGAAAATGTCAAATTATCTAATATTTATGGGAGGGTGACTAACCTTGTTAATGCATCAAAGGGGTCCTTTGGGGTTTTCTGTGTGATATCATATGCTGTCAAACGGTTTTCTTAAAGGAATATTGCATAAAATGGCATTTTTATGTCGGTCGCCCCCCCTGACATTTGGAGAAGTCAATTTTTCGGACAAAAGTTTTTAAAGTAATAGAATAGTCTTGAAATAGGACTGATACACTATTTCCCTCATTTATAAGGAATTTAACATAAAATCATGCCAAACTATTTGATTAAGAATTAAGTTTTGTTCTCTGCTTGTACATTCAGAAAGTCGCACCACCTGACATTTTTGGGCTTTTAAATACCAAAACTCAAAAGATCTATTGAATTTCAATACAATGAAAAGGGTTTCTTATAAAGGAGATATTGTAGATCAATTTGATATAATGAATTTGGACAACAACAAAAAAAAGAAATTGCATGTCATGTCATTGACCCATATACATACTTAGATTTTTAACTATTTTTAACACACATATATATATTCTTAGATT
>RJVU01057378.1:3691850-3707820 GCA_003731715.1 Anabarilius grahami
TGTTTTAAATATATTTTATATATTATATTCATTTTAATAATATTTATTATTAATTTTAAGATATCTACTATCATAGACAGTATTTTGCTTTTGCTTCAGTACAGTAACTATATAAAGGACAATTAATTCATTTTGCAAACAGAAGTTGTCTTAAGCGGTATAAATAAGCCTTTAATCATGAAAATATATCGCTGCCTTCATATCTTCTCCCTCACAAGGGTATCATCATATTTGCGTTACTCAAAATCTAAAAGCTTAAAAAAAACATTAAAAAGACTGGATTGTATACCATGACCCAAACCACACAACTTTTTAATTCATACCAACAGGGTTATGGATTGAGTTAGTGACCGTCAAAACTTCAAACCATGCATCACAAAACCACCAAAAAGAAGCTGAACACCAGGGTCCCCATGGTGAAAGTGCTCCAAAATGACCTCGCAGAACCATGATGTGGCCCTGAAAACCACAAATGAATGTTTATTGTCATATAAATGCTTTTTTATGAGTTGCTTGAAGACACAATGGACGTCGTTACTGATCATCTACCTCTTTCCTCTTTCAGGCACCTGCACACACACTACTCTTTTCTCTCAGCCTCTGTTCTTCTTTCCTTCAGTGTCTCTGCCAACCTCACTGTGTGCCTGTGTTCTCTCGTTCCCCTCACATGGGGCGCCTGTTTTCTCAAAGCAAGACCGCCCTCCCCTCAATGCTCGCCCCCCTCCGATCCCTGGCAGCCAGACAAGGTCAACATGACAGGATTTTTCCCCCTCCTTCCTGCTTTCTCTCACCCTTTATCTCCCTCTGTTTCTTTGACTCCGCTCAGCTGAGCGACAGGCTCCTTCCGAACATGAGGGGCCTTTCATCTTCAGAGGGAGCAAACAAGGGACAGAGAGATAGAGAGGCAGGAGCAGCAAGTACCTGGAGAGGTACAAAAATGTATCTCTGTGTGATAGATGGAGTGATAGTTTGATGCAATGAAACAAAACAAAACAACAAATAGCGCACAGTTGTCTAGTCAAATATACATTTCAGAAGCAAGCAGCTAAAATTAGAGGCCTTTATTGAGAAGTACTTTGCTTGTGTTACTGTAACATATTTATATACCATGATATTCACAGGGTACTCCAATAAAGAGTCAAAGAATACCATGGTGTTACCGCTGTGGTACTTTAGGGCTGGTAATGCATCAAAAATATATGTTTTAGTCATAATGATTGCACACGCACAAACACCCGGCCATCCACGTGATGTAAAAGAAAACGGATCCATGCCATCCATGTGGATGTTACTTTGACACATACCTCCTACCTAAGCATTTCATGGAAACGATATTCCCTGCTGGCTGTGGCCTCTTTTAGCAGGATAATGCGCCCTGCCACGAAGCAGAAATGGTTCAGGAATGGTTTGAGGAGTACGACAACGAGTTTGAGGTGTTGATTTGGCCTTCATATTCCCCAGATCTCAATCCAGTCGAGCATCTGTGGGATGTGCTGAACAAACAAGTCCGATCCATGGAGGCTCCACCTCGCAACTTACAGGATTTAAAGGATCTGCTGCTAACATCTTGGTGCCAGATACCACAGCACACCTTCAGGGGTCTAATGGAGTCCATGCCTCGACTGGTCAGGGCTGTTTTGGCAGCAAAAAGGGGGACCAACACAATAGGGCTGGGTAAACAATATCGATTTCTCGATTTTAATCGATTCTCATTTTTCTGAAACGATATCGATTCTTAAATCCCAAGAATCGATTAGTCTAGTCTGTTTTCATTTGATGAATGAGCAGAATATGTAGCGCCTCCCATCCAATAAATCGCAATAATCTTTGTGCTTTGTTACTTTTGATATGAAGCAAAGTCTCCGATTTTAAATGACGTCCATCTTATTATGAGATTCAAAAAATAAATACCGTTTTGGTGCTGTTTAATGTGGCGTGACAGATCGCTTTAGCGCCTCAGTTAAAGAGAAGCGGCAGCACGAGCGCATGTGAACATCCTCTCCTCCGCTTTAATACCAGTAACAGCGTGAAATAAACACGACTAAACATCTGAAGGTATGATAAAAGATACAGTACAACTTACCGAAATCGGTATCATGTCTCGTGTAATAGCTCAATCAGTGTTTCAACCTCGGAAAGACGTCAATAAAACAGCTTGTAAACAATGAAAAGTCATATTTTACCTCAGAAAAACATATTCAGTGACCACAAACTCATTAGCCAGCAAGAAAATTGTACTCTAGAAAGCAACATTCTGATAAATATAGTTATGAACCGTTACATATTCATTACAATGCTCTTAAATATTTAATGCATGTTTGAATGAATCAGTTATGACAGCCGCGATTTAAATGTTTATATTTTAAAAAAACAAAAACAAAACAAAAAAAGAATTTTTAGAAATATGATTATGTAATTCTAAACTTTATTTATTATTTAAAGAAAATATAATTGAGTGTAATTTGTGTTTGTACATAAGTTAATTTTTAACCTTCAATATTATAGTAAAGTATACCAACTGACTCCCATGTGGAGTTTACAGCATTAGTTGAGATTTTTTTCCTCTAGAAAATTGGCCATGTACTAAAACTGAAATACTACATCCAAAATAATCGATATTGAATCGAATTGCAAGCATGTGAATAGAAATTGAATCGAATCGTGGAAATTGTGTCAATACCCAGCCCTACAACACAATATTAGGAAGGTGGTCATAATGTTATGCCTGATCGGTGTATGTATAGTAGTGGCCAAAAGTGATGCCCGAAAGTGATATTTCTTTTTAAACACCCAACAAGTTTGATTAAATGATCAAAATATGAGGAAAATATTTTATATTTTTTAAATATTTCAAATACGAGGGAAGAGCAAAACAATTAACTTGAATTATTTGGCAAAAAAAATAAAAAAAAATGCATAGAAAAACAAAAAGCTTACAAGAAAAAGCATACACTGAATACAACATAATCAGCTATTAATATTTCATCTCTTGCTTTTGCATGTGTTGATAATTTCTTTGAAAGCCTGGCCAAAAATTATGTTGCACAATTTGGCATGTTTCATTGCATTATAACAAATAAAACAATTGACTCCAAGCAACTACGCAATATTTGAATAAAGGGTGTGAAGATGTCAATTTTCCTAGGCTGGACACCATATGTATGGCTAACCTCTAAGTTTCCAAAACCAGGGTAAATTCCTCCTAAGTAATCAATGGTGTCTCTTTATCTCACAAGTTGTGTTGCAGTACACAAACAAAGTTGCATTGAAGCTTTTAAAGTTTTTGAATTCATGCACATTTTAACCAAAAGCTATAGAAGTAAATAGTCCTTTGTTTCATGGTAGAGTAGACTCTGACAAAGAGTTACGATCCACTGTAGAATTTACAGAAAGTACCAAAGATTCCCATTCAACAGCCTCAAACGTGTGCCAAAGTTAACAGAGAGATACGAGAGCAATGGGACAGGATAACTGGAAAAGAGTTGTATCCTCTGATCACTTTATAATAAGGCAGAACGCATGAACTTTCGGGCTCAAGACGTGCCGCTCGTGATGTACAACTCCAGAGGAACTGTGGGTAACAGGAGATCATGGAAAGAAGGCGGCAGTCTCGGACAGTCTCACACACATTGACAGGAATGGATTTGCCCGGACACGGAGCCAAGCCCAGGCCCAGACTTGAGAGAGCCTTGTTTCTCTTTCTGAAATGCTTTAACTCCCTCCCTGCCCTTGTTCTTTCTTTATACAGCATGCTTACTGCTGTCTTTTCTACTTATTGTGTTCCAGTTGCGTTATTGTGGCTGTACTGGAAGATCCAGGCTGTTGGCTTTGCAAGTAAATAATAATAATAACCAGCTGTGCCTCCAGTTTAACTGCTGTAGCCCTTGGCCCGTTACGATCCAGCGCTTTGCTTATTGCTAACAGCTTACAGTTGAAACACAATTGTGGTGATGTGGCTCCTCGATTCAGTGTCATGAGGCAAAGGATTGAACCATTCGCACGATTCTTGAGCTTTACTAGTGGTCGATCCGATCAATGTGAGTTATTCAATAGCTGATGCCGATATCCGCTGTACCAGGCAAATTTGTACACACGATTTCATTCTTTACTAGTAGTGTTGTCAAAAGTACCGACTTCGATACCAAGTCAGAATTTTATAAAAGTGACAATACCAGCATTTCCCCCCTAGCATTTTGAGCGCTGTTGAGCGGATTCTTAAACACTTCTGATTGGCCATGTGTGTATCTGTGTAAGCGCTCGGTGAAGAGCGTTAAAGATGTTTATTTACAACATGTTTTTGAAGCGTTGATCATAGTAGCCAATCACATTGATCTAAAGTCAGAATTGCGAGTTATAAAGTCAGAATTACGTGTTGCGAAAGTCGCAACTCTGACCTTTTTTCGAGTTATCACACAATTCTGAGTTTATATCTCATAATTCTGACTTTTTTTCTCAGAATTGCAATACATAAACAATTGCAAGTTATAAAGTCAGAATTACATGATATAAACTTGCAACACTGACTTTATAACTCACAATTCTGACTTTATAACTCGCAATTCTGACTTTATAACTCGCAATTCTGACTTTATTTCTCGCAATTCTGACTTTATAACTCGCAATTCTGACTTTATAACTCGCAATTCTGACTTTTTTCACCGAATTGTGAGTTTATATCTTGCAATTCTGACTTTATATCTCGCAATTCTGACTTTATATCTTGCATTTCTGACTTTATATCTTGCAATTCTGACTTTATTTCTCGCAATTCTGACTTTATAACTCACAATTCTGACTTTATATTACGCAATTCTGACTTTATAACTCGCAATTCTGAATTTATGTCACGCAATTCTGACTTTTTTCTCCGAATTGTGAGTTTATATCTTGCAATTCTGACTTTATATCTCGCAATTCTGACTTTATAACTCACAATTCTGACTTTATATCACGCAATTCTGACTTTATAACTCGCAATTCTGACTATATATCACGCAATTCTGACTTTATAACTCGCAATTCTGACTATATATTACGCAATTCTGACTTTATATCACGCAATTCTGACTTTATAACTCGCAATTCTGACTTTATATTACACAATTCTGACTTTATAACTCACAATTCTGACTTTATATCACGCAATTCTGACTTTATATCTTGCATTTCTGACTTTATATCTCGCAATTCTGACTTTATATCTCGCAATTCTGACTTTATAACTCACAATTCTGACTTTATATCACGCAATTCTGACTTTATAACTCGCAATTCTGACTTTATATCTCGCAATTCTGACTTTATATTACGCAATTCTGACTATATTTCTCCGAATTGTGAGTTTATATCTCGCAATTCTGACTTTATATCTCGCAATTCTGACTTTATATTACGCAATTCTGACTATATTTCTCCGAATTGTGACTTTATATCTTGCAATTCTGACTTTATATCTCGCAATTCTGACTTTATAACTCGCAATTCTGACTTTATAACTCACAATTCTGACTTTATATCACGCAATTCTGACTTTATAACTCGCAATTCTGACTTTATATCACAATTCTGACTTTATAACTCGCAATTCTGACTTTATATCTTGCAATTCTGACTTTATATCTCGCAATTCTGACTTAATATCTTGCAATTCTGACTTTATATCTCGCAATTCTGACTTTATATCTCGCAATTCTGACTTTATATATCGCAATTCTGACTTTTTTAACTCGCAATTCTGACTTTATATCACACAATTCTGACTTTTTAAACTCGAATTCTGACTTTATATCACGCAATTTTGACTTTATATCATGCAATTCTGACTTTATATCACGCAATTCTGACTTTATAACTCGCAATTTTGACTTTATATCATGCAATTCTGACTTTATATCACGCAATTTTAACTTTATATCACGCAATTCTGACTTTTTTAACTCGCAATTCTGACTTTATATCATGCAATTCTGACTTTATAACTCGCAATTCTGACTTTATAACTCACAATTCTGACTTTATAACTCGCAATTCTGATTTTAGAACTCACAATTCTGACTTTACAATTCTGACTTTATAACTCGCAATTCTGATTTTAGAACTCACAATTCTGACTTTATATCACACAATTCTGAATTTATATGACGCAAAAAAAAGTTATAAACACGCAATTGCGAGAAAAAAAGTCAGAATTGTGAGATAAAAAGTCGCAATTACCCTTTTTATTTCATGGCGGAAACAAGCTTCCATACAATAGTCTATTTTCATTATTCAAAATGAACCGAAACTAGGACTGCAGATATACAAAACATAAACAGCAGTGCTTGCTTACCATTTTGAATATCAATCACGCTCATCACTTTCTCGACCCAAAAAAACCCAACAGCGTCCGACTAGAGCCAATAGTACAGAACACACCGAAAAAACTAAGCCGACCAACACTCAAAAACAGCCGACATTGCCTGATGGCTGACCGTTGCATCATGGGATGCACTATTGAATAAGAAACAAGCACACTTGCTATCTAATTCTTCTTTATTATCTAGTCATAACCTTTGACCTAAGGACTTCTTTTGGGTTTCTTTTCCTGATCTGTTAGGTTTTCTGTCAAACTTCCTCTCATTTTCTTGCAGTGGTCGTAAGGGGAAAGTAAGTGGCTGAAAGGCATAAAAGAAAACAGAAAGTGGAAAGAAGCGAGCAGTGTGGACGCAGTCTGTGTTTATATTGGAGGGGTGTGCACCGGAGCCCAATCCACTGGCGGCTCAGAGACGCAGGGACGGGTGGCGTGGACCATCCTCGGGTGTCCCGTGAAGGTGCAGAGGGGGGAGAGAGAGAGAGAGAGCGAGGGGTCCTCGGGCTGGGGCGGGACCAGGCTCTGCACAGCAGGGAGGACGTGAGCGAAACGTTCCAAGAGGAAACGGTGAGGCCACACTGTGATTAGTGGTTGCAGTTTAACTGCAGAAAAATGCATGGTCCAAGCCCAGCGAGAGAGGGTGGTTTCACTGGTCTCACCGAGCCTGTGTGACTCAGGGTCTCTCTGCACCGGACCCGAGTTTGTTTGCACAGCTCTTTTCTGCATCTCTTTTCACAACTGCCTTTAAAGCAGCTTTGGCGTTTCCAAGCATTTAAAATGAGGTTTTCCAGAACTACAATAAGCATTTAAATCTACATTTATGCATTTAGCAGACGCTTTTATTCAAAGCGACTTAAAAAAAACGAACAAAAGCAATTCATCAAAGAGCCTCCAATATACAATGCCAGGTTTATAGACCCTTTTCACAGACTCTGATGACGTGTTTCCAGTTATTAACATCGCAAATCAAGTTTTTTTCCATTTTCATTGTTTAAAAAAATTACAGTACAATTATAACACTGTGCTTTCTTACTTTAGCATTACATTACAGAAAACTCGTTAAAGCAGCTGCATGAGTGTTTCTAATACAAATTTGACATTTTTCTGTCAAACATAATCTTTTTTTTTCCTCTTTTGGAAAATCATAGAATAGCTATCGTGGATTTATTTTTATAGTGCTGTTTACATTTAGCAGTATAAAAATGTACCCAACTATGACAACTTCCGCTACTGAGTAGTGTTGTCAAAAGTACTGACTTCGATACCAAGCCGATAATTAAATTTTAAAAATGTCGCTTTGAGGGCTGTTAAGCGGATTTATAATCACCTCTGATTGGCCATTGCAGATATGTCTGTGATTGACTACAATGATCAACGCACAAGAGCGTTTGAAAGCATACGGAAGTGTTTGAAAGCGCACTGAAAGCGGGAGAGGGAGTGTTTGAAAGCAGCCGTCTATCAGCGGACCGGTCCGCAAAATACAGCTGTTTTCACACTCTTGTGTGTATCTGTGTAAGCGCTTGATGAAGAGCATCACTGATGTCTATTTACAACATGTTTTTGAAGCGTTGTTTATTGAAGCCAATCACAGACTTATCTGATGAGAGTGTGAACACAATGGCCAATCGGAGACATATCTGTTGAGCCCGTGAACACAAAGGCCAATCAGACGTGTTTATGAATCCGCTCAACAGCGCTCAAAGCATCACATTATTAAAATTTCAGTATCGACATTGTATCGAAGTCGGTACTTTTGATAACACTACTTCTGAGAACCCCGGAAATGTGATAAGAGTTCATTAGACCAGGGGTTTTCAAACAAATTTCAAACAAAATTCATTTTACAAGCACTGCTTTCTGCAACTATTTCTGCAAAATATTCTTTACTGTTTTTCAGAGAACTCTGAAAGTTTCCAGAATCTCTGATCTTTCAGTGAGGAATTCCACGTTCCAGGACTTTGTTAAATTCCCAGCCGAGCTGACCTCCCCTGACCCTCCTCCTACCTTTTAGCAAATGCTAAACATTTATTCCAAGTGGATGTCAGCTGTCTCTGACCTGAAGTAATGCAGAGCTCCATCTGAAATTCCCATCACCGAGACCATCTCATACTCTTAATACTCTCAATTCCATTGCAGAACTCTGAGGTTGTAAATCTAGCCCACGTGGAGGATCACGGGTGTCGTTGTTCAGGCTGAATGCTCTGTATGGGTTGCAGCCTCTAAATACCTTAAGGGTTGTTTAATTGTGGCTTCAAAAATACCATAAAGCAAATTACTTGGTGCTACTAGATATTTAACAACCAACAGAGACACCCAAGAATGCACTTTTGGTGTGCAGACTAGCAATTACAAAGAGAAAATGGCTCAAATAAAAAGTAACCGTTCACTCAAAATTACATTTTGTCATTATTTACTCATCTTGCCAAATCTGAATTTATTTCAGATGTTATGCTGAATGTCCAGTCACAAACTGTGACTGTCAAAGTCCAAAAGAAAAAATGCTTGTGTGCTATATTTTAAGACTTACATTGGCTTTGTGTGAGGAACAGATCAAATCTTCTGTTTTAGCTCTTGAATCTGATTGACGGTCAAATGTAAAAGGTTCCAAACTGGGATTTTAATAATTTTGGGTTCCCCAAAGAACCTTTCAGTGAACAGTTCTAAAAAGAATCATTTTTTCTTAGAGTAAAGAACATTTAATAATCTGAAGAACCTTTTTCCACTATACAGAACCTTCTGTGCATTAGAAAGGTTCTATGGATGTTAAAGGTTCATGGAACCATCAATGCCAATAAAAACCTTTATTTTTAAGAGTGTGTGCATCAGTGAGTGATCATTGGTTCTCACATGTCTTGTCATTGACTCCAAACCTGGCATGACACGTTTTGACTTTCTGTGTTTGAAATGAAATGGGATGGTTCACCTAAAAATAAAAACTCTGTCATCATGTTGTTCCAAAAGACGATATCTGGAGTCCAAACGACATTGGACTCCATTTGGACAAAAAAGACTGAAACAATTTTCAAATATCGACTTTACGGAAAAGGATTAGGGCCAAGTAATAATAAAAAAAATAAAACCATTTTGAGATTAAAGTCATTATAATGCGAGTTTAAACTCGTCGAGAATAAAATCATTACATTTTGAGAATAAAATCGTGTTTCGAGAAAAAACTTGTTACATTTCGAGAAAAAAGTCGAACTAAAATGTTGAGAATAAACTGATAAAATTTTGAGAATAAAGTCGTATTTAGAGAAAAAACTTGTTAATTTTCGAGAAAAAAGTCGAAATAAAATGTCGAGAATAAACTGATTAAATTTTGAGAATAAAGTCATATTTAGAGAAAAAACTTGTTAATTTTCGAGAAAAAAGTCTAAATAAAATGTCGAGAATAAACTGATTACATTTTGAGAATAAAGTCGTATTTAGAGAAAAAAGTCTAAATAAAATGTCGAGAATGCATTTGATCAGTGTCATATTCATTGTATACTGATCATAGATTCTCAACATTTTATTTAGACTTTTTTCTCAATTTTATGATTTTTTTCTCAAAACACGACTTTATTCTCGAAATTTAATGATTTTATTCTCTACACTTTATTTCCACTTTTTTTCTCGAAATTTATCGCATTTAATCTTGCATTATAATGACTTTAATCTCAAGATGGTTTTATTTTTTTATTATTACTTCGCCCTAATCCTCTTGGAGGATTAGGGCCAACTACTTTGGCCCTACTACTTTTATGTTCCACAGAAGAAAGAAACAAAGCCATAGGGGTTTGGAACGACATAAGGATGAGTAAATGACAGACTAACTAACCCATTAAATATTGGTCTGTTTCCCACACAATGCTGTCATATAGGATTCTGAATATAGTGCACAGATTTTATGGAGTTCCTTTATGAAGCTTTATAGAACCAGCGTTTGATCACGGTGCTAGCGTTCCACTGATTCATGGATAAAACTCGCCCAAACATCTTCAAACGCTAGCTAAAGCCAAGCGCTTCTTTTGGTCTTTTGTCAAATGTTGTGTTTAGGCCTCGCAGCGTGCACGCATAAGAACGTGTCCTAAGCCTCAGCGTATTCTTTCCGTTTGGCCCCCACGTTTGAGTAAAGAGCAGACCGGGGCCCCTCTTTAGTCACTGAGCATTAGAGAGCGTAATGGGCATGAATTCACAGAAGCGCTTCAGGGTGGGTCATATTTGGCAAACCATTCTGAGCATCGAGAGGAACAAGCGGTATATTCACAGGCCAGACCCCTCACAAAAGTACGCCAAAGCCTCGGTGTGCCAAGATCTCAGATTTCTGCAACGTTCAGCTCTGCTTCAGCTTATGGAGCTTCGCTTCATATGTGAGCCAGAAGCATTTGCAGTGTTTTTTGAGCACATCGTGAAACAGACAGTCCTATCGCAGCGCTGTCGGTTCGCACCGTGAAAACACAAGTCAATGCCAGCACGCACAGCTGGAGGAGAGCATACGGTGAAGTGAGGACTCGACGGCAATAATATGAGATGTTTGAACAGCAGCATAAGGCAAAAAGCTGTGCTCACACACACACATGTGACAGTATCTGCCTGGATTTCTCCAAGGAATGACATCTGGCAAGTTTGGGTCACATCTCAATGCGTTTATCAAGGACATGAACAGAGATTTTATGTCATTCTAAACAAAAAAAAGCAGGTTATAATACAAAACACGAAGAGGTCAAATGTCATGCAAACCATTGCACAAACGACACAGGCTTGGGTTACAATAAAGGCAATCATTAATCTCAAATGCATCCAGGTAAACCCGATTTAATCAATCCGCCCCCATACTGTAAACACTATCGCTCAAAATACTTAATTAGTTTGAGTTGGACAAACTTAAATTAAACAAATGAACTTTGAGTATTTTAGCACTTTCTTTTCCTTTCAAGTTCACAGAACTGATATATTTTAAGTAAACCGAACAGTTTCATTGTTTTGAGTTTCATGTACTTAATTCTTTTAATATAGTCGAACTTAAGTTTAACTGAAACTGGGCTGGGATTTCAATTTCCTAGCATGCTTTGCCATTGGCACTCGAAATGGAGAGTAAATGCTAAAATTAAGTGTTATATAATGTTTTTTTTGTGCAAGATTAATGTTAAGTGGGGGTTTTAATAGTGATTAATGTTTTGTTATGCTAATTTAGAAGAGTTTCTTTTAATGTGGGTTTTTGTAGAGTTCCCATCATGGTATCAAGTGGTGTATGTTGCTTGGTTTGAGAGCAAGTATGTTAAACCTTTATACTCATTCAGCAAATGCTACACCATGCTATTGTTAACATATTAGCAAGTTAGCTTTTTCTGAATTAGCTTGTTATAGCTAGCTAATTTTGCGCTAATACAAATGTTTACATTGGGGTTACATGATCATTTTAAGTTAAATGTATCAGAAGTTAAGAACAATTAAACTGTACGAGTACAAAATAAAAATCTGCCAGTTCTGCTTACTTAAATTTAGAATTTCTTAACTTAAAAAATTGAGTTTTGCCAACTTATTCGTGTTTACAGTGATGCACAACCTTTTTTCAAGAGCGTTTCTGGTCCCCCCGGTGTGAGATGCCCCTCTCACAGTTGGTTAACTATGTCCTGGCAGGCATCTTCTTTATCAATGGCCCCATGTGTAGCAGCCAATGAGGACGGGCTCCGTTCCAAACCACATCTCAATGTGCTCACAATTAAGCGCAGGGACACTGGAATTGCCTAATTGGATGATGGCTGCTTTATGTCCAGGCCTTAACCACTATGGACAATAACAGCAACTTTGCCAGAATGCATCATATTTGGATGCAATACGTTCTTTATTTCCTTCCCCAAAAGAAGTGTTTCATTTGCATCACTGTCTAGCCCTCGGAAGACAACAAACTCATCACATGATGCTAGATATACAACGTGCTTCCATACAGGCGGTCTGCTATTGAAGAGTGTTAGTGGAAGCCCCGCTTCTCATTCTTTGGAGGCACTACAGACTCCTGACTGTGGCATAAGCCGAGAACACACTCTTGGAAAATAGGTCAGGGTCTTTATGCTACCCTAACTGACCGTGCTCAGTGGACAAAACTAAATATGCATGCTTATATTGGCACGGCAATGCACTGGAGATCAATGATGCAAGGTTGAGTTCATTAGACTGACTTACCTTGTGTAAAACCTCCTGGATATATTTTGGCCCGGCACTGGTCTCCACCTTAAACTTTCCAGAGGGAATGTGTGCTCCAATTCCTTTGGATTGCAAAATAAGGACTCAGTTTTTAAGGAAGGCCCAGCAGATTTTGCAGAAGGACCTGTAAGACACTGTCACCAGTGGTTGAATAATCTACTACTGCTGTCTGAAAGCATCAGACTGTTGTCTGGACACACATGACAGTGTTCGAAAAGACTTGCAAGGAAGAAAAGGCGTCAATCAATCCAGAGTAAATGCGACAGATCGATAGTTTATGTCAGTTTCAGGCCATGAGAATATTCCCATGAAGCAGAAACCCGTTAAATGCATGCGTGTCAACACCAAGAACAGTGTCCGTACTGTTTTTTTTTTATCGACCCTGGAATGACAGATCAAGAATTATGCAGTGAAAACAAACAAACAAACAAAAATGGATCGTAGTGATCGTTGTCTTGACATCAAGGTGCATCGCTTGCTGGCGGCGCTGGTCCAGAGGGGTTTTTAATGGGTGGTCGTGCGCAAAGACGATGGAGAGGAGACGTCCCCTTTTCAGCTTCGTGTCCGGATGGTGTCTCCGTGTCGGGTTCGCGTTTTCCTCAGTCCTGGGGCCTTAATGTTGTCCTTGGAGACAGTGAACGGTGAGGTGGGTCTCCAGCACCCCGGACGCGAGCCTGTCCGTGTCTCCTCTCCTCTCCTCGGGCGCAGCGGGCGGAGGGATCAGCCCTGACTGACTGTGACTCTGCCAGCTCAGCGCATGTGTGCTGCTCCGCCCCATCCAGCGCCGAGGAGGAGGCCGTCCTGGGCTCCCGTCCAAACAAACTCCCCTCCAGCAGCTCCCCCTCCCTCCCTCTCTTCAGCGCTCTCAAGATTTTTATTGGCATGGTAATAAAGCTTTTTATCGCCGAAGCTTTAATAAACATTACCTCCTTAGACCCGTTCCTTAGATCTATTCATTTTGGGCTAGCATAGTGGACACTCTTGATTAATTTCTTTCAGATTATGCATGATATAATATAATATCAATTTAAAAATAAAACACTCTTTGTAATATGTTTCTTTATTGGTGTTATATATGACATAAAATCATATAATTAATAAAATGAATAAACAATAATTATTGTATAATAAGTTATGTTGCTATATGTTTCATACACGTAAAATGATGTACAATACTAAAATCTAATAAAAAATTATAATACAAAATATAGAATTAATCATTTTAATAAATATAATATTCTTTTTGTATAACGAAACTGATATTCATATTGGCTGTCAAATCGATTAATCGCGATTAATCGCATCTAACATAAAAGTTTGTGTTTACATGTTTATATTATATATAGGCTATATGTGTATGTGTGCATACGCACATACATACACACACACATAATATATATAAAGATTAATCGCGATTAATCGATTTGACAGCATTAAAATATGAAAAATAAAATTTAAAATGCTAAAATATAGGCTTATATTTGCAAAGTACATTGAATTTTTTTTGTCAGCTGCATATAGATTTATTTCATATAATATCTAAATTTGGTTTTGATTTTTAATTTAGGTATTATTTAAGCTATTTGATTTAATATGAGTATATATGAGTACATTAGGACAACAAAAGTTATTTTAGACATTCAAATAAAGTTCCTCAGTCACTTTTTACTCTGCCTGTGTGTGTGTGTGTGTGTGTGCGCGCGCGCGTTCTTGTGAAATATCAGGACACAAATGTGTATAATGACATGGGTATGACATAGGTATTACAAGGAGAGGGTGACTTATGAGGACATACCCCATGTCACCACTTTTCAAAAGGCTTATAAATCATACAGAATGGGTTTTTGTGAGAAAGTAAAAGTGTGCACAGTTTCCTGTGATGGTTAGGTTTAGGGGTAGGGGTAGTGTAGGGGGACAGAGAATACAGTTTGTACAGTATAAAAACCATTACGCCTATGGTATGTCCCCACATTTCACAAAAACGAACGTGTGTGTGTGTGTGCGCGTATTTTTGTGAGATATCAGGACACAAATGTGTATAATGACATGGGTATTACATAGGTATTACAAGGAGAGTGTGACTTATAAGGACGTTACCCCATGTCCCCATTTTTCAAAAGGCTTATAAATCATACAGAATGAGTTTTTGTGAGAAAGTAAAAGTGTGCACAGTTTCCTGTGATGGTTAGGTTTAGGGGTAGGGGTAGTGTAGAGGGATAGAAAATACAGTTTGTACAGTATAAAAACCATTACGCCTATGTCCTCACAATTCACAAAAACAAACATGTGTGTGTGTGTTGCACTAGCTGAGGTTTCTTCTTGCAGGTAAATTGAAGTATTTGGTGGATTTCAGCGGAAAGTCTTTGTTGCCAGATACTGAAGGGCCTTTTATTTGTAAGTAGGCCATGAACGCTATATCACAACAAGGATTTGAATTTTGCCGTATTTGCATACATTTTGTTAATACATTTTGTTACTAATCTGTATTATCATCTTCAGATGCCCATTAAAGTTGGACTTTACTAATAATCTGATATTAGGCTTACATTGAATAACATATCAGATTCTCATTTTCAGAATGAGTTAAATTACTTTAAGTATTCTACCCTTGTTAATTAATATTTCCTTCTGAAATATCTCTTGAATGCATCCCCATAATCTCTGAGGCAGTTTTCATTGTGGTTGAGCTGAACTAGGTGACCACTAGATGGCACCTGCCTAAAGCTGCACTGTTACTCAACATGAGCTCTGCTGAAGGACAAAACAGTTTTGTGGATCTCGGTACATATGTGAGGTGTCTAGTTTATATATTTATGATGATGTCGCTTCTGTGCAGTCAGACAGAGAGATCGGAAAGAGTCCGAAAGCAAAAATACAGAACAAAATTCTCTTATTTGAGTTTTGGGTAATAAAAACCTGAACAAAATAACTAATTTTACAATTAATATGATTATTAATCTCTCAAATAGCAGCAGTTTTAGTGTATTAAATGTTGATTTAAAAAAAAAAATGTTTTCAAGTAGGCTAAATAAGCATATCTGTTATTTAAAATATTACATTATTTACATTTCTGGTCAGGACAAGTCATGTCTTTCTCAAATGCTTGATAGATTTCAAGGGATTCCAATAATGTTTTGTCGGCTAAATAAAAATATGTTTCATATGTAATATCTAAATTAATTTGTTTTAATTTATGTTTTAGGTATTAAGTCAAGAAATTTGATGTAATATGTCTGAATCAATCTGACTACATTAGGCTACACCAAAAAAAGTCAGATAAAGTTCCTCAAAGTCACTTTTACAGTGTGTGTACATCATTGGGTTTCCTAAACCTAAAATATATGCAGATTTTATGCATAATTATTCCCAAAACACACTCAATGCTACATCCTGGAGCACAAAAACAACAAATCTTGTAATGGGCAATTTTTGGTC
>RJVU01057378.1:3707836-3777593 GCA_003731715.1 Anabarilius grahami
TTATAAAACAAATATTATTTTTCAATATTATGTATACAATAATATGTATAATTATGTATTTTATATAAAACACACGTAAAAAAGTGGGCATATTATGCAGAACTCGTAGTAAATGACATTTCTAAACTGTAATTCCCCCCGTCTCGTCCACGCATGTTCGTGCTCGTCCACGTTTCGCCCTCAGCATGTAGTTGAGTCACAGTAAAACACATTTCCGGGTTCTTCATGACCGCTCCCATTTTGTCTGTGTGTGTGATTTGTGCTCCGAGTATGCGATTAGGTAACTCCTCTTCCTCCTCCTACAACTACAACTTTCATGCACCCAAAATGGTGTTTGAGTGTCAGCCCTCTCTCTTCTCTCCTCTCCTCTCCTCCTCCTCCGTCGGTTGGTGTTGTTATAAAGCCCTGCCAGCATGTCAGCTGATCCGGCATGTTTCACCCCCAGTCAAAGAAAAAGAACCCATTTACATATGCGCTCGCGATATAACACACCTAGAGCAATACTATAATTCATTAAGATTTGCACTGTGCAAACATGTTTACATTCGTTTATATATATATATACATATATTATTTTATTAACAGATTGAGGTAAAATATTCTAAAATGCATTGATATTGTACGATTTATACTTTAAAACAGCCTTCTTTATTAACAAAAATAATAATGCACGGATCATTTAACAAATCTAGATCAATATTTGTATTATAAGCATTTAGGATCGTGCTTTAAAATACAAAAAAAGCTAGTTTACTAAAAAAAAAAAAAAAACATTTACGCGCGCAATGCAAGAAATATAGATTAATATTTTAAAATTCATGCATTAGTTGCTTACTAAATACACGCACTGGCCGACAATCTTAACACGATGCCATATGTTCATGAAACAACATGTATTTACATACAAATATCATAAAAACAACATATTTACGCGAGCAATTTATTACATATGGTGCTTTAAATGCATTTTGGTCGATATTGCGCACGAGGCAGATATTTAAATGCATCTGTTACAGTACGCTTTCTGTCATGCAATAAGCATGAAGCAGTCCAGCTGATTACTGGAGAGTATGGTCGAGGTTTAAAAGCTGTTGCAATACTCCTTTGTTTACATGCAAGTCCTCCCGTTCGGCGGAAGGAGGCTTTTTGGTTGTGCAGCAGGGCTGTGTGTGATTCCTACCAGCTGTTTCCCGCCTTGAAAGACATCCGATCAGCTGCAAACACACACACACACGCACACATGCAGAAGGAGGGAGGGAAAGAGAGCAAGCGAGAGCCACACACACACTACGAGGGAACCCCATCAGCTGGAAGAGTAGAGTAACCTTACAACTCAACACTCCTCTCACGCGCTCATGCCCGAAATCAGCAGGATACGCGCAGCTCTGCTTCTTACATGAGAAAGGGACGCTTTTGTTTTTAAATCAATAAAGTACAAGAAGAATCGAGGAGCCGGAGCTGGAGAGAAGAGGGGAAGCATGGAGTATTTCATGGTACCAGCTCAGAAGGTGCCCTCCTTGCAACATTTCAGGAAAACCGAGAAAGAAGTCATAGGGGGCTTGTGCAGGTACGTGAGACCCTCTTTTAATCAATGCGCACACATATGTGCACGATTCTTTAATCGCGCGCCAACAGCAGCAGCGCTACTACTAGAGTAACATGCGTGCATGATTTCTGTGTTATTGTGTACATGCGCCCATCTAGTGGGTTTAGACAGGACGGAACCCATGCGAGACTCGATTTTCTAAATTTAATACATCTCCCGGGGGTCTGTGGGACCCCCTTGGCTTGTCATGTCAGTGTTACCTGTGAAATATCTCGGCGAAATCGATACATTTTGTGTCTAACAAACACAAACCACGTGGTTGCCTGCACACACACCACGCTGCTGATCTCGCGCGCGTGTTTAATATTAGAAACCGCGCATATTTCGTTACACCTTTAAATCAGTGGTCATATATAGAGGTGTGTTGGTTGAAAGTGTGTTTGGGCTTAAGTTCGTGTGTTTTCGGGGCTTAAGTTATTGTGGGCAGTGCGGCCATGCTTGTGGCTCGTGCGTTTGGCGTCGTCCGTTTCTCACTGCAATCTAATATTAAACGTCTCCAGAAGGCGAGTATCTCCGACATATGATGTTGAAATGCGCGCAAAGCGCGAGAAATCTCGGCGTGCGTGCGGTGTGAGGAAGCTCAGATGATATTTGGACTGCGTCGGTGCTGCCGCATGGACGGAGGAAGCGCGAGAGGCGCATTGTTGTAATGGCGGACCGTATCAACTGTGAACACGATGTTTTTTATTTAGGCCAGCGAGTGTGTTCGTTATCTCGCTTGATATTTTAGTTTCGACCAACTGTGAATGGGATATGAGGTATTTAGAGGCTAGTAAATTAATAACTGGTGTTATTTTAATAAGGGGGTGTGTATGCTGTTGAAGTAAGGCCCCGTCAATGCATCTGCGATCCATTCTCAGAAGGGGGCGGGGCCAGTAAACCGATTAGCGCGGGGCGTTCTGGGAATTGTAGTTTTCCCGAAGTCAGTTGGCATACAAATGATGCGTATAGTCGTCAGAGGGATGGTTGAGGGCACTTTTTTTAGATAATTTTACAGTTAATTCCATGTTTCTTCAATGTATATCAATTGAAGGCTTCCAAGGTACGAAGAATACATGAATATTACAATTGTTCAAGTCCAAAAACACCAAGGTAGAAACCTACATTATAGTTAAAGTGTATCTAGTACACTGGCTTTTTTCCTTTTTGGTTAAAACCATGTTTAAGTTTTCAAACAAAGGCAATTCTTCCTTCTCTCATAGTTTTATAGGAATTAAAATGATGGATGCATTAAATTATTATTATTATTTTATTCATAATGTGTTGATTTAGAACGCTTGGACTGATTAGTAGTGCTCAGTAATATTTTAGGAATCCTGTCACATCACTACTATTATTATTTTGATGAAATTATAAATTTAAATTATTATTATTTCAAAGTATTGTATTATTTTATGTTAATTTTATAGTTTATACATACAAAATTGCTTATTAAATATTTATAATTTTACATGTTACTTTAAATGATATGCAAAGCTTTAATTATACCAGTCTCTGACCTCATACTGAAATTAAAATACTCTTTTGACCGTTTCATTTTCATGCATAAAAGAAGCTGGGTCATATTCATGTGTACGGCTGGAAATGGCTGATCGGACCATATCTCTCGTTCCACTGTTGGCTCTTGTTGTGATTTTGGCATTGGATCTGTTTGCCGGGTTTTGAGCCGCTTGGACGTAAGGAAGCAAGCAGGGAAACCTCTCTCTCCCCTCATGTGCGCCTGCACAATTGTTCCCCATGTTTGTCCTCACGCAGCTGAGGCGCTGCTGATAAGAGAGGCTTTCCAGAGATACCCCGTGAGATGCCCAGACAGAGAGGAAGTTCAATTAGGGTTTGATTTCCTCGGCCAAAGCACGCGTGTGATCGTGTGAGGCAGAGATTTCCAGGGGCTTGAATTTAGAGACAATGGGCTTGAATGAGCATTCAGGAAGGTCAATATTTTCTACTTCGCACTCTAATGTTTCTCTTTCTCAGTGTTGCATTCTGCTTTAGGGATGTAAGCAAAATAGTTGTTATAAACAATATCATTTAAACTTTTATTAAAAGTCAATATTTAATACTTTGCGCTCTAATGATACTCTTAATGTTGCATCCTGTTTTAGGGATGTAAGCAAGGAAAAAACACTTAGTTTTATATAAATGTATAATATACTGTTAGAATGTAATTTTTAAAGAAATCTTCTAACTTTATTCAGCTTTTATTGAATCATGGTGTTTAAATTTAAGGCACTTTGTCCAAAACAAAACATTTTGCGAAAGTTTCCTTCACAAAAAGTACCATAAAATAAAAATTTATACCATGATATGCTTTGAAGTAAATTACAGTATTATTTAAATAACATGTCGTTTTAATATAGTAATCAAACAGCAATTTCTTTATGTGCATAATTATCGTACATGCTGCTTTATGACCACATTAATTAAAGGGTTGGTTCACCCAAAAATGAAAATTACTCGCCCTCATGTCGTTCCATCACGTAAGACTTCAGTTCATCTTCTGAACACATGAAGATCTTTTTAATGAAATCTTAGAGATTTCTGTTCCTCCATTGACCGCTACACAACTACCACTTTCAAGCCCCAAAAAGGTAGCAAAGACATCATTAAAGTAATCCATGTGACTCCAGTGGTTTAAAGGTGCAATATGTAATATTTTTGCAGTAAAATATCCAAAAACCACTAGGCCAGTGTTATATATTTTGTTCACTTGAGTACTTACAATATTCCGTGCAATAATACCGTGAGTTGCAATTTTAACCAAGGCTCCGAGACGTGTGAGGAGTCGCCTGTCAATTGCGTCGTACCCGCGTTACCCTTGGTTTCCGGTTTTATTTTGTAGAAACCATGGAAACACCAAAGACGCTTTAATATATTACATGTTTTAATAGACAAGGGAACATCTGTTTTTATATATTTATAGACAAACTAATTGTTGTTATATAGCTCAACACGTTTAGTCTTATTGTTTAAATCTAATTTTCTTGATTTTGTTTGCGAGTACCATGCTTTACCATGCCTCAGAGAAAAACACTATTTTGTCAAATAGCTAACATAGCATAATCAGATGCAACTTTATTTTTAGTAACAGTAATACAGCATTTTCTCCATCATACAATACGTTTTAAAATAAATTTTATGCCATTCATCAACACGAGCCATCCAGCATTTAATATGATATTCTAAAATCGATCTATCTTACTGCAGTGTGCAACAAGTGTCTCAGAGCAGCCGCCGAGCGAACGCACAGAGTAACGTTATAACATCATTTTCAACACACTCAAATGTATCTAATATGATAAACAGCGCTGCGTTACCTCATACTCATGACCGGAATAGCGGAAGCAGCGCCGGTGACTGTGACATAATAAAAGTTCTGCTGCTCGTGAGGCGTGTGTTGTGCAATCTCTCCAGCGGCCTCGTTCAGCTCCCACAACACTCGGTCCTGCTCTGCTTCATACTACAATAACGTTAATAATCGCCTCCATGAACATGATTTCTTCCCGAGTCCTATCCTGATTTATTCCACTGGCTGTGAGGTGGAGACCACATGTCCCAAGATTCCACGCTCAAACCTGGCGTCGTCAAGCTACACCTTTGTTTTGAAGTGAAAATTCTACATATTGCTCCTTTAATCTTAATTTTATGAAGCGACTCGAATGCTTTGTTTGCACAAAAAAACAGGATTTACCCCTTTATTTACAAAATATTAATCTCCAACATGCGTTCATGACACATATAATGTCTTTACTACCTTTCTGGGCCTTGAAAGTGGTAGTTGCATAGACTGTCAATGGAAGGGACAGAAATCTCTGATTTCAACAAAAATATCTTAACTTGTGTTACGAAGATGAACAAAAAACTTACAGGTTTAGAATGACATAAAGGTGTGTAATGACAGAAATTGCATTTTTGGGTGAACTAACCCTTTAAGAGATTAGCCTGCTAGCTGTCAGTGTCCCGGTAGCAGGACACTTGGTGTGGTTTTTTTTTTTTATTGCCTTTTTTCCCATCACATATTTTAGTAATCATCATAAATTAGTTGTCATTTGAAAGCTTAAACACTCAAAATTCATACTGTGAACCAATGAAATTGGACTCTGCATTACCATGGCCTTATATAACCTTATTTATGTGACAGTTAACAGGTTAAATGCAATATTTATACCTTTTCATTTTCATGTAATATTTATACCATTTCATTCATTTCAAGAAGACTAAAGTGCAGTAATATTTCTTCTTCACAGCTTAGCAAACATTCCCCTCACGCCAGAGACTGCGCGGGACCAGGAGCGACGTATTCGGCGGGAAATCGCCAATAGTAATGAGCGCCGGCGCATGCAGAGCATCAATGCTGGCTTCCAGTCTCTGAAAACACTCATCCCGCACAGTGACGGGGAAAAGCTAAGCAAGGTGAGTCAGACCCAAGAGTAGAGTGGTAAAAGTGGAAATCAAGTGTTGATTTTAGTGAATATTCACTCGAAAATTAATGTTGTTCTAAACCCATATGAGTTTGAAGCTTTAAACAAGCATGGAAAAGCATCTACAAAAGTAGTCCATATAACTTGCAGTGCTATATTGCAAAACTTATGAAGTCATCTGATAGTTGTTTGAATCTTCATTGTTCTCTTATGATTTTCACCTCCAGTGAGTTGAATCAGATCAGTTCAATGTGTGAACGAATCATTTAGGGGTGCGTTTCCCAAAAGCATCGTTACCCAACTATGATCCGTTCCGTTGAATTGTGTTGGTAGTGACGGAACTTGCGACCAGTGTTGGGGGTAACACATTACAAGTAACTTGAGTTATGTAATCAGATTACTATTTCAAGTAACTACACTCAAAAAAAAAATTCACTTTCACTGTTATTAGTTTGACTCAAACCATCCTTGTTCACATTACTTAAACTCATGTAACTACATGAACTTAATATAACTGAGTATTGTCAGCTTTACGTAAGTGTTTGTTCAGTCAACTTAACATTGCTGAGCGAAACGCACAAATTAATGTTGACATAACTAACTGGGCAGTGGATCCGTAATTCCCAGCATGCTTTGCTAGGGAAAGCATTAGGAGAGTAAATAAATTTAGTTAATTTTGTGTTTTTTCAATAAAGGGAAAGATGTTGTTAGTTTGTTACTGTTTAATGTTGGGTTATTTTGGACATTTAGAGTAGTTTCTGTAATGTTTTTGAATTTTGTGGTTACCATTATGCAGAAGAGTGGCACCTGTGTTTAGGATGTGAGCACTCATATAATTCCTGCTCTCAATTCAGTTGAGTTTGTTCAGTGAGTTATTTTTTTGAGTGCATTTTGTTGAGCAAATAGTTAATAAGGTAAATAAAGTCAATAATTGACCCTTCGCAAAAACCCCCTTAGTAACTGTTGCTTTGTCGCGCAGCAAAGAGGACACTGACAACACGTCGACAGACAAGACAAAGCAGGTTACTTATGATATTAAACAAAGTCCCAGCAAAGTAGTTCTTTTAAGAAATTCAAACAATAAAAACCGTTTTGTGGCTCTTTAATGTGTCGTGACAGATTGCTGTAACGCCTCAGCTCAAGCGGCTCGTGAACCGATCATCTCTTCCTACTAGTTCATTTATAGCATCAAATAAACATGTATGAACATCAGTAGGAATGTTGTTTCAAACGCGGAAAGACGTCAGTACACACCATTTTTCAAGTTTAAGTCCACCGAGGTTAATCTTCTAACTCCTGACTGCTTTGTCGGACAAAATGGCGGATTCGGCGTTCTGATTGGTTAGATCGCTTGTCAATCAAACTCCCGGCGAAGGGTCAATTGTGTTCACCTTACGTTATAAACATAACATTAAGTAAACTGCACATATAAATATTGTGTAAAAGTGACAAATTCAAATGATTTGTATTTACAAAGAAAATTTGCCAGCTTTACTTGAATTTCTTTTGTTCATACAACTAAATTGTTATTTGTACAAATAACTCAATATAATTGCATGGAACCACTTGAAACTTCTTTCTAAGTAAATCCAACAAATTTTTTTTTTTTTTTAATTTTTGAGTGTAGTAAAGTAACGCATTACTTTGTCAATTTACAACAAAATATCTAAGTTACTTTTTCACATTTATTGACTGACAGCTCTCCTGTCCCCATGTTGAGAGAAATAAAGTGCAGAGGTGTTGTGTGCGCTGTGTGAACATGATGGTTATTGTAGTCCTAGACTAAATGTGAACATGGATTTACTAATCTCACTTGAACAAAAACATTCAGTATTCCTCAAAATGAATAAAAACAGTGAAATGCAATCTCAGAATTACAATGTCTTATGTAAATGAATTAAATGTCTTTACTGTCACATTTGATCAATTTAATGTATCCTTGCTGGATAAAACTATTACTTTCTTATAAAACAACAACAACTGAATGGTAGTGTACTTCTGGCATCCATCACATTATGCCAGTACATGGATATAATGTGATCTCTTTCTCTTCCTCAGGCTGCCATCTTGCAGCAAACGGCCGAATACATATTTTCTCTGGAGCAGGAGAAGACGCGGCTGCTGCAACAAAACACCCAACTCAAACGCTACATACAGGTGAAGCTCGTGAAACCGTTATGAGGACATTTGGGAGCTTGTATCATCTTTTTCACTGTATCTTCACTCCTCTCTCTGTCCCCACACGTCTCATGTGTTCCTCTTCCTCCCATCAGAAGGAGTTCAGCGGCTCGTCTCCGAAGAGGAGGCGTGCCGAGGAGAAGGATGAAGGGATCGGATCTCCGGACATTCTGGAGGAGGAGAAGGTGGAGGATCTGCGGAGAGAGATGATCGAACTCCGACAACAGCTGGATAAAGAGCGCTCGGTTCGCATGATGCTGGAAGAACAGGTATATTTGTGGCCATATCAGTACTGGGCAATGTTTGCTGCTTTTATGTTTTTAAAAGAAGTTTCGTCTGCTCACCAAGGCTGCATTTATTTAATTAAAAATACAGTAAAAAAAGTAAAATTGTGAAATATTATTACTATTAAAAATAACTGATTTCTATTGTAATACATATTAAAATGACATTTATTCCTGTGATCAAAGCTGAATTTTTTTTTTTAGCATCATTACTCCAGTCTTCAGTGTCACATGATCCTTGAGAAATCATTCTAATATGATTTGGTGATCAAGAAACATTTATTATTATCGCTGTTGAAAACGGTTGTGATGAAAAGAAAGTTTAAAAGAACAGAATTTATTTATTACAGATCCCAAACAATTGTAGGGATTTCCTAAGTCCTAAATTTATTGTAAACACCTTTTACCTTAATTTTGACTACATGCCATCTCCCATTACAGAGTGTTCTCATTCATAATAGATTTATTTGACAAATTTCAGTGGAACTCATTGGGTGCTGTTTGATCTGTCGTTCAAATGTTTGCTCGACTAAATCTCGCATATCTGTATTCATCGTGGCCCGTTGCTGAAGAGTTGTCATCTGTGCAATCCGTCATCAAACTTTCCTTTTGCTGCATCAGTTTGCTTGCTAAAATTAGCTCGCTTTAGTCTTTGCATATTTAATGAGATTTCACAGAAGGTGCCCTGCTCCCCTGAGAGCCTGAATCGTTTCTGAACATCACACTTGAAGTGCAAATTAAACCCCAATCTCTGCTGCTATCCTTGAAACTCGCGGGAGAAACTTCCTCAGGCGAAAAAAAAAAAAAGCATTAAGAGGAAGCACTATCTTCTGGATACATGCTGACCAAGGGTCTGTGTGTTTCTTTATGTGTGTTTGTTAGATCCGTTCATTGGATGCCCACTTGTACCCCGAGAAGCTCAAGGTGATCGCACAGCAGGTCCAGGAACAGCATGTGCAGACGCAAACTCTGCTCCGCCTTCAGCAGCAGCAGGAACAGCTGGGAAAAGAGACCAGCACCCCTGCTCGCAGCCCGCTGGTCAGACACTCTCGCTTTCTCTCTCATATCATTGAAACACTAACATTAAAGTATTAAATAAAAGATCGGTCCTCAGTTTTGCAATGCACCTTGTCAGCTTGAGTTTGTAGGTGTTGATCTGATGTGTTGATCCACTAGAGGGCATTAGAAGAGTTAAAGACAACATCAAATGACATTCGCAAGCCATTTAACTTCTATAATGTGACAGATTTCTGAGTGGCACAATATTCAAATAAAGGGTCTTTATTTTACCTATCATGTAAAATTATTTTTTTAGTATTATTTTTGTGAACAGAGAAGCTTTTAGCAGACGTGAATGTTACCACATTTTGATAAAAGTTTTGGGTCAGTAAGATTCTGAAATTAGTACTTTTATTCAGCAAGTACACATTAAAATTATCAAACGTGACAGTAAAGATATTTATAAACATTATAAAAGATTTGATTCAAATAATTTTCTTTTAAACTTTCTATTCAGCAAAGAATCCAAAAAATTTATGAAATTAATATAAAGCAGCACAACTGTTTTAGACATTGATAATAAGAAATGTTTCTTGAGCATCAAATCATCATCAGAATGATTTCTGAAGGACCATGTGACACTGAAGACTGGAGTAATGCTGAAAATTCAACTTTGATCACAGGAGTAAATTACATTTTAAAACATTAAATTGTAATAAAACAAATGCAATCTTGGTGAGCATAAGACTTCTTTCAAAAACATTAAAAAAAACACTTACTGACCCCAAAATTGTAAACTCTAGTTTTTCTTTCCTTTTAGACGAGCACTGCTGAATTGTGCGCAATAAGCCTATGAAAATATAAGAAAGTAAATAAAGTGCAAGTTCTGATTCCATGTTGACTTCGTTCATGGAAAAGTTGTCCGTAATTTGTTGTAACCTTCCGTCTGGCTTTATTCCTCAGGTGTTTTCTCCCGCCACGCCGCCTGCACCCACTCATCACGCCACAGTAATCGTTCCCGCCCCTGCGCCGCCACCCCCTCCCCATCATGTCACTGTGGTAACCATGGGTCCCACCTCCGTGATCAACACAGCATCCACATCACGACAGAACTTGGACACCATTGTGCAGGTAAAACGCGTCTATCCAGCTCCAGAAATCACAATTACTATTTCTCTCCAACATTATGCAGCGTTGTTACTTAGCTATATTGGTAAACAGCTGTCGCTCAGACTAATGATGTGCAAAACTTCATATATCTGACTCATTTTCAACTGGGTTGTTTGAACAAACTAAACAATTTGTCTGTCTAAAAGTAGTTCAGTGATGCCAAAAATGAAAGAAAAAAAAATAGTACTGACTAAATGCAATGTCTTGCTGCTTTTTTTATCAGAGTGAGTGTGTTTATTTGTTTAATATCTGTTAATCTATAACTCTGTATCGCACATAACATTTGTGGACCTCACAAAAAACTGAAACCTACGGATCATGCATAATGACAGGAATTTTCCTCACAGAAAGTGATTTTGTTAGCATGGGAATCCTCTCTGAGGGGTTTCCACTGCTATAACATTGGCGAGGTTGAATGGCAAAGTTTTTGTGCACTTGCTAACATGAGGGTAAAGTAGGACTGGACAATTAATCGGAAAGTAATCGAAACTGAAATTTAGAACCTCTAACCGACATCATTTTCCCATGTTGGTTTTGTTTTTTTAATTCCGTCAATACTTTCCCCTTAAAAATACTACCGCATGGATAGTCACGTGACTCTGCCCTGTCCAGTCAGCAGCATGGAAGCAATATTGAGGTGAACTGAAACGCAGTCAACACACACAGACAGCATGTGAGCCCCGATGTGAGATCACTTTCACTTGCGTCCTCATGAAAGTTTGTCAGTTGTATGTGTTTAAAGGCTTGCCAGTTTGAACATTCAGGAGATTTTACACCATCAGATGTGTATCATTGAGCTACTGCGCTGATACGTTGTGGCGCACGAACACTCATACAGACAGTAGCTGCACATGTTCACATAAAGATCGCGCAGAAGCTCGTCAACGCTGTCCTGTGATTTATTACTGAAGTAGCTTAGAAAGTTATAGCATATATTTTTCTACTTTTGAAGTAACTATTTACAACCCACAGCTTCACAATAAATAGAGACGGTATGACTAATTCACACACACAATCCCTCTCTCATTAATGCATTCAAATAAATGTGCTGGTACTGTGCTAATTTATCTGTATCTGATTTACAACAAGCAGAAATCTGTAAGAAATGTTACAAACCATAGATAAAATAGCTTATGTCAGAGCACTCTTTCATTAGGAAAAAATATTCCACTTTTTAATAGTTAAGCATATTTACAGTACAAACCTTGTTAGTGAACTATGAGGGCCAAAAAAAAAGCAAATAACGAATAAAACCACATTAAACAACAACAAAAAAATAAACGTTCATTAATTGTAATCAAGGTAAAATGTTCAATTAATCGAGATTTTGATTTTAGATCATATCATCCAACCCAAGGTCTTGTTTTTTGAGAAAGTGTGGAAATGGCACTAATTGTCGGGCGGCTGCGGCCTAATAGAGCACTGTAGTGATGACGTTTTTTTGTTGGCCAACTTATCACCCTGGTTCCCTTGACAAAAACCCAAAAGGATTTTTGCATTGGCCTTTGGATTATTGCAGAAAATAATCTCTGCGATCAACAAAACTGAGTCTTCTACGTTTTGTTCACAAATGAACACAACTTTTATGAATTTTGAAGCCTAAATATATCACCCTCACTGAGCTTCTGACAACTCTTTCAGCCTTTTATTTAAAAAATTTCCTCTGAAAGTTTGAGTTATAATAGTTTGCTAGAGCGTAATCATAAACACAACGAGGCTATAAAAGCAAACAACTGAGTAGATGAGTTTGCCTGTTCGGCATGATGACATTTAATGTCCCCGACAAACTCTGCTGTCACATTTACTCACTTGTTAGCAACCACATTTTAAAGGGGGTATTAAGGCCCCGGTATACTTCAAATGAAGTTCTTTTTCGTTCTTCGTTTAGGGGTAAAACGAAGTTCGAAATGCGTGAGCAGCGATATACTGTAAACGAACATCTGACGCCGCCCACACAGCTGAGAGCGACGGTTAGATGAATATGTAAATATGTGCCGTGCACTTTCTTCTTAGTAACAAAATAAACACAACAAAAATTAGAAAAAAGCAAGCATTTATTATAGAAAGCATAAGAAAAGTGTCTGATCATAACCACAAAATTAAATCAAATTAGCACTCCAGTCACGTCACGTCTTCATATAGCACTTTATTCAATAGATTGCTTAAAATCAAGCAGCTTTACAGTATCAAACATGAAAAACAGTGTTAGTAGCTCATTTTTTTTACAAGCACAACTTCATTTTGTACTATAAAGTTGCTATCCAGTGTGTTCATGTTTTCGCCCGCGGAGCTCTTACCTCGACGAACTCAAACACACGAAATGAGTCAAAGACGCGTCCCACGCGAGTGAAGGCGGAGCCTCGGCGCACACCTCCTGTTACGTTATCGTCACTGACCAATGGTAGTACGAAGGTGTTTTGCAGCTGGAGCGAACTTTTCCTGAAAGTTCGCTTTGGCAAGCAGTTTCGAACTTCAAAAAAAACACACAAAACGAACTCCGTTTTGGCCTGATTTTGTTCGAAATGACGTCACATCAGTTCGTTCTTCGATTTCGTTTGAAGTATACCGGGGCCTTTAGCTTACTTGATATATTTTATGTCATAGAATAAAAAGTGAAAATATTGCTTGTGGCATTTAACCAAAAACCATTTAAAAAAAAAAAAAACTTTGACTTTAGGATGATGGAACCAGCAGTGCTTCATTTCTGGGGTTTTGGCTTACAAAATTAAGTAAATCCTGCAGTGCTCCATTACATTCTATGCAGCTTCACACCTCAACTAGTCTGTTGTTGGACGAACTGACTGGTAGACCATCCTGAACCTTTTAAGATCTGAACAAGCAACTAAACGGCCAAAAAGATAGTAAATCAAAGAATTGGGATGAAGTCATGTTAACAATTTTGGGTTTTTTTCCCGCAGGCCATCCAGCACATCGAAGGCACGCAGGAAAGGATGGTCGTGCCCGAGGAGGAAAAGCGCCGGGCGGTCATCGTCACCCCGGGCCGTGTCCTCACAGACACCGGAGACTCTGACACCGCCTCTGACAACGAAGGATCTGAGGACTGTTAACTGCCCCAGTCACCCCAATCCCCATATCCCCCCCCACACATGTAAACGGGGGGCACAGAGAGGGGCGAGGGGGTCTGTGGAAGGGCCTCCACAGAAATACTCTTTCTTTCTCTCTCCTCTCTTCCTGTCACTGTATTCTTCACACTTGCATACGGGACTCACAGACTCAATGACNTCGGGGGTGGGGGTGGGGGGGAATAAAACTAAACAAAAACAGGGGGAAAAAAAAGAAAAGTTTACAGGAAATGTGCCGCAAAAACAGAACGAGCACGCTTATGTATACTCACGCAGTACACTATAACTCCATAGCACTCTGGTAACTTGTTGATACATTCATATGATACAGCTCTTACTCATGCTCCGTTGAGTTCTCTTTAGTTTCAGCAAACGCACGCTCCCAGGTAAGCGATTTTGTGAGGGGAATCACAAAATCTGTGTGGGAATCTGCCACAGGTCTTCCAGGCCTCTGCTTCATCACTTCCTGTTTTTCTATATCACTTCCTACATCCTGCCCATAAGAGGGCAGTAGAGTGTTCTGATTGGAGGAATCCCATTGCCGCGTTACAAGACGTCTCATCTCTCAAAACGAACCCTTTGCCCCGCACCCTTTTGGCTGCATCATATTCCTCTTTCCGTTCTGGGGAGGCTTGAAGCATCACTGTGAGCCAATGAGACTTCAGAAACCTGTTCCACACCATGGCTTCCGAAATTTTAGAGGAAATGTTACTCTTTTTTTTGTCGTTTTTTTTGGCGTAGACAAAGTTTAGTCTAGTTTTCCCATTTTCAAGTTCTCAATAGCGGGACAAAGACCGCCACTGCTTAGAGGGGCCTTGTATTGAGCGCACTTTTTAAATTACGCAAAGAGGGGGGACTTTGTGCACTTATTGTCGCTCACCTTTACTGGGCTGGGTTCCCAGTACACACGTTGGTGTAGGGTGAAGCACTCCCTCCGTCGCGTCCAAACGCCCCCCGGTCCTGTCCTAGAAGTCGTAATTGCAAAATTCTGGCCGAATTTTTTTTGTGTCGTTTGTATATCAAATGGAATAAGCTAACCGCCAGGTACTCGTACCTGCGAGGAAATTTGTGTCGCTTTTAGCCCACTCGCTAGTATAAGCGCGAAAGTCTTGTTTTTTTTGTTTTTGAGGAAGTGTGGAAATGGCACTACCAGGGTTGTCGTGGCCCGATTTCAGCCTATGCAGCTCTTTTGGTTCTCGCCCCCCCCCCTGTTTGAAAGGAACTTCATGGCCCCTTTGGTCTTCTCCCAGAATTATTATCATGTCCGTTTGTCGTCCAAGTCATGTCAGATGCTCTTTGCGGCGTATAGTGATGTTTAGGAGTGGACTAGCCCGTAATCTTGCGCTCTAGCTCTATGCACTCGCTGGTTCACTCTGCTCGCTTGAATGTTTTAGTTTCCCTGTATTTCTTGGCGTTCGTACACGCCACAGATAATCGCATTGACGGCAAGGTGGTGCTACTCCTGCTTGAACTCTCCAGATAAGCCAGGGATGTCCAGGCTTGCTTTTGGATGGCCATTTTCCTGCAAAGTTTGGCTTGAGTCCCAAATCAAACACCTGAACTAGGTATGGTATGGGACAAGTTGCAGCCAATCTCTGCAGGATGTTAGCCTGCCGGGAGCAGAATTGGACACTCCTGGAATAAGCCATGCGATACTGTGAACTCTTCATGCCCCTGGTGGGATTGAGAGACGTATCCTGTGCCGAAACAATGGCCAGTGGCTTGCCTTAACACAGCTTCGGTGTGCACGGTGAGGCACAGAGGCCTGCCTTAAACTTTAGCCCTGAAGATGGCGCTAGAGAGTGAGGCCAGAGGGCGGCGGTAAGACGTGGCGCCCCATATTCATCTCTTCTCGCAGTTGATGTTTCCAAACATTCCAGATCAATCTACCGTTGTGTTTTGCATTGCATTGCCGGCGCTGAAGTCGGCAAGATTTGGCCATAGAAGAAGTTTCGTTTTTCGTTTTTTTTTGTGCATTCAATAGTGTGCATATCCCCTTTCCCTTACGAAATATTACAGGGAATCTTTTTGCTGCTGGACAGATGTGTTTTTTCCTTCTGGAGTTATCAGGTGCCGTCAGCACGCTGGCTCTGTGGACCTTGTCATTCGTATTGCGGTGAAGACTGCTGGGAATCAGGGCTTCCAGAAGAATGAGATAGTCTAATGTTGGCAGATTTTTTTTTTTCTCGCGCTTTTCTATTTGGATAATGGTTTGCTTGGGTCATAGAGACTAGTGTCCTGCTTGTGCCGTCTTTGTTTTTTACGTCAAGTCTGTAATAACGGTTTTGTCTTTGCGAAAAAGTCTCTTTCTCCCTCCCGCGTTTGAACATTTCCTCTACCGAAGCCACAGGGTGTCTATTTTTTGTGTATTTTCTACTCACAGAAATCACTGTAAGAAATCCTGAGGACATATCGGAGGTTGGGTGTGTCGAGGGGAACGGGGGTGATTTTATGAACCTGAAGCACTTACTGTAGTATAACGAGGAGTGACTCTTATTTTCAAAGAGATGTTCTCCTTGACCGAAGCTCTTCTCGCTGTGATTTTTGAACCACACGGCTGTGTTTAACCCTCAACATTTGTCCTGGCACACCACATGTCCTCTGGCCGTCTCCGCAGTCTCCAGACTTGTCCTGTCTCTCATCTTCTCCCTCTTTTATTGTCTGTCATCTCTTTATTTTTTTGTTTCTATTTTTGTTGTTTCTCTTTATGTGGGACAGTCAGTCCATTTGGTTGTTGAGAAGCTATTGTATTTTTTTTTTTTAAACTGGGGAAAAGAGGCTTGTGCCTTTGTAAAAACAGAATAATAAAGTTTGTACTTTGTTTTTTACAACTTCTCAGTGTATTGTGTATTTATTTATTCGTCTTTTATATGAATGATAAAGTATGGATTGTCTGCATTACTCTCACGTTAGTCATTAACATTATAAAAGGCTCTGTAAACCTTTGCTAGGCCAGAGGAAAACTGGCCCCCAACTGAGCCTGGTTTCTCCCAAGGTTTTTTCTTCTTTTTCCTTCAACTACTGTCACCTGATGGCGTTTTTGGTTTCTTGTCACTGTCACTTTTGGCTAGCTCAAAGTCAGTTGGGGTTTGAAAGACTATTAATATTCGGTAATATTATCGATTTAAAGGAGTAGTTCACTTCAGAATTCAAAGTTTAAGGTTTTTGAGGAAACATTCCATTTCAATGCAGCTTCAAAGGGCTCTACATGATCCCAGACGAGGAATAAGGGTCTTATCTAGCGAAACGATATCATTTTTTAAAAAAATAAATAAAAATGTTTATACTTTTTAACCACAAATGCTCGTCTTGCTCTGCGATGCGCATTCCGTAATCACGTTGGAAAGGTCACGCGTGAAGTAGGTAGAATGGAAGTACTGCGGTAGAGTGAAAAACTCCATCTCATTTTCTCCAACTTCAAAATCAGCAAATGTTGTTTTTCCTTTTTTTTTTTTTTTTTTNTTTTCTCCTCCAACTTTTTTTCTAAAGGCCGTTTGACTTCGTCTTTGCACATTAGCTTTATAAATACTGTATCGGTACTTCGTCCTATGTCACGAGTGACCTTTCCAACATGAATACGTAATGCGTGGCACATTGCAAAGACAAGCATTTGTGGTTAAAAAGTATATGATTTTAATTTTTTTAGAAAATGACAGATCGTTGCGCTAGATAAGACCCTTATTTCTCGGCTGGGATCATGTAGAGCGCTTTAAAGCTGCATTGAAACTGCAATTTGGACCTTCAACCTGTTGGTAACTGAGTCCACTATATAGTGAAAAATCCTGGAATTTCCTCAAAAACCTTAATTTATTTTCGACTGAAGAAAGACAGACATAAACATCTTGGATGACATGGAGGTGAGTAAATTATCTAGAAATTTTAATTCTGAAGTGAACAAATCCTTTAACTGCACTGATGCTATTGGATAAAAACAGTTTGAGCTGGATAACACTTGCCTTCTGTGGAGCTGCTTTACAGCTGAAATTGAATTAGTTTCATTACTGATTAATTTTAGAACAGCAAAGGCCCATTCACACCAAGTTTGAACTATAACTGCACAGAGAAATAATATAACGTTAGTTGGAATCACTTTCACATCGTTGTTTTTTTGTTGTTTTTTTCAGCTGATGAATGATAAAAACATTGACAGCCAATCAGAATCAATCCTGCTTTAAAGAGCTTGAGCATTTAAAGCTGCAGACTACAGAACGTCATTGTGCGTTTGTGTGGACTCTAAAATAGTTATATTTGTTATCGTTCTTTGAGTGAACGCTCTAATTTGACTGTTTATTAATGTGAAGCTGTTAATCCAATCTTTGAAAGACCTTATTTAGAGTAGTGCCTCGACAGGTATGAAAGCGAGGCTGTGGGGGATAGACTTACCGCTGTATAAAGCTCCTGGATCACATTTTCTGCATTTCATGGAGTCTGGAGTTGTTTTTTTTTGTCTGGTGACATTTCTTGGAAAGATATTTTTGCCGTATTTTGTCATCTGAATAATCCAAAAAGTTAACATTAAATAACAGTTCAACCCACTGAAGCGAAGTATGTCCATCCCTCAGTCAGCCTCACTTTCATTGTTGTTAAAAATCAAAGATGGCACTGCTGTGATAAAGTGCTGTAGAGTACCTCAGAGATGACGTGTTTTTGTTGGCCAACCCGGAAGTTAGCGGCGCACGGGTTCCCTCGATCGAAAGCCTATGCATTTTTCCCATAGACTTTTGTAAAATCGCAAAAAATAAGCTCTGTGTTTAACAAAGGGTTATGACACTTACACGTTTTGTCTATCAAGATAATCTTTACAAGTTAACACAACATTTATACATTTATACTAAATAAAGTGGTCAGATATAAAAAGCTAACAGTAGGCTATAAACGGACTACAGCACACCATGGTCGCGGATCAACGTCACCACCACCAAACTTTATTTAGAAAACAACTTTATTTTAGCAAATGTCATAGATCAAAACGTGAAAATATTTAGAGGCTTTGTTAACCACAGACCTTATTTCAGGTGATTTAGCAAAAACCCATAGACTTTAGGGCGATGAAACCGGAAGTCCTAAAATGCTAACTCGCTTCCGGGTTTTGCATACAAAAACACATCATCTCTGAGGAAGTCTATTAGATATAAATAAATGCAACTTAACGTATCGAGTAGCAAATCGGTTCAACTTTAACATTCAAAGCAATATTTTTGAACATAAGAAAGACGTGTTGCTGTGACATTTGAATTGCATTTGGGTGCCTCATAAATAGAAAGAAGAGATCATATTGCTGTCGGGTTATTCTGACTACTGGAGTGTGACGTACGTGAGCAAAGATCATAAACCCTGAGTGCTCGAAGAATGTTTTATATCCCTCAAAGCTGTGATATGAAACTATAATTAAGCTAAAAAGGTGTTAGCATGTGTTTTGTCACCTAGCACCAAATTTGAAAACTAAACCAATTTGGTTTACTTTTCATTAGTTTTCACTCTTATTGTTATAATTTATTTGTTGTTTTTTCAGAGTTTTACGTCTGCCAATGTTAATGCACAACCTAGTATCATTTCAAAATTGTTTAAAGGTGTTATTTTTTTAAGCAGTTCAGTGGTATTGCGCTCTTTGTGGAATGCTTCTTTAATTGGTGAGTGGGATTGGATTGTAAATAATTCAAGTTTTATAATCTACCATGTAGCCTATCTAAAACTAAAATGAATTAGCCATTTTTATTTTTAGTTAATTTCCCCCCCGGTTTCACAAACAAGGCTTAAGCCTAGTCCCAGACTAAAATGCATGTTTGAGCTGTTTTAACTGAAAGCAACTTGCACTGACAAGGGTTAGTTCACCCAAAAATGAAAAAAATGTCATTAATTACTCACCCTCATGCTGTTCCACACCCGTAAAACCGTTAATCTTCAGAATGCAAATTAAGATATTTTTGTTGAAATCCGGTGAGGCCTGCATAGCCAGCAATGACATTTCCTCTCTCAAGATCCATTAATGTACTAAAAACACATCTAAATCAGTTTATGCGAGTTCAGTGGTTCAATATTAATATTATAAAGCGACGAGAATATTTTTGGTGCGCCAATAAAACAAAATAACGACTTATTTAGTGATGGCTGATTTCAAAACATTGCTTCAGGAAGATTCGGAGCGTTATGAATCAGCGGTTCGGAGCGCCAAAGTCACGTGATTTCAGCAGTTTGGCGGTTTGACACGCGATCCGAATCATGATTCGATACGCTGATTCATTATGCTCCGAAGCTTCCTGAAGCAGTGTTTTGAAATCGGCCATCACTATATGTCGTTATTTAGTTTTTTTGGCGCACCAAAAATATTCTCGTCACTTTATAATATTAATATTGAACCACTGTACTCACATGAACCGATTTAAATATGTTTTTAGTAGCTTTCTGGGCATTGAAAGTGATAATTATCTTGCTGTCAATGCAGGCCTCACTGAGCCATTGGATTTCAACAAAAAATATCTTAATTTGTGTTCCAAAGTTGAACGAAGGTCTTACGGGTGTGGAACGGCATGAGGGTGAGTAATAAATGACATTATTTTCATTTTTGGGTGAACTAACCCTTTAAAATATGTCAGTGCCATTGTTTTGTCTCAAGACGCACACCAGTAATGTTTTTTCTGGTATCCTCTTTTACCATGTTTCTGGCCTAGGTTCACATTCAGCATGTCTGGGGAATCATATGATATAGGAGTCATGCAGTTCATTAGTTTTAAATGTCTTTTATTATTAAATTTGCTCATTTATAATGGATTTGCAGAATTTTTCTTAATCCCAAGCTCTAAACAACAAACAACCACCTGCTGTTTGCTTCACCTTTGTCTTTTGCAAATGAATCGTGCATGTACATTTTACAGTGTATTCACAGATTAATGAAGGGAGAGTTCATGCGTCTGTGAAGTGCTTGAGTTGGCGTCTGCTGTGTAATGATAAGGCGTTAATCTTCGCTCTCCGAGGAAATGATGATGCTGACTTTTACACCTTATTCCCGACTGTCAACTCCTGTAATCCTACCCAGCATGTCTCGAGTCTGTGATCGGGTTAGTGTAAGTTCATTAAACCGGGCAAAAGTTTGATGACCAACAAGTTATTTTAAACCAAGTACTACTTCATCAATAGTGATTAAATTCATTAAATGCCTTATTTAAAAAAATGGAATGACGTGTCACAAATAGCGTTGTCTTGTTATACCTCTTGTACAACATTCCTTTACAGTTGCCAAAATCAACACCAGCTGATATACCAAAGCGCTCATGTACATGGCCGCACACCCTTGATTTGACGTCACCACCATGACAGCTCTGCTAAAAGAGACAGTCAGCTGCTCGGAGTGCGCCTTGTTCCGACACCTATGGTACCAGCCCCCTCCATATAGTCCTGTCTGTAAGACCACCCTCTTGCTGGCGCCCTCTGACCTTCTCAGCCCGGTATATATAGCCAGAGAGGCGACCAGAGGTCTCCTGGCAGCCAACATGAAGGTCTTAGTCTCGCTCTGCGTCTTTTTGCCCCTGCTGGCACTGGCCACAGCAGGTAAGGACATTTTACTGTTTGCAATAGCTCAGTAATATGGAACCAAGATGAACTTTACTTGTCTGTAGAACCAAGTCCCAATCCCCATCTAGTGATTTGAAACATTTTAGCTCAGTGTGCAAAGAAAAAACTCCTGGATTCAAAGGCAAACTGAATCAGTGATTGAAAGCATTGCATGTTAAGATTATTCTTGTTGGGCAATATGTCAGTCATTTCTAAATGGTTGGTATAAACTATAGGCCATTTGAATGAGTTATGCATGATAACGGTGCCTTAAAACTATGACGGTCACCAGCCGGAGATGGGCCATGTCACCATCTGCTGAGCTATTTAAACCTGCAGCATTCAATAATAACTCTGGGCAAGGATGTTATTTTAAGACTCGGCATGTATGATTTAACAAAAAAGTTGTCTGAATGCTGAACAAATCCTATTTCAGATTTACAATATGTATTCCAGTTTAGTTCTATAGAAGCTCTGAGTAGCTGATTGTGTCATGGTAGAACAAATGCAATGGGTTTATTTTCGTACGGTGGACATTTTAGCACATGCATTGTGTGTCAGCTGTTGTGAGGCATGGCACCAGCTTATGGAAAGAGCTAGAGTCTTGGGACGACTGTTGAACACTCGCTGTGTTCCTGTTTCTAACTAGTCCTGAGACATCCTATATCATTTTGATTGGGGGTTCTGCTAGTATTTATATGAAGTTTGAGGTGCTTGTACTCACAACTTTTGGTTTTATTGACTTGCTAATGTGAGGCGACTAAATCCTCTAACCACTCCATCCCAGAAGGTCTTGTCTCATAACCCTAGGCTATAAAAGTCCAGCTACTCTAGCTTTGGATGTGATTTTCCGAGGGCTCTGGCAGCCGCTTTTACCCTTGTTCCGTCCTTGGGCTCCTCTCAGGCCCGACGTGGGCCTTCGTGGGCCCAGGCTGCTGTCAGGTGTCTAAGATTGGAAGTTGTCCTGTAACCAGACACTGTCTACTATAGATTCCCCCATCGTCCTCTTCCTCGCTTCCCCTCCCCTCCCCTCCCCTCCCACCCGCGCTTGTCTTTGGATCCAGCGTGCAGCTGCTGTCACCCTGACACAATCGCAATTTATTTATTCCCAGCCACTGGCCATATAAGGACGTGCATTATCTCAGCAGGAGGAGCCGCGGCGATCTATGCCAGTCCATTATTGTTTGTGTGTGTGTACAACTAGAGAATTGAAGTGGTAGTTTCCTCAAATGGACAAAAATGTGGCTGATTCGGTGATTATTGTAGCATTGTCGAATGATAGTTGAAATTGGTGTACATGCTTCTAAGTTTTCGCTCATGCGTTATTGGTGAAAAAGAGTTTTCAATTTGATTGTGGCAAATTTTGGCAATTTCGCTGGTGCAAATTGGAGTAGCATCTTAATCTGTGGGAAGGTTGAGAGTTTTGCATGAGAGCATTAAACTTGTTCGATTTTAATCTAATTAAGTCGAAAAAGCATGCAAATTTTGCCATAACCCATGCCTTGATACTTTTGTCTTTTACTGTGTAAGTCCACTAACAAGCACCTTGAATTTGGTGTTGGTTCTAGAGTTTGCTCTGATGGTGATTGACAGGGTGTGTGGCTTAATTTGTCAAAACATGATCTAGGTCCAGTTGCTTTGTATTAGTCTAAAGGTTTTACGACCTTATGACCTCGCATCTGTTCGCCTTCCTGACCTTCCTTCTGTTTAGCCAAATCAAAATGTCTTTTGGGAATGTTTCTTTACTAGCATGGTGTGTGATTGCTGAAATAAATAATTTAAAAGTTCAAACCAGACTGGAATGTCTAATCTCAAGTCAAGGTTGAAGTTGCCTTTGATTCAAATCCCGTATCAAGCCAATACTCCTAAAAATAAAGAATCCAAAAGGTGGTTTTAGCAGAGATGCCATAGAAGAACCTTTTTGTGTTCCCAAAAGAACCTTTCAGTGAACAGTTTATTTTTTTGAACATTATAATAATCTAAAGAACCTTTTGTTCAGTGGAAAGATTCCATGGATGTTCTTCATGGATCCATCGATGCCAATAAAGAACCTTAATTTTTAAAGGTGAACCTTGAGTAATGGTGGAAGTCGTCCCCATTGACTACACATTTGATATGGGTACTCGATGCGAGTAAGGGCTCTCCCCACCTTTCAGCAATGTAGTAACGCTGGCATGTGGTGCCCCTGCTCTTTAGGGACTTCCCTCTGCTAGGAATTGTGGGACGGGCAGCCAAATGCTTATTCCATAAAAAGGCCAATGCGACGTGGCTTTACAGAAACGAGTCATGCTTTCAATCCCCTTTACCACCTCGGTTCCATGTGATATACTTACTGCGTCCTAACTCTGATACCCATGATTCCTGTGTGGAATTACCGCCAGGAAACGATCCTGGTTCTCGGATTCAAAAATGTGTCGCCACTGCCATTTTGTGTCATGCTATTAAAAGCTTTGAAGTAACAAGCTAAAAACAGCACACAAAAAAACTTCTGGAATCTTTTTCTACTACAAAGTCTCTTTGTCAAATGTGAGTTTTAATCTTGGTTATCTTCGCACATTTAGATTGTGATTTTAAGGTATGTAGATGTTATTAACTCTTGAGGACGCTTATTTTATGAATATCTTTACTAACTGCTAATTCTGGAAGCTTAGAGTCACACTTCTGATTGACAGAAAAAGGCCAGTGAGATTCCGCCCCCTGGTTCTTTCTGAGGCATGACCCATTGTGGAGCTATTTCTGTCATCAAGTCAGACCAGAATCTTGGCACCTGTTGCTATTCATGTCTCAGTGATTAGCGATGGATAGATAGATAGATAGATAGATAGATAGATAGATAGATAGATAGATAGATAGATAGATAGATAGATAGATAGATAGATAGATAGATAGATAGATTGATTGATTGATTGATTGATTGATTCTATAGGGAGCATAGAATTCTTATAAAATAATGCAAACCCGAGGTGGTAATGTGGCCACGACACAAAGCGGAGTTACACCCTGGGTGTGCATTATTTTCTAATAATTCAACAGTTTGGACTCAATTATTCCGCTTATACTACGGTTACCACACCTCGAGACACTGTTCTGATTTTGTATTTCAAGATATTTGTCAGGTATTTATCCTTAAAACACTCTTGTGTGTGGGACTAATTTCTTGCGCATCTCATCCCAAGCCTCCGTTGCTAATTCCAAAACGTCAATTCAGAACTAGTAACGGAGGCTTGAGCCTTGATAGCAGATAATACCACCGATACAGTAATTAACGCAGTTGAGAGAGAGAGAGAGAGTATGTGCTTTCAGGACACAATAAAACGTATTTTGTGGTAAAAACCATGACAATAATTTGTCGTCTTCATCCTAACGTCAGTGCCGTTGTGGGTTTTGTTTCTTTTGCGGTTGTAGGCTCTAAGGACCTATTGAGATAACTGAAATCATTTGGCGAAGTGATATGGAACTGCAATGCGGTCAAGACCTGCTAGAACTACTTTAGCCATGCGTTTCCCTGAACATAATTGCACAACCAATCAGATTCGAGCATTCAACAGCCCTGTAGTATAAGTTAAAATATTATTTTGTAATCTTGTGATGTACTGATATCTCATAATACCATGGTATTGCCGTTTTATACCATCATTGTATTATGCTACTTTTTCTGTGAGGGCTGTTACAGTATTGACCGTTTGATTTTGTGAAGTTTAGCTGGTGTGTAATGTAATACATTTAATCCCACAGCAGCTTTGTTCAGCTGGAAATCCCTTGGCCGACTGTAAAGGTTGTGTACACCTCTCCCTAGCTGCCGGTAAATCCTGTGGGTTTAGACGGGCTCAAGGCTCGCCTCCCTAATTATGTTCACATTAATTCAATTTACCTCCTGCATCTGCCAGTAGAACATGATCAGGAGCTTTTACCCTGATACACCAAGGAAAACAGCCTCTGGAACTATACTAGATAATTTGCATGATAGGTTGCTAGTTAGAAATTAAACCGCATTTTTGTGTTGATGGCTCACATGTGCTGTCAGAGGTCTAAACAATCACCTGCAGCTTTTGAAGGACCTCCATCTGTGTTTATGCTATAAACCGCTATCATAAACATTGAGAGCCTTTGTAAACAGACTATTATTTAGACACCTGTAAGGTTAGCAGATGATATTAAACCTTGTTTCCTCCCAAAACATGAATGTGTGTATTTGACCAATAAGCTGCAGACTACAGTAGTCCGATGGCATTCCAGCAGGATGAGCTATAGCAACAGCTGTGTTTTTTCCAAAGCCTCTGTTGCTAGGCGACAGACTCATTGGATGTCCGTAGACCCCACGACAGATGCTGGTGGTTTGCTTATTTGTCCTTACAGTGTGTACAGGGTTAAATTAAAGCTAACCCCCAAGGACTGACATGGTGCTTTCCTAAAGTGGATATATTTGTGATTGTATATTATATTATATATAGGTGCTGGAGCTGCTGTAGTGTGCGTACTGTGATGGTACAGACTCTGGTTATGTAAATCTTTGACAGCCTTTGTGGAGATATTTAATAGATTTAATGCGATGAGCTGTGTGGATATAAACTTTGCCCATACACAGCCACTAATGTCCTCCACAGTACTACGTTATTGAATAATTCATTGAAGAGATTCATTCAAAAATGTTGATTCATCCAGTAACGTAACAAGAAGTCTTTATGAATGAGTCATTGAATCATTCATTCAAGAGATTCACTCAAAAACACTGATTCATCCAGAAATGAAACAAGTGAAGTATTTATGAGTGAGTCATTGAATCATTCATTAAAGTGATTCACTCAAAAACGCTGATTCATCCAGTAACGAAACATGAAGCATGTGTCTCAGTCCGCTCCCTAGTTCAGTAGTCAGGGCACTGATCAGGGAGTTGGCCACATTCATTTACACGATATGCTGATTCACGAACTTGGAAGCTAGGATGCTGATTGAGACGCAGGGATAGTCTTTATGAGTGAGTCATTGAATCATTCATTCAAGAGATTCACTCAAAAGCGCTGATTTATCCACTAATGAAACAAGAAGTCTTTATGAGTGAGTCTTTGAATCATTCATTCAAGAGATTCACTAAAAAACGCCAATTCATCTACTAATGAAACAAGTCTTTGAGTCACTGAATCATTCATTCAAGAAATTCACTCAGAAACGTCGATTCGTCCACTAATGAAACAAGTGATTCACTGAATCATTCTTTCAAAAGATTCACTCAAAAACATTGATTCATTCAGTAAAGAAACAAGTCTTTATGAGTGATTCATTGAAACTTTCATTCAAGACATTTGTAAAAAAAATGCTAATTCATCTAGTAATGAAACAATAAGTCTTTATGAGTGAGTCATTGAATCATTAATTCAAGAGATTCACTCAAAAACACTGATTCATCCAGTAATGAAACAATAAGTCTTTATTAATGAGTCATTGAATCATTCGTTGAAGAGATTCACTCAAAAGCACTGATTTATCCACTAATGAAACAAGAAGTCTTTATGAGTGAGTCTTTGAATCATTCATTCAAGAGATTCACTAAAAAACGCCAATTCATCTACTAATGAAACAAGTCTTTGAGTCACTGAATCATTCATTCAAGAAATTCACTCAGAAACGTCGATTCGTCCACTAATGAAACAAGTGATTCACTGAATCATTCTTTCAAAAGATTCACTCAAAAACATTGATTCATCCAGTAAAGAAACAAGTCTTTATGAGTGATTCATTGAAACTTTCATTCAAGACATTTGTAAAAAAAATGCTAATTCATCTAGTAATGAAACAATAAGTCTTTATGAGTGAGTCATTGAATCATTAATTCAAGAGATTCACTCAAAAACACTGATTCATCCAGTAATGAAACAATAAGTCTTTATTAATGAGTCATTGAATCATTCGTTGAAGAGATTCACTCAAAAACGCTGATTCATCCACTAATGAAACAAGTCTTTAAGTGAGTCACTGAATCATTCATTAAAGAGATTCACTCAAAAACGTTGATTCATCCAGTAAAGAAACAAGTCTTTATGAGTGAGTCATTGAATCATTAATTCAAGAGATTCACTCAAAAACACTGATTCATTTAGCAACGAAACAAGAAGTGTTTTAACACCATGGCAAAAGTTGTTAACTGTTCTGTCATGAGCAAAGCATGTCAACTGTTCTGTCGTTGGCTGCACAGACGAGCACACAACACTATTTAAAGTCCCGTTAGCTTGGATAGCCTGCAAGTTGACCCAGGCAAGCTCGACTGCTAAAAAAGGAGCATTTCTGTCCGAGTGATATTTTAGAAAAATATTAGACCATTCACAGCATTTAATAGCAATCATAAACATTAGCCTGGTCTGTATGGCTCTGTTTGGTAAACAGGTACGCTATGTATAGTGGGCGTCCATACAGGTTTTGCACAAAAGATTAACATGACGGCACATGCAAGTCATTTAGGTGAATCAACTCCACAGCAACTACATATATTTATTCACTAACCATTCAGAAACGTCCAGATGCACTCTAGAAGTTGTAACTTCTTCCTGAGTCTCTCCATCAGTGTCCGACTCCGGTTTGAACAATGTAAGCCTGAACACCGTTACTGACAATCCTCATTTTGGATGCGTGAGATTCTCCAGCTTTGTTGTTGTTGAATATCCGAAACGCGAACTGTTAAAGCTCCGCCCTCTTCTGGAAAGGGGGTTGGGAGCAGAAGCTCATTTGCATTTAAAGGGACAAACAAACACAGCGTGTTTTTGCTCACACCCAAATAAGTTATAATAAATGATCTGTGGTGTATTTTGAGCTGAAACTTCAGACACTCTCTAGGGACTCCAGAGACTTGTATTATATATTGTGAAAAGGGGCGTAGTAGGTCCCATTTAACATTTTACATTTATTATAGTTTATTTTAACATTTTTTTTATTCAATTATTTAATAAATGTTTTACATTGTACTAGGTTTCCGTACTGGACTGTTTTATACTATAGGCCTTTTCTGTATCCGCACATTAGCATTTATTAGCAAACCCCTCCCGACCCCCACACTGTTCACAGTTCATCCATTTAAACTGCACACCTCGTCACTAACCTTTCTCTGTTTTAGCGCCATGCTGAGCTCAACATTACAGGGCTGTATTTTTAGCAGCTTGACTTGGCCGGCGTCGGCTGAGCACTTGTATGCTTTAACTAGCACGTCGTGTCATCACAACAGGCCTGCAGCCTCTGGTGCCGAGAGCACCATCTGTTCCTCACTCTTCTCAAGCTCTGCCTCAACAATATGGCATTGCATTCACGGGGGCGTCTCCTAAGCAGGCTGGAAAAACGTGTGAAGTGCTCAGCTGTAGAATCTGACCGCGGCGAGTCATTGTAAAGTCTACAAAAGCTGAAATATAAAAAAATAAAAGGTCACAAGAGGGCAGCTGTGGAAAGTGTGAAATGGTGTTGTTTTGTTTGCCACCCCTGTTGGAAATTTCAGCTAATGCCAGTTTCGGATAGTTGCTTTTACACTGTTTCTGGCATGTTAGTTAGCTAAGCCAAACTGATCAAAAGTGAGAGTAAAGGCATTTATAATGTTACAAAACATTTCTATTACATTTGAAAAAATAGTTATATGAATTTCTTTGATTTTCAGTGTTTTATTTATTTTATTTTACTTCTACTTCCTTTACATTGAAATTCCAATTGACCCTTCACCAGGAGTTTGATTGACAGGCGAGCTAACCAATCATAATGATGAATCTGCCATTATGTCCGACAAAGCAGTCAGGAGAGTAGATTATTGTCGGTGGACTTGAACTTGAAAAATGGTGTGTACTGACGTCTTTCCGCAGCTGAAACAACATTCCTTCTGATGTTCATTCATGTTTATTTGAAGCTATAAATGAACTAGTAGGAAGAGATGATCGGTTCTCCAGGAGCTTGAACTGAGGCGCTACAGCGATCTGTCACAACACTTTAAAGAGCCACAATGGTATTTATTGTTTAAATTTCTTTAAAAATTAAAAAAAATTAAATTTCAGACTTTGTTTCATATCAAAAGTAACCTGCTCTGTCTTGTTTGTCGACGCGTTCAGTGTCCTCTTTGCTCCATGATGTATTTTTCTCTGCGTGAGAACGTGATGTCGGACATAGCAACAGTAACTAAAGGGGGCGGGTCTTTACGAACAGTCAAATTCAGTTCAGTTCATTTCAATTCAAATTCTTTTTTTTATAGCAAACAATGTGTACCCGTCACTGGTTTGATCAGCCTGAGATGAACTCTAAAGATATATCCTGGTGCGATGTAAACAGATGCCTGGTCCTTCAGAAACCTGCTGCCCCACATTCACAGATGGTTTTTACGTTTGTGCTGCTGCAGGTTGATAAGCATATATTACTTGAGCTGTTAGTTATTTCCGTCGACAGCCAAAGAGGAAGGCTAATGCATGCCTAAGTCAGTTTCAAATAAGCAAATAAATGCCAATGGACACCCGAGAACAAAATGAATACGCCGTTTAGCTGGATAGGCCAGTAGGGGGATTGTAGGAAGGGATGACAGATGATGTGGACGGCATGCAAAGAGACAAACTGAACTTCTAGAGCTTTCCAGGCAAACTGCATAGTAACATAGTACTCTGAATGCTTCACATGAATCACATCGGTCTGTGCTAAAGATTATGGGAGTTTTTGCAAATAGCTCAAGTGTCATTAATTACTCACCCTCATGTCATTCCAAACCTGTAAGATCTTTAAGATATTAAGATATTTTTGATGAAATCTGAGAGCTTTCTGTCCCTCCATAGACATTTACACAACTACCACTTTGATGCGTCAAAAAGTTAATAAAGAGAAAACTAATCCATATGAATTGAGTGGTTTAGTACAAATTTTCTGAAGAGACACGATCGCTTTATATGAAAAACTGATTGAATTTAGGCTTTTATTTACATATATGAGGGTAATTAATGACAGAATTTTCATTTTTGGGTGAACTAACCCTTTAACAGGTGCCTTTTTTAGTGTCTTGCTTTAAAACTAGTACTAGGATTTTTACGTACCGTTAAATCCTCATGTGTTCTGTAAGTAAACATGTATAGAAAACAGTACATACTGCGATACAGTGTGTGTTCTTGGGTGCATAAGGGCAACTGCCCACTGCTGGTTATTTTTAGGATGAGGTGTCTGTTATCTGTCTTATTATCAGATAATCCAACTATTTGTTAGCCATGTGTCAATCACTGAAGATCCACTTGTTATGAATTCAAGATTCAAGATTCAAGAGTTTTATTTGTCACATGCACAATTATATAGAGCATAACCAGCAGTGAAACCAGGGAGTCCCCCATATACACCAACTCCCCAGTGTTATGAAACCAAGGCTACATTACGCTTGACCACTGTTAGATTTGTTTTTTGGTCTGATACTCTAAAATGAGACTGATCAAAGTCTGAAATCGCATACAGTACACAAACATGACGGTTCGGCACGTACCTTGGTATTGAAGTCATGGTTCGGTACAACAGAGTTATTAATATGCTGTGGACACTAAATGACTTGCCTGAGGTAAACGTAATGCTATGTGAGATTATTCTCAAGCTGTTTTATGAAGTCTTTCCGCAGTTGAAATGCTGATTACACGTAAACATACTAATGCATTGATCATCTGTTCCTCTTCTTCTGTGCTTTTTCCTGTTGGTTAGCAAACAGCATTGCATTACTGCGCACGCCCCCCTTCTGGATTGGAATGTGGATCACCTGTGACCGACTATATTTGTCGTCTGACTGTATGAACTGAACCATGACAGTTTAGGACGAATACATTTATACCCCTAATATATAATATAAATGTATTCTGGAGGTACTACATTCGCTTTGTGTTGTTTCACTGCCATTCACAAATCCTCTCCAGAGGCCTGTTTTTCGAATACTATGTATTCAGACATACTACTCTTTTGGTGTACTGTTTTTTTCCTACTATGTAGTAGGGAAGGATTCGATTTTAGACACAGCCAAAGACTTTTACTTTGCAATATATTTCAAATAAATACTGTTTTTTTAAACTTTCTATTCATCAAAAAACCCTGATAAAAAAAAAATTTAATCCAGGTTTGATAAGACTGATCAAAGTCAATTTGTCAAAACAAAATTGAAATGTATTGTTAAACAGGAAACGTAATGGATGTTGTTGTGTTCTCTTCACCTCCTTCCTCTAAAAGAGATGTCGTGCTGCTAATATGAGAGGAACTTGTAATGAATGGCAGCGCTGCTAAATATAAACGTGGAGACATGGTTTCTTCCCATTAGACTCCATTTATGTCTTCGCTCCTGATAACAGCAGCCTGGCAGGAACACCCAGAGGCATTGTGGGTAAATGTCTACGAACAAGAGGGAAGATTGTAGCATGAATATCAATATTGTGACATTAATAGTACAACAATGCCCTGATGAGAAGTGTGCTTGACAAATGTTGACAGCAAATGTAAGGAAAGCATTACTATTGCTTTTGCTTGTTAACTTATGGAAATGATTGATAGCTCAGATTACATGTTTATTGAGACTGTGTGGTGCTATATGCTTATGATTCTTTTTGTCTGATGGACTAAACATGGAAAAGTTTTTCCTTCGTGTTTTTTTGCGTACAGACAACTTTGTCAAAATGATCCCCGCTCACACAGATCCACGAAAACCATAAAATCCACTGTAATTATTCATGCCAGGCCAGTAGATGGCGATGTCACTTTGTAAAGAAACACTACGTGCCTATAGACTAAATACGTACATTTTGAAAATTTTTACAAATTTGTGTTTTTGTAGTTTACATGGAGATGATAATGGTATTTTCAAAAACTTGCACTTTGAAGCCCATTTTTAAAACTGTTGTTGTGTAAATAAATGGCCAAAACGCATGAAATGTTTTCCGTTTTTAGTTGAAAGTGGTATCATGTAAACAGCCCCTAAAATGGGTGAAAACAAATCCCAAAATATACAAAACCAATACTATCCCTTTAAGAAATATTGTATTGTTGTTATATTCTAAAACAAATCACTTTCATTCATCAAAGAATCCTATCAGTTTCAAAAACAAATAATAATAATGAAGCAGCAACAATTTAACATTTGATACTCTAAAATAAGACTGATTAATGTCAAAGACTTTTGTTTTGTTATTTTTATATTGTTTCAAAAAAATTTTTAAGATAAATGTTCTTTTGAACATTCCATTCATCAAATAACCCCCCAAAAATGTATCAGGGTTTCCACAAAACTATGAAGCAGCACAAAAGTTTTCAACATTAAGAATAAATGTTTCTTGAGCACCAAATCATCAGTCAAAGACTTTTATATTGTTACAAAAATAAATTCCAAATAAATGCTGTTTGTTTGAACATTCTATTTATCAAAGAATCCTGAAAAAAAGAGTCACGGTAATATAAAAAAATAAAAAATTGAAAACATATGCTTGGCGGTGATCACACTCTCATGGTCAAATTAACATTTTACAAGGTGTTTTAAAGTCTGTAAAACTCTTTGTAAATCTTTGTTTATCTATCCAGCAATACAGCCATCAGCTCACAAATAACAAATAGCTTGTCGATGCACCTTGGCAAAGACTAAAAGAAGCGTTTTATCACAGGATATTAATCACACAGACCTCAGGAAGACTTGCTGCAGTCAATTATACTCTGTTGTGGCTCACTGGGCAAGATTTCCTCAGGCTTCAAATGAAGTTTTAACGTGTATGTGTGTGTGTGTGTGTGTGTGTGTGTGTGTGTGTTTCTCTGCAGAGGAGGAAGCCGTTCTGGAATCCATCCTGAGAGACAGATCTCACATCGAGGAAACTCTGAGGCTCGCAGCAGATGATAAAGCAGGAGATTATGCTGGTGAGGACGTGATATTCACATACATTTCATTTCAGTTTACAGGCTTTTCACACTATGCTAGCAGGTGAATGTTGTCTTTTACCTTCAGTTGAGCAACACTTCACACTAGCCTGCTGAAAGGAAAACCAACTCAACCACCTGGTTTAAACCAAGAGTTTTCAAACTTTTCAATGCCAGGGACCTAGAAATATGAGGATCTGCTTGCAAAACTTCCCTTTCAGAAAAAAAGCAGCAGCTAAATGTTCACTGTATAAGAGAAATATTAAGTGTGATACTTCTAAATAAAAAAGCATATATATATATATATATATATATATACACACACACACACAAGTTAATAAAAATGGTAAAATCATATCATTAAATTGCTAAAACTTTCCCAAAATATAAAACAGCAGCTACATTTTTACAGTATAAGGAAAAATATTAAGTATGATATTATAAGGAAAACAAAAATAAAAAATTGGCTTTAATATTGTCAATTACGCAATTTTTTTAATCTTATTTATACCCGTTATTTATAAATTAATTAGTAATGTTAGTGTCTAAACCTGAAAAGTAACATTTTAAATTCAATTCGAATAGCACTTTTCTCTCACACACACGCACACACACACACACACACACACACACACGCACACACACACGCACACACACACACGCACACACAAATAAATAAATAAAATAAAAAGATTTCTTATTTGTGTGAGTAAATATAAAACTGGAATGTTATCAATTTGTCAATGTGCTAAAAACCTTGTCAACCATTTTTATTTTATTAATAAACCAAATGTATTAATATTAATTTAATAAGTTAATAATAAGTAATATTATTAATGAAAATATAGCTAAAATAAAAAAAGCTAAATAAAATAATAGTTAAAAAACTCGAACTGAAAAAAACAAAAATAGAAATGTTGCTTTGGCAAATAACTGAAATTAATTTTAAGATAAATTACTAAAATTACTATAATTAAAATAAAAAAATAAAGCTATATATATATATCTATATAAAATCGCATAACAAAATTGCTAAAAATTAAAAAACTAATTCAAAATATTAATATTAATAAATAAGCTTTAAGTAAGCAATAAGGTACGAGAGGCTAGTGCTGTGTGGTGAATAAGTCACGACTGAAGGCTGTTTTTTGGCACGATGCGAAACGACCCCTTCAGCCGTGACTGATTCACGATACAGCACTAGCCTCGAGTACCTTATTGCTTTTATAAAACAGTTACCACACAATACAAATATTAAAGCCAAAAATGTATCAATGCAACTTTCATGAAGTAAAATCACTAAAAGCCTTCCTTCCACCGGAAAAAATAGTCCCTGACCGTGAACAGCAACAGAAGTTACATTATTACGCCATTAGATGGCGACAAAGACTGTCTTTATGAGTGTGTCAGTCAGTAGCGAAGGCTAATGCTTTGACTAGCACTGTCAGTCATGGGAAAACCCCTTAACTGTTAAAAGGACAAGATAATACATCAGACATTTAAACAGATTTTTTATTATGAACATAGGACTGACCTGAAGGAAAATGCTAAATCTGAATGCAGGTAATAAACTCGCTCACTCGATCTCTTTCTCACAACACTCTTCTACATAATACAGTAAGCTTCAATGAACAATATCAATCGAGAACAAAGTTTATGTTGCTAAGGGTGTTGTGTAGTGATACACAGAACCGTTGGGTGAAGCGGTCATAGCCGTGTTTTATGATGAATAAAACACAGCTATTGACCAATCAGAATCAAGGACAGGAACTAACCGTTTTATAAATAAATATAAATGCACTGCTTGGCATAGTTTGAAAACTCCTGGTTTCAACTATACACTCAATCTCAAACTACTTACTAAAACCTACAATACTGAAGCTGTTTGAGGAGGCAATATCTTTTAAGTAATATCAGGTATTGTTTTTACAATCACAGCAGCATTTATCTGGCACAAAACAATAACCCTGCTAAAATAAAAAAAGAAAGAAAACAACTACCTTATATGCAGCTTGCAGGTTGGGAAGCATGAAAACTTGTTGAGTCATTGCTGCTTGTGAATTGAACTTGCCATAAGGGAGGGCAACGATGGATTATTTAGTCCATGTGTCATATCAACTACCAGGAGAAAGTAGTTATCTAACTCAGCGGATCCATTCCAAACTGAAGGACTACCTCAGAAAGGCACGTCAATGTTTTTAGGTTTGTTTACATTGTTGTCTCCTCTCATTTCCTTTCCAAACACTTTATCCACAAGAGCATCTGCAGTCTTTCCTCTCTCCGCTCCACCCGTGTGTCTTGTGTTGGATGTCAAACTCAGCTTTCGCTCTATGTTTATTCTGTGTTTTCATCCTTCAGCTGCGTTGCAGAGGCTGAGAAAGATCTACCACAACTCCATCAGGCCCATGGAGCAGGCCTACAAGTACAATGAGCTGAGGCAACATGAGATCTCAGGTACCGGCAGCCTGCCTTCACCGCTGTCTCCTGTGTGTGTTTGTCTTCACGCAAAAATATTTAGGCCAACATTTAAGATTTATGTATTTGAATTGCATATAAAATTTCCATCCATTACACAGTTATAACATAAACTAATAAACTTATTGGGATGAATATATTTGTTCTTTCTTAATTATGCTTTTATAGGGATTGAATCAAAGACGATATACAAAATGGTGCACTCATATTACTAATGAACAGTGTTGGGGAAAGTTACTTTTAAAAGTAATCCGTTACAATATTGCATTACTCCCTAAAAAAGTAACCAATTGTGTTACTTAGTTACTTTTTTGGGAAAGTAATGTTACGTTACTTTTGCGTTACTACTTCTCACCTGGGCCTGAAGAAAGAAAGTTTTTAATAACAAAACTTCTCTTTTTTGGTAAATGTAAAGGTCTTTTCACACCAAAAATGTATAATCCTCAGGCTAAAGGAAATGCAAATGAACGCCTGTAGAGGCCAATAAATGGGAAAACAAAGTAACTTGTGTTACTTATTTAAAAAAGTAACTCAGATATTTTGTTGTAAATGTAAAAGTAATGTGTTACTTTACTAGTTACATTAAAAAAGTAATCTTTGATTGAACTTTGGACGTCTTGACTGACTTTCAGTAAAATTTTATAACGTCATACTTAAAAAATATGGCAATATGGCAAAATCTCCTGAATAATAAGTGACAAAATGAACAGACAATTAGATTTAATATTTTTATTTAATTTACTACATTAGGCCATTCTTAGACCTTAAATTTAGCTTAATATTAATAATAGTTGTCAGAGTAATTTATTTATTTGTTAATTTATTTTATTATTATTTTTTACTATTATAATTTTTTTTTAAATCACATATAAACATATTTCCATCCATTTGGATTACGGATTACACAGTTTTAACAAACAAACTAATTAACTTATACATAAATGAAATGGGTATGATTTCTGTACTCAAAAAAAAATAAAATCATGGCATAGTTTATTATTAAATATTTGCTTATATTTTATTTAACATGGTTAAACTATGTCTACCTGTGGAACAAGCAATATTCCATTAGTTAAAATGTATGAGACTAAAAGAAATTGGATTTATTGACGATTATATAATAAATATATAAAACTCATTTAGTTTATTGCCATACATAATGTAATGCATATGCGTTTCTTACCCATTTCATTTAGGTTTATTAGTTTGAAACTATGATCCAAATGGATGGAAATTTTATATGCAATTCAAATACATACATCTAGGCCACAAATATTTGTTTTGAGTGTAGTTTAGCATTATATGAATGTTGATTGGTTCTTCATCACCATTATATCATTCTCCATCATCATATTCATAAGGAAGAACCCAGGGGTTGCTGTTTTGAAATATTAATGTCTTTAAATGCTGATGCAATAATTGATAAATAGTTTTGAATTACCTGACCTAAACTCAAAACCATGGCCACTATTTGCGTTCTTGGCCCAGAAATTGTCGCTTGCAGCTATAATTAAACATCAATTTCTCTGTGATGTACATCAGCAAATGTGGTTCTTTCATATGAGTATTTCATTTCACTCACAAAAGTTCCAGATACATCAGAGCTATTAAATAAAATCCCTCGAGACAATCAACTGCAGGAATAATTGAAGCTAAATGAGAAATGCAGCCTTGGCAACTAGCTGAAATAAAATAGATTTTAGTTATGCTCATTTTAATTCATTTAATGTGTGTTTTTTTTTTAAATGGTTTTAGTTTTAGGGCATGTTTACACAACAATAATGTACTCAAAACGGGAAGGTTTTTCCTTTGCGTTTTTCGTGTACAGATGACAAGATTGTCAAAATGATCCCCATTCACACGGATCTGCGAAAACGACTAAAAACGCTGTATTGTTCATGCCAGGCCAGTAGATGGCGATGTTTTGGGCCGTTTACACGGCACCTTTTTCAACTTTTTGAAAACTTTTTATGCATTTTGGCTGTTCAATCATGTGAAAACGATGTTTTGGTGGCCTGAAAATGCAAACTTTTGAAAACGGGTTTCAAGGTGCAAGTTTTTGAAAATGATACCGTTATCATCTCTGTATAAACTACAAAAAGGTGAATTTGTGAAAACGGTGACGTCATGCGCATGTGTATTATTAGTCTATAGGTGTGTAGTGTTTCTTTACAAAGTGACATCGCCATCTACTGGCCTGGCATGATTAATACAGCATTTTAGTCGATTTTGCCGATATGTGGGAACGGGGATCATTTTGACAATATGTGTCCGAAATCACCCCCTTATACCCTCAAATAGGGCAATATTTAAAGGATTAGTCCACTTTCAAATAAAATTTTCCTGATAATTTACTCACCCCCATGTCATCCAAGATGTTCATGTCTTTCTTTCTTCAGTCGAAAAGAAATTAAGGTTTTTGATGAAAACATTCCAGGATTTTTCTCCATATAGTGGACTTCAATGGACTCCAGACGGTTGAAGGTCCAAATGACAGTTTCAGTGCAGCTCCAAAGGGCTTTAAACGATACCAGACGAGGAATACGAGTCTTATCTAGCGAAACGATCTTTCATTTTCTGAAAAAAACGTAAATGTATATGCTTTTATAAACACAAATGATCGCCTTGCACATGCTTCCACTTTCCGTATTCTTCAAAAAGCTTACGGTGTATGTCCTACGCCTTCCCTATTCTACTTACGGAAAAAATGGAATTGGCGCTGCGTCTGTTCCGTAAGACCCTTATTCCTCGTCTGGTATCGTTTGAAGCCCTTTGAAGCTGCACTGAAACTATTTTTGACCTTCAACAGTTTGGAGGTCATTGAAGTCCACTATAAGGAGAATAATCCTGGAATGTTTTCATCAAAAACCTTAATTTCTTTTCGACCGAAGAAAGAATGACATGAACATCTTGGATGACATGGAGGTGAGTAAATTATCACAAAAATTTTATTTGAAAGTGGACTAATCCTTTCAGGGGACAGCCATTTGTGGTGGTGTCCGAAACCATAGTGAAACTTTATCGAGTGCACTCATTCAGTCCCACAATGCACTGCAATAACGAGTGTACAACCCAACAGCTAGAGAATACCCATAATGCACTGTAAGAGTTGCGTTGCACACCGAATGAATTCCCGCGTCTGAATAAAAGATGGTGCCCACAGCTGAATGGTCCCAATGTGGCTACAGCATAATATCATACAAGTTTCAAATGATTATTAAACAGCAAGCACAAACTATTCAAAAGCGGCAGCCCTTCCAGTGCTCTCAATGTCCGAATTCACTCGTTTTTATTCAGTCCTTCAAGTGGACCAATGTAGGGAGTAGGGAATAGTGAATGAGGGTATAGGGGGCGATTTCAGACACAGCAAATGTCGTCTGTATGTGAAAGAAAAAGAAAAAAAAAACGCAAAGGGAAACATTTCCATTTTTAATATCATGTAAACAAGCCCTAAAACTAAAACCATAAAAAAAAAAAAAAATCATCAGTTGGAATAAAATACACATTAACTGAAATAAAATAAAATATAAAAAACTAAAACTTTATTTACTTTATTTCAGCTATAGATCTTGAACTTTAAAACCCGTTTTCAAAAGTTTGTGTTTTCAGGCCCCCGTTGTCGTGTAAATGAACGGCCACAAGGCATATGAAGTTTTGTTTTTTTAGTCGAAAACTGTGTCGTGTAAACGGCCCGTTAGTTAACAACAATGACCCTGTGCTGGACACGAGGCGTTGGCGTATCCGAGTATCGTGGCTTCTTTGAGCCGACACGTGTGGTTCATCATTCCACAGCTGTAGAGCTGGTGCACGTCCAGACGCGGTCGAGGGGGGCCAGAAACAGTGGAAGAAAGAAAGAGAGAGAGAGCGAGTTAAAATAGAAAACACAAGGCTTTCTTATTTCTGCTTGAGGAACGAAGGCCCCATCTGAAAGCAATCAGGAGTTTCTCAACAGCCCTCGCTTTATATAAGCCCTTCATGTGCTCGAGTCTGTACAAATGTCTCATGAATACACATGAAATATCCACTGTGCAGTTTTTCTCTGTTTTTAATTATTTATACAGCGATACCTTATAAAGAGGAGGTTCTGCGGACATAAATTGTTTTTGGATGATTGAACTTTTGACTTCTAGCAATATTTTGAACTTCAAACTTTCAAAATATGACAGTATGACAATATGTGCTGAATAATAAGTGAGAAAATATATACACTTTTAGATTTTAAATGTACTCTCTAAAAAATGCTGGGTTAAAAACAACCCAAGTTGGGTTGAAAATGGAAAAAACTCAGCGATTGGGTTGTTTTAACCCATTGGTTGGGTTAAATGTTTGCCCAACCTGCTGGGTAGATTTATTAAACTCAACTATTGCTTAAAAATTACTGTATTGTCCGCTTAAATTAACATTTATTAATATGTTTAATGAATAATAATTAAATATAAACATTTATTAAATTGCTTATTAGTAAATGTTCACCTTTTGATTATTATTGTTGCCTCTAGTAATTATGTGTCTGATTTTTAATTTCCAACCTATTTTGGGTTCATTTTAAGGCAGACATATAGTCATTTTTAAACAATAGTTGGGTTAAATAAAACTACCCAGCAGTTTGGGCAAACATTTAAACAAAACAACCCAATCACTGGGTTTGTCCATTTTCAAACCAACTTGGGTTGTTTTTAACCCAGTGCTTTTTAGTGTATCATTTTCACCAAATAAATTAGAACATTTTTAGACCTTTAATTTTGGATTTTGCTTAGTATTACTATTAGTTTTTTTTCTTGTTTAACAATACACTTGTTTTTTGTTGGTAAAAACATTTTAAAAAGTCCAATAATGACATATTCATAATTTCCCTATGTATGCATATGTAATAAATATATGAATTATGCATGATTTGCCTATTTAAACGTTTAAATAGATAAAGACACAATACAAAAACATTATTTTGCGTACCATTAGGTGTACATACGAACAAAGGTTTTAGCTCATTGACCAGAAGAGACACTTAAAGTAGTTTGAGACTGAACAGTGGCCAGTTATGATAGTAAACCGCAGTGTAGGTGGGTCGTGTCCTCTGTCTGAAGGGTGACTTTCATGGTGCTGAGTGTGTCCTGCTAACCTCTNATTTAATAAATGTTTATTGTTTATTATTCATTATCTTATTAATAAATGCTCATTTATTAAACATATTATTCATTTTAAGCAAGCAATACAGTAATTTTTATACAACAGTTGAGTTAAATAAAACTACCCAGCACGTTGGGCAAACATTTAACCCAACCACTGGGTTAAAACAACCCAATTGCTGGGTTTGTCCATTTTCAACCCAACTTGGGTTGTTTTTAACCCAGCATTTTTTGTTGGTAAAAACATTTTAAAAAGTCCAATAATGACATATTCATAATTTCCCTATGTATTTATATGTAATAAATATATGAATTATGCATGATTTGCCTATTTAAACATTTAAATGGATAAAGACACAATACAAAAACATTATTTTGCGTACCATTAGGTGTACATACGAACAAAGGTTTTAGCTCATTGACCGGAAGAGACACTTAAAGTAGTTTGAGACTGAACAGTGGCCAGTTATGATAGTAAACCGCAGTGTAGGTGGGTCGTGTCCTCTGTCTGAAGGGTGACTTTCATGGTGCTGAGTGTGTCCTGCTAACCTCTGACTGAACACTGGGATCGAGCTTGCCCCCTTGTGGCTCAGCATGGTATTTAACCCCTACACTCACCACAATAATGCAAGACTGGCTTTACACTTGTGAGGAAGTAGAAGGAAGCTGAAACAAGCTATCCAAATATCATCTGAGGGCCCCTGCTGGTGGGGATCAAAGAAAGATAATGTGTCATAAATCATCACATCAACATTAGCGCAATAGGGGTACATCTGCCATGCAGGGGGATTCTGGGTACAATCTGACAGTGCAGATCTGGGTACAGCAATTTGACAGTGGAACTGTAAACTGTAACAATACATTTAATAAGGAATATTAAATGTTATTTATTTATTTTCACAAACAGAAATCTTGAATTTTTATTTATCTTGTTAAAAAAAATTTATTGGGTATAATCGTATGCAGAAAATATGCAGATCTTATTCCACCACAAAATCAAATTAATAAAATGTATTATATTTTGCATAAAGAAAATGAAGCTTATATTTGACAATTAAGTTTTTTTTTTTTTTTTGCTTTGTGACATTATTCTATGATAATTGCAAAAAAAAAAACACTAATAAAAATGCTACCTTGTTTTCACGTGATAATGAAATGATTTTTTGCACTATAGTAATAAATGTAAAATATTACTTTTTACATGTAATTTTTTAGGGTGAAATATTATCTCAATATTTTCTTGACAGATTTTGAGGTTCACCATTTAAATTATGCAAAAATATATCATTTTTATGTACCATTTACTTTATTTACTCATGTTCTTAATTTTGTTTATTTATTTATAAGACGGTTTTGTGAGATTCACCCATTTATATATTACATTTTAATATATTTTTTGTCGTTTACACAAAATATAATATGTTTATTTATTTTTAGAAAGGTTTTGTAAGATTCACCCATTTATATATTACATTTTAATCAATTTTTTGTCTAGTTTTACATTTACATTTATGCTTTTGGCAGACGCTTTTATCCAAAGCGACTTACATTGCATTATACTATACATTTGTATCTGAGTATGTGCAATCCCTGGGATCGAACCCATGACCTTGGCATTGCTAATGCCACGCTCTAACCACTGAGCTACAGGAAAGCTATTACACAAAATATAATATATTTATTTATTTTTAGAAAGGTTTTGTAAGATTCAGCCATTTATATATTATATTTTAATATAATTTTTGTCTTGTTGTACACAAAACATAATGTATTTATTTATTTTTAGGAAGGTTTTGTGAAATTCACCCATTTATATAAAAAAAAATTCTTATTTATTCATTCATTCATAAGAAGAATTTGTTGCCATGTGTGTTCAGGACCGTCTCTTCTAGAAATCATTGTATCTGGACGCCCATCAAACCTCACCTACACAAATTTCAGCTCATCAGCACATCATCGTCTCCTGGAAAAGTGTCACTTTCTGTCCTCCTTCTTAACCTCTTTCTTTGACCCCTTCACGTCCTCTCTCTTTCTGTTTCTCTTCGTCCTCTGCCTGCACTTTTCCTCACACTTGTCATTTTCATCCCTTTCACTGCGCCTGTCTCTTCCTGTCCTCCCCCGACATCACCCGTCACTAAACAGCCTATCCTGGACGCACACTGGGGGATTCTGCCACAGGTGGGTATATGACGGGGCACTTCACTGCATGGCACTGCCTGCGTCTCTGATCCCCTGCAGTGTAATGCCAGCTCACGCTCATCTGCCCAATTACCATCAGCACTCAATGAGCACTAATTACAAAGTGCCGTAATATGTCAGTCAGTGTGTAGCGCTGCTTATTCGACTTAAGTCGACATTCAGACTTTAATGGGTTTTTTTTTGGGGAGAATAAAAAACTAACTTAGTTTTTCAAATCATCCAATGGCACATGCAAAAGTTCAACCAGCAGATTTGGGTGAAAGCCTAGATTTGGTTCAGCTAAATTTTTCTTCATCTGACTAATCAAATTGTCTAATTGAATTAATTCTCAACACTAATCAAAGTCTTCGTTCATGAGGATTTTATGAGAATAATTTTATGATTTATAGCAACGTGGATTGCACAGGTTTTTATTTTATAGCATCGTTCTGTGGATTGGTGTGTGCAATAAACAGTGCTTGACAAGCTAATTTTGATGTATCTGTTACAAATGTATAGTACTCTTCTAAAGTTTGGTGTCAGTAAGTTTTTTTTTTTAAAGAAATTAATACTTTTATTCAGCAAGGGTGCATGAAATTGATCAAAAGTGACAGAAAAGACATTTAGGCCCGGTTTCACAGACCGGGCTTAGACTAAGCTAGGATGAGGCCTTAGTTCAATTAGGACATTTAAGTAGCTTTTATAAACGTGCCTTAGAAAAAACACTAGTGGTGTGCATCTTGAGACAAAACAATGGCACTGACATATTTTAAAACATGTCAGTGCAAGTTCCTTTCAGTTAAAACAGCTCAAACATGCATTTTAGTCTGAGACTAGGTTACTATGGAAGCTTGTTTCCACCACTAAAAAAATAAAGGTAATAGCGACTTTTTATCTCACAATTCTGACTTTTTTCCCGTCAGAATTGTGAGATTTAAACTCACAATTGTGAGTTATAAAGTCAAAATTTAATTATAAAGTCAGAATTGTGTTATTAAGTCTGAATTGCGTGATATAAAGTCAGAATTGTGTTAAGTCTGAATTGCGTGATATAAAGTCAGAATTGTGTTATTAAGTCTGAATTGCGTGATATAAAGTCAGAATTGTGATATAAATGTAGAATTGCATGATATAAAGTCAGAATTGTGTTATAAAGTCAGAATTCCGTGATATAAAGTCGTAATTCTGACTTTTTCTCAGAATTGTCACACAATTGTGAGTTTATAGAATTGTGAAATATAAACAACTGCATCTTATAAAGTCAGAATTGTGTAAAACTAGCAATTGCTTTTTATAAATTTGACTTTTTTTCTCAGAATTCTGACTTTATGGCCCGGTTTCACAGACAGGGCTTAGATTAAGCCAGGATTAAGTCTAGTTCAATTACGGCAATTAAGTTTTGCCTTAGCGTGCCTTAGAAAAAAATATTACTGGTGTGCATCTTGAGACAAATCAATGGCTCTGACATATTTTAAGATATGTCAGTGCAAGTTGCTTTCAGTTAAAACAGCTCAAGCATTTTAGTCTAGGACTAGGCTTAAACCTTGTCTGTGAAACCAGGGGTATAACTCACAATTCTGACTTTATATCTCAAAATTAAGTTTATATCATGCAATTCTGACTTTATATCTCGCAATTTTGACTTTTTATCTCACCATTCTGACTTAAAATAACTCACAATTCTGAGAAAAAAAGTCGCAATTACCTTTTTTTTTAATTTTATGTAATGGCAAAAACAAGCTTTCATAGGTTACAACTAATGTTACAAAAGATTTCTATTTCAAATAAATGTTGTTCTTGTGAACTTCCTATTCATCAAAGAATCCTGAAAAAAAGGTTTGCACAAAAATATGAAGCAACACAACTGTTTTCAACATTAATAATAATCAGAAATGTTTCTTGATTTCTGAAGGATCATGTGACTCTGAAAACTGGAGTAATGATTCTGAAAATTCAGCTTTACCATCACATGAATTAATTACATTTTAAAATATATTACTAAAGAAAACAGCTATTTTAAATTGTAATAATATTTCACACTATTACTGTTATCAGTCTATTTTGATCAAATAAATGTGAGCATAAGAGACTTCTTTCAAAAACAGTAAAATAAATATCTTACTGACCTCAAAACTTTTGAATAGTAGAGGCAATGTCTAATCTGACGCTACTGAAAATGAGCCAGTGAGGAACCTGTTTAATGCTGTACTGTTGTGTTGTGTTCATAAATCAGCCAACAAAACACTGAAATTACGAAAAGGACGAAAATGACACAAAACAGGTTGTACAAATTAGACAAGACCTAAAGACAGTACCTTCTGAACAGTCTGTACTTCTGCACCTCATGATTTTATTTGCATCAGATGAAATATATGTCAGTGTTTGTTGCATGTGCAGTCCTGGCATGGCCATGTGGGTGGGTTACTTCTTCAGATGCTTCTATCAAAAGTGACTACAATAAAGATCCTACACTCTTAAAATTAAAAGATCTGAAAGGTTTTTTGGCAGTGATGCCTTAAAAGAACCATTTTGGGTACCCCAAAGAACCTTTCAGTGAACAGTTCTTAAAGAACCATCTTTTCTTAGTGTGAAGAACATTTAAACAATCTAAAGAACCCTTTTCCAGTCCAGTGGAAAGGCTTTATGGATGTTAAAGGTTCTTCATGGAACCGTGGATTCCGATAAAGAACCTTTATTTTTAAGAGTGTAGAGTCACATGCTGTGTCTGAAGGTTTGATGGTGGCTCTCCGTTTCTGTTTAGTATGACTGGGCTCAAACCTACAGCTTCTGTGCACTAGCGGAGCTCCTTGACCTCTGCACTAACTATAGTGTTGAGAGGCCTTGAGTGATTGTGTTTGCACTGTTCTGGAGTACTTCATAGAAATGACATACTCTGCAATTAATTAAGCTGAAATTAGCTTTGCTTCCTAAAGAACTCTTATTCTGTCCTCACAAAAGAGTGAAACAGCCTTCATTCTGGCTCTTAAATGTGCATTCATTAGATATGTTCTTACAAAAAAAGATGAAAACAGATGAAAGTGAAGGGGGAAAAAGATCCTTTCAACTCAGACTTCAACTATTTGTATGATTGTGGTATATGGCAGTTTTTGCTGTTGGACTCATAATTCTGATAGTGACTTTTCATTTTATAGATAATAGTTGAGGTTCATTGATTTTATTAATTATTTTGTTGACAGCTATTAACAAAGTTGCTGATCACAAAAACATATGTTCTTTATCGTGTAAATGTGTAGTATTAATTGGCATTTCCATATTTAATGAGACCTGATTTGCATAATTTAAGCATTTAAATAGATGAAGTCTCCAACAAATGTTTGTGTATTTTTATTAAAAATGAAACTGCATTACATACAAGTTTAAAATTACTTGATTAAGCAGCACAACTGTTTTCAACATTGATTATAATTTTTTCTTGAGCAGCAATCACCTATTTGTGAAGGATCATGTCACACTGAAGACTGGAGTAATGATGCTGAAAATTCAGCTTTGATCACAGGAATAAATTAAAACCTTAGACTTTAGTCAGAGTAGACGGCATGTTTAATTTGATGCTAATGAAAATGAGCCAGTGAGGGAAAGAAGTACAATCTGTCTAATAAGTTGTTGAATGAAGATGGAATGAGCAACTCTGTGATTCTGAGTGAAAATCTTAGAAATTAGGTTCATTATAAAGCTTGCTAGATAACTAGTAGGAAGGTTTTTGATTAAAGGTACAGGGTTCAACAAACACATTCCTACATAAAGGTTTGGCTCACATGCATTCACACAACAATTTAAAGACTTTTTTTGGGGTCCTTAATGATTTTAATTCACTTGCACTGGACAATGCTGCATGGCGCATTCATGACTCTTAACGCTTGCGGTTTCTGCTGCACACAATGCACACTGACTTTTTCACGAATGTGCACCCAAGTGTGATGGTAGTTTACTTTCTGAGGTGTAAGGTCAAAGAGAAACATCGAAAAAAAAAAGGAGAAAGAAACTCAATTACCCAGCAACATGACTTAAGGTTCCAAGGTTCCAAAAGGGGGTTTTCACAGTGATTTTTGGTTTCCCAAAGAACCTTTCAGTGAAAAGTCCTTTTAAAAAACCTATTAATCGATTAGTTCATTTCGGAATTAAAATTTCCTGATAATTTACTCACCCCCATGTCATGCAAGTTATTTATGTCTTTCTTTCTTCAGTCGAAATGAAAAAAACCTAAGGTTTTTGAGGAAAACATTCCAGGATTTTTCTCCATATAGTGGACTTCACTGGGGTACAACAGGTTGAAGGTCCAAATTGCATGACCCTACATGATCCCAGATGAGGAATAAGGGTCTTATCTAGCAAACGTTGTCATTTCCTAAAAAAAATTAATAAAAATGTATATACTTTTTAACCACAAATGCTCATCTTGCAAAAACTAGCTCTGCGATGCACCACGCATAACATAATCATGTTGGAAATGTCACGCATGACTTAGGCGGAAGGACCTATCCAGTCAAATGAAGTTGGAGGAGAAAATGAAATGGAGTTTTTCACCCTACGGCGGTACTTCCACTTACTTCACGCATTACCTCATTTAAAAGTGTATAAATTTTAATTTTTTTTTTTAGAAAATGATGGATAGTTTCGCTAGATAAGACCCTTATTCCTCGTCTGGGATTGTGTAGAGCCCTTTGAAGCTGCATTGAAACTGCAATTTGGACCTTCAACCCGTTGTACCTCGGTGAAGTCCACTATAAGGAGAAAAATCCTGGAATATTTTAATTTCTTTTTGACTGAAGAAAGACAAACATGTTGGATGACATGGGAGTGAGTAAATTATCAGGAAATTTCAATTTTGAAGTGAACTAATCCTTTAAGAACCTGTTCTGCAATGGAAAGGTTCCATAGATGTTAAAGGTTCTTCATGGAATCATCAATGCCAATAAAGAAACTTTATTTTAAAGTGTATATGCTTATTATGATTTCTTTTTGCTTTCATTCATGATAGAATTTGAATTGTGGTTCTTGCTCTTGGTCTCAGAATTTTTTTTTATTCTAAACTCCATTGTTCTCCAACTCTTTCTCAAACAGATGGAGAAATCACCTCCAAACCCATGGTGCTGTTCCTTGGACCCTGGAGCGTGGGCAAATCCTCCATGGTCAACTATCTGTTGGGTCTTCAGGACACCCCTTACCAGCTGTACACAGGTAAGCTACTGTCTGTGCCTCATGTCAAGTGGTTTTCGCCTAAATACTGTTTTATTACAAATTTGCATCATCAACATCATCTTGCATTGGTCCAGGTGCTGAGCCCACTACCTCAGAGTTTACTGTCATCATGCATGGCGAGAAGATCCGCACCGTGGAGGGCATCGTCATGGCTGCCGACAGCTCTCGCTCCTTCTCCCCGCTGGAGAAGTTTGGCCAGAACTTTTTGGAGAAGCTGGTTGGCATCGAGATGCCCCACAAGCTCCTGGAGAGGGTCACTTTTGTGGACACACCTGGAATCATTGAGAACCGCAAGCAGCAGGAGAGAGGTACGAGTCTTCTACAGCGTCTCCATTGATTCCTGTTATTTCAGGGTTCCTACAGGTCTTTAACTCAAATGTAAGGTCATAAAAATTCTTACATATATTAAAAGGTTCACCCCAAAATGAAATTGCTGTCATTAATTACTCACCCTCATGTCGTTCCTAACCTGTAAGACTTCCGTTCATCTTCGGAACACAAATGAAGATCTTTTTGATGATATCTGAGAGCTTTCTGTCCCTCCTTTGACAGTCTACGCAACCATTTTGAGGCTTCAAAAAGTTCATAAAGAGATCATAAAAATAATCCATATGAATCGAGCAGTTTAGTCCAATTAAGCAGAAGCTCAACCGAACCTGCTTGAACCGTGAGAACAAACCTTCCAGAAGCTCAAACGTGCTGCGCAACACGAGAATGAACCTCATTGGTTCACGCACATCAAGAAAACATGCTTGAGCTTTTGTTTACCACAACTGACGTATGTGTTGATGAATGTTTATATGTGAATAAAAGCCTAAGTTCTGTTTATTGTATAAAACGATCAAGTCTCTTCAGAAAATTTGGACTAAACCGCTAAGTTCATATGGATTAGTTTTCCGATCTCTTTATGAACATTTTGAAGCATCAAAGTGGTAGTTATCTAGCATCAATGGGGGACAGAAAGCTCTCAGATTTCATTAAAAAGATCTTCATTTGTGTTCCGAAAATGAACAACAGGTGTGGAACGACATGAGGGAGTGTAATTAATGACATATTTTCATTTTGGGTGAACTAACCCTTTAAGTCCTCAATGAATGTTTTAGTTATTTGTACAAATCTTAAAAACCTGTACAAATTTTGATTTTAAAAAACCCTATAGATACATACCCTATATTTAGCAATTTATCTATGAATCAAAATCAATATTTCTTCTCTCGCTTCAAGGTTACCCATTCAATGATGTGTGCCAGTGGTTTATTGATCGTGCGGACCTCATTTTCGTGGTTTTCGATCCCACCAAGCTGGACGTCGGTCTCGAATTGGAGATGCTCTTCCGGCAGCTGAAAGGTCGGGAGTCCCAGATCCGTATCATCCTCAATAAGGCCGACAGCTTGGCGACCCAGGACCTCATGCGTGTCTACGGTGCTCTGTTCTGGAGTCTGGCGCCCCTCATTAACGTGACCGAACCTCCACGTGTCTACGTCAGCTCTTTCTGGCCCTACGACTACGCACCGGACACCAGCCGTGAGCTCTTCAAACGCGAGGAAATATCCTTGCTGGAAGACCTGAACCAGGTGATCGAGAACCGTCTGGAGAACAAAATCGCCTTCATCCGCCAGCACGGCATCCGCGTTCGCATTCACGCCCTCCTGGTGGACCGCTATGTGCAGACCTTCAAGGAAAAGATGAGCTTCTTCAGCGACCCCGAGTTGGTCTTCAAGGAAATCGTGGAAGATCCCGACAAGTTCTACATTTTCAAGTCCATCCTGGCCAAAACCAACGTCAGCAAGTTCGACCTGCCAAACCGAGATGCTTACCGCGACTTCTTTGGGATCAACCCGGTGAGCAGCTTCAAGCAGCTGTCCGCCCAGTGCTCCTACATTGGTGGTTGCCTGCTGGAGAAGATCGAGCGTGCCATCACCCAGGAACTGCCTACCCTGCTCGGCAGCATCAACTCCGGCAAGAACCCGACCCTGTCCTCCTGTGAGGCCACCGGTTGCGGGGAAAAGCCCAAGAACCGCTACCGGCGAAACTGAGAGAAGAAAACCAGGCGGGAGGGAGACCGAGGAGGAGGAAGAGAGAAAAAAAGGAGGGACGTGGAGCGAACAAACTGTGGAGGAGCAGTGGAGCTAATCCTGTTCCTGCCACGGGTCCGTTTCGAGTCAGAGACGGATCTCACAGGACTTTTTTTTGCGTGAAGAGGTTGTGTGTGGGGGCGTTTGAGGGCAGGGGACTCTGGGAATTGGGTGGAGGGAGGTTCTTGTGAAGTCTTGAGGCGGAGTTTCTTGTGAATGCGAGGAGAGCGCGCCAAAATAACTCTCCTCTCTTTCCGCACTACTTTTATAAACTGTCTGCAGTTTTGGAGGGAAAATGTGTACTCATGGAAAAAAGCAAATGGCTGACACACTTAAAAAATGTAAAAAATAGCAAAAATAAAATAACCCTGAGACTGAAAATGGGTATCAGCTGCTTGAATGTGAACCACAAAGCAACAGTGATGAAACAAGAAAATTGTCATTCTGATTATTTTAGTCAGTTCCCTGGTCATGCATTTTTTCACTGTCTTTCGGGTTGATTTGCTCACCTTTTATAGGTTAGTGACTATGGATGATTATTTCTCTCTCCTGAGATATTGATAAGCTACTAGCATTTTTACATTGCATGTAATGATACAGAGGGGTTTGGTTTCTCTCACATTTCCACTTATCCACTTTGTATACCACAATAAAAACCAATCTATTTAAAATTCCACAACTAATAGCCAGGTCTTATGTAACGGTTGGGGTTTTGTGTGGAAACATTCACATTGATCTAGATATCTAGATAGACATTACCTCAGAAAGCTGCATTTTTATAAGCTTTAAGCTTTTTTGAATGATGTATGGCAGTCAACAGTGCAGTTCTGTGGGAGAGACAAAACTGCAATAAAGTGTTATAAACCAAGCTGTCTGTTTTTTGGGAGTTGGGTTGTAACGGTTAATGGACTCGGATCTCTCAAAGACATGGGACTAGCCCAGTTAAATATCAAGGTCACTTTTTCCACCTCCAAAAATAGACACGAGATGAACCCTGGTGTCACTACTGTCAGAGACTTAACCGAAGGTAAGTGCTGAAAGATGCTCAAGTTGGCTGTCTCTTAAGCAGGTGCTTTCTGAGACAGGTGGGAGATCATAGGAGGTCGTCATAAAAGCAGCAAGCCCATGAAACATGCAAAGGATGTGTAAATTGCTCAATCCCATGAGCATTATTTTATTCTGACAGGTGGTTTGTTTCAGAGGGGGCGAAATAGGCCTAAGGGATGTTTATAAGTTTGACCCTAAAGGTGCGGTCACGTTACATCAATAGTGTATCTATTTATGGAGCACTGCTCACACATAAGTAACTTTTAAAGCAGTTCTGTTGGTCAGCGCGGTTTGACATGAGCGAAACTTTTCCGCCCTCATTTAAAACTTCCCGCTTCCTATTTAAATGACTGTAATTCGCCCGCAAAAGTTTGCAAAACAACGTACATTAAGTATTACTCTACAGCTCGCAACACTTCCTGCACCGTTTGTGAAACACTTACCTCAGCAAGTAATGCCCTGCACCAACCACCATAACACCATAGCAACTTTTTCATGGGCACACGTCCCATATGTTCTTTAGATTATGTAATCTTGCTACACTCTCAAATATCTAGAAACTACTGAAGAGAAATTAAAGTCTTTTCAACACTTCTGATAAGCCGTGAGTGTCCATATGTGTTGAAGTTACAGTACTCGTCCACTAGAGTGAGCACAGAATGTGAAGAGGTATTGCATCACATTAACGTGAGAACGAAAGCAAAAAACAACAGAAATGGCACTCCCTTGTAATGCTGAGGTGAATATTATTGTGCAAACACTTCCTAGCAACATAAAGTGAATAAAATATGAAAAAGAGTTTAAACATTATGTTTATGGCAGTTTTATGTTCACATACACACAACAGCTGAAAATGAACAAGCTGAGAAGATTGACATTGTGATTAAAACCTCAAACATGATGCAGTGGAGAGATTCTATAATTATATATGAGGATAAAGTCAACAAAAAATCTAAACTGACCCCGTTTATAACATTTCTGCTATTTTTTCCCCCACCAAATTTGATAACCATTTTGACCAAGTTGTCAATGTTTGGCTAGTTAGCATGGTCTCTGGTTGACCTTACTACTATAATGCTAACAAGCTTTCTCCATTATAGACCTCATTAGTTTGTGAAGGTGAGGGAATTTATATTGTTAACCAATATCCAAATAGCGATTTAGACATTGTTTTACAGTGTTGTTGTGGAGCCTTTCTAGAATAAATGACAGATAAATGAACACAGTCATTAATGGTTAATGTTAATTTAAAGGATTAGTTCACTTCAGAATTAAAATTTCTTGATAATTTACTCACCCCCATGTCATCCAAGATTTTCATGTCTTTCTTTCTTCAGTCGAAAAGAAATTAAGGTTTTTGAGGAAAACATTCCAGCCTACTTCCGCCTATGTCACGCATGACCTTTCCGACATGATTACGTAATGTGTGGTGCAACACAGAGCAATGCAAGACAAGCATTTGTGGTTAAATCAATTATTATTGTTTTTTAGAAAATGACAGATCGTTGCACTAGATACAGTGCTCAGCGTATATGAGTACACCCCCTTTGAAAATTAACATTTTAAACAATAACTCAATGAACACAAAAACAATTTCCAAAATGTTGACAAGACATTTACAAGACAGTTTAATATAACATCTGTTCAACTTGTAACATGAAAATAAGGTTAATAATATAACTTAGAGAACAAAATTTTCAGTTTTACTCAAATTAGGGTGATGCAAAAATGAGTACACCCCACAACAAAAACTTCTACATCTAGTACTTTGTATGGCCTCCATGATTTTTAATGACAGCNAGCGATTTAGACATAGTTTTACAGTGTTGTTGTGCAGCCTTTCTAAAAATAAATTACAGATAAATGAACACAGTCATTTAATGGTTAACGTTAATTTAAAGGATTAGTTCACTTCAGAATAAAAATTTCCTGATAATTTACTCACCCCCATGTCATCCAAGATGTTCATGTCTTTCTTTCTTCAGTCGAAAAGAAATTAAGGTTTTTGAGGAAAACATTCCAGGATTTTTCTCCATATAGTGGACTTCAACAGTTACCAACAGGCTGAAGGTCCAAACTGCAGTTTCAATGCAGCTTCAAAGGGCCCAGCTGAGGAATAAGGGTCTTATCTAGTGAAACGATCATTTTCAAAAAAAAAAGGAAACAAAACTTTTTAACCACAAGTGCTCTTCTTGCACTGCAATGCGCCATGCATGACGTAATCACGTTAGTAAGGTCACGTGTGATGTAGGTGGAAATACCGAGCAAGTGTCTACAAAGAGATCGTGCAAAAACGGCCTTGAAAACTCCAAAAATGAGATGGAGTTATTCGCCTACCGCTTTACTTCCGCCTATGTCACGCATGACCTTTCCGACATGATTACGTAATGTGTAGTGCAACACAGAGCAATGCAAGACAAGCATTTGTGGTTAAATCAATTATTATTGTTTTTTAGAAAATGACAGATCGTTGCACTAGATACAGTGCTCAGCGTATATGAGTACACCCCCTTTGAAAATTAACATTTTAAACAATAACTCAATGAACACAAAAACAATTTCCAAAATGTTGACAAGACATTTACAAGACAGTTTAATATAACATCTGTTCAACTTGTAACATGAAAATAAGGTTAATAATATAACTTAGAGAACAAAATTTTCAGTTTTACTCAAATTAGGGTGATGCAAAAATGAGTACACCCCACAACAAAAACTTCTACATCTAGTACTTTGTATGGCCTCCATGATTTTTAATGACAGCACCAAGTCTTCTAGGCATGGAATGAACAAGTTGGCGACATTTTGCAACATCTATCTTTTCCATTTTTCAAGAATGACCTCTTTTAGAGACTGGATGCTGGATGGAGAGTGATGCTCAACTTGTCTCTTCAGAATTCCCCATAGATGTTCGATTGGGTTCAGATCAGGAGCCACTGAATCACTTTCACCCTGTTCTTCTTCAGAAATCCAACAGTGGCCTTAGATGTGTGTTTAGGATCATTGTCATGTTGGAAAAGTGCACGAAGACCAAGGGCACGGAGTGAAGGTAGCATCTTCTCTTTCAGTATAGAGCAGCACATCTGTGAATTCATGATGCCATCAATGAAATGCAGCTCCCCGACACCAGCAGCACTCATCTAGCCCCACATAAGGACACTGCCACCACCATGTTTCACTGTAGGCACCATGCATTTTTCTTTGTATTCCTCATACAGTTTTGAAGCCATCAGTTCCTAAAACATTTATCTTGGTCTCATCACTCCAGAGTATAGAGTCCCAGTGGTCTTCATCTTTGTCAGCATGGGCCCTGGCAAACTCTAGGCGGGTTTTTTTGTGCCTCGGCTTTAGGAAAGGCTTATTTGAATGAATGAATGAATGAGGCATTTATATAGCGCTTTCCTATGTACAACTGTACACCCAAAGCGCTTTACAATCATATCTGGGGTCTCTCCTCATCCACCACCAGTGTGCAGCATCCACTTGGATGATGCGACAGCAGCCACAGTACAACGGCGCCAGTGCGCTCACCACACACCAGCTGTAGGTGGAGAGGAGAGAGAGTGAAAGAGCCAATTTAAATGGATGGGGATTATTAGGAGGCCGTGATTGGTAAGGGCCTATAGAGGGAATTTGGCCAGGACACCGGGGTTACACCCCTACTCTTTACGAGAAGTGCCATGGGATTTTTAATGACCACAGAGAGTCAGGACCTCGGTTTAACGTCTCATCCGAAGGACGGTGCTTGTTACAGTACAGTGTCCCCGTCACTATACTGGGGCGTTAGGACCCACACAGACCACAGGGTGAGCACCCCCTGCTGGCCTCACTAACACCTCTTCCAGCAGCTACCTGGTTTTCCCAGGAGGTCTCCCATCCAGGTACTAACCAGGCTCAGCCCTGCTTAGCTTCAGAAGGCAACCAGTCTTGGGCTACAGGGTGATATGGCTGCTGGCCGGCAGCCATGCTTTCATGGACGGCACCCATGCATGCCGTTCCTCTGCAGTGTACGCAGTATTGTGTCAAGGGAAATAGTCACCCCAGTTTGGCTTTCTACTTCTTTTGATAACTGCAGTGAACTTGCATGCTGATTTTCTTCAACCCTTCTCATCAGAAGACTCTCCTGTCGAGGTGTTAACTTCTGTGGACGACCTGGACGTCTCTGTGAGATGTTTGCAGTTTGCATCTTTTAAAAATATTTGTATAACTTTTGCTACAGTATTCTGACTGATAAGTAAAGCTTTGCTGATCTTCTTGTAGCCTTCACCTTTCTGGTGTAAAGAAATTATTTTCTTTCTCAGGTCTTGTGACATTTCTCTTACATGTGGTGCCATTGCTGACAGCATGAAATGGGAAGGGGTTTTAACACCCTTTTATAGTCAACTGTCTGCTGGACACCTGTGTAATAAATTATTAGACTCACCTGTGGTTGAATTCTTGTTAAATAAGACATTTATAGTCTAAAAATTTAGCTTTGCTCCAGAGACTTTCAGTTGGGTGTGCTCATTTTTGCATCACCCTAATTTAAGTAAAACTGAAACATGTGTAATCTAAGTTATATTATTAACCTTACTTTCATGTTATAAGTTAAACAGATGTTATATTAAACTTAGTCTTGTCAACATTTTGGAAATAGTTTTTGTGTTCATTGACATATTGTTTAAAATGTTACTTTTCAAGGGGGTGTTCTCATTTACGCTGAGCACTGTAAGACCCTTATTCCTAGGCTGGGATCATGTAGAGCCCTTTGAAGCTCCATTTAAACTGCAATTTGGACCTTCAACCCGTTGGTTGCCATTGAAGTCCACTATATGGAGAAAAATCCTGTATTGTTTTCCTCAAAAACCTTAATTTTTTTTCAATTAAAGAAAGAAAGAAAGACATGAACATCTTGGATGACATGGGGTGAGTAAATTATCAGGAAATTTTAATATTGAAGTGAACTAATCCTTTAATGAAGGTTAATAATATGGCACTAATAGCAAAAACAGCTATAGATGTTTATTCCTGTAGCTCAAACAGTAGGAAATGGTGCTAGCAAGGTCATGGGAATGCCATGTAAATCACTTTAGATGAAAGCATTTACCGAATGCATGAATGAAGATTTGAAAATGAAGTAGTTTTTCACAATCCTGCATCATTCGTATCGCTCAAACAGTAGCACATGTAGCCAAGGTCATGAATTTGATTCCCAGGGAATGCAAAGGATGATCTTGAATGCACTGTAAAATGCTTTGGGAAAAAGCGTCTACCAGATGAATAAAAATATATCCACTGCAACTCACTTTCAGCTTCATTTTGAAATGAAGCACACACTTTACAGCACCACATCAATTCCTGATGGATAATATCAAGTGCCATCCTGCATGAATATTCTGTTTCACTCTGAAATATGTCACATTTCTTAAATAAATTGGGTTGATGATGCCTTTCATGTTGATTTTAATGAACCGATTTTAATCAAGAACATTGTATTCCGGTATCTATGTTATTCTGTTTAATGCATTAAATAGAAGACGTACTGTAACAGATCATTTTGCAGCACTGCTCGAGAAACAAATGTGCAATATGGCCATCGCATTCAATAACAGAATGAAGCCAGCGTCCCATCACCAAACGTTATTAATCTTAATGAGTTGATAATGGGGTCTGCGCGCCTGTGTAAGGACACAGTCCAGTGATCACATATTTCAAAACAGACTGTGCTATATTCCCCCCAGAGCAAGGGAAGCCCCCACAACATTAGGACCGCCTCTGAAAGCGTGTGAAGTCACACTCACACATACACACATTTCAGATCGCAGACTGAAGTTTGCCTTGCACTCAGATGTGATTGGAGAACAGGTCTGGAAGCTGCATTGCAGCAGCTCGGGGTTGGTCGTGACTCCAACTCAAAGGGAGGTGTGCAAGTGCACTGTAACGGGGGACTGTGTAATATGTTCAAAGGGAATTATGTTTCTCAAGATTTCAATCATTGTGAATGAATCTCAGTAACTGAAAGATAGAAACAGACATTTTATTGGGGGAATCTCACATTTCTCACATTTGGGTAACATTTCACCCCATAATCAAAATAAAACAAATGATATTTTGGTAAATTAAGTCTATTTTAAAAACATTTTTTGTTTTGCATAGTGATATTAATTGTATTTATTTTTTCCCCAACGGTTACAGTCGTTTCTGCAATGCAGTCATTTTTATTGTATTTTTAAATTAAAATTAGTAAAATTGTGAAGTATATATATATATGGGTCGATGACGGGTAATTTTTTGTCCAAAGGCCTTAATAATAATAAAAAACAAAGATATGACATTTAAAGTATGTAAGGTAGTACAACTAGATCTCTTTTATTGAATCCAAAAGGTTTTGATTATATTTTGCTACATATAAAAGGTATTTTAAAGATTTTGAAGTGTCAAAAGGTCATTTGGTTTAACCGTCCAAAGACCAATACAGCCATTTCATTTGTGATTAAAATATCTTAAAATGTAATAAATGTATATATTTTTTATTCTGGCATTATTTTATTACATCATAAATCAACATAGTGCAAAATGGTATTAAAATTATGTGTAGAAGTCGTTGCTTTGTTATGAGAACGAATGTCAGAAAAATGAATTTCATTGATGTCATTCGGAGTAACCAATATAAAGGGACCATTTTGGATCAAGTCATGCGGTCAATATCATGTGACAGGATGTGACATCATTCAGACACCTGCAAAAGACCACATGGTAATGAAGCAAATTAACTAACTATCTTTTAACTATTTAAAAAATTCATGTTTTCACTTGCTCATACGCATATCCCAAAACATCAGGTCATTCGGTACAACTGCTATAAAACATGGAAAATGTAATATTTTAAAAACTTGTACTAAATGTAAAATGTTTGCTTGTCCTTTTGCTAGCTAGCTAGCAAGCTAACTATCTAACTAGCTAGATATCAGTCTGTTAGCATTGTTTGAAAATATCGTCATTCGGTATAACCAACAGTGTCATTCGGTTAAACTGAAATTTTGGTTAAACCAAATTATTTTTTTGGTGACATATTTTGTCCATCTTGTAAAAAATGACAAAAGCAGTGTTATTTGATTATAAAAACCACATAATCTTATTTTTAACACTTAATAAAACTTCAAAATTAATTATATCTCTCTGTTTTTTTACACTTTTTAAAAACTTTATTCATCAATGACCCATATATATATCTATATATCTATATACACCACAATTTAAAGGGTGGTAAATTTTTCACCATCTATATACACCACAATTTAATAATGGTTCTAAATTATTCAAAATTTTCTTCTAGGAAAATATTAAATTTTTTTCTGTTGATTTTGGGATGAAATATAACAACCTGGACATGTTCTTGGGAGGTTTGTGTGGATTGGACATCTTAAGAATTCCATGACACTCTTTACTTTTCCAAGTACTTTTCCAAGTTTTTTTCTTTTTTTTTTCTTTTTCAAGAGTATAATTGACACTACTAAGAAGGATCAGTGTACTTCTGTAAGAAACCTGCACAACCCTCGAACTCAGGCCCGGTCTAGGGACACACGCAGCTGCGGTTCTCCAGGGAATTCCTTTGAAACAGTCTTCCGAAGGTTTTTAAGCATCTTAGCCTCACGCTGACTTCCAAAACAACATAATCACTTTGATTCAGCCACAGTTACTGCTGCGTGTTGTGAGCACAACACGGAAACCAAACAAAGAGACTCTATTAATTAAAACATGCGGATTAAAGACTTATGGTTTATTTTTGGGAATAATTTCATAAACTGGGATCAACATTTAATTACAAAATTGGTGGATTTGGTGAGTATTACAGAAAACCTTCTGGAAAATGTTTAGTAAACTCTTCGGCCCCAAACAGAGCTGACCTGAAAAGGTCAATATCTATCTATCTATCTATCTATCTATCTATCTATCTATCTATCTATCTATCTATCTATCTATCAAATAAACAACGAAAAGCAACAAACACAGACATATAAGATATAAAATTACTTTATACCTAGAGGTGTCAACGCTAAATTGGTCTGGATGATTTCATATTGCTCTCAATATGACAGCTGTGTCTCCCCCTGCATTCCACGTCACATTGATTGGAACCCCCACCCTTCTTTTGACAGCTCTCGGTGACGCGCGTCAACCTTGGGGACGCGCTCGGACGCGAACACTGCGGTTTGAGAACAGCCCACCTCCAAGTGAATGCGTGCTCGCCACCCTTCTGTTGTTCTCTGTCCGGAGCGTGCACGCACACGCACGCGTTTTTATCCCCACCTCTAAATGTATTTCCAGCGTCTGGTGGACTTGTACAGACACCGCGTCGGATTGCGAATACAGATGGAGATCTCACTGATGTCTGATGGCCACCGGCGCACCCGAGCCGCGCGAGAGCACACAAGTCAACTATTATGATACGCGCGAGACACTGGCATGTGTCAGGAGTGCCAAGCTGTGCACTGATGGGGAAAATAGAGTAACCGGCTGAGAAAGAGATTTGTTTGGATATCACAGGAAAAGCTGCCCGTGGAAATGAGTCCTGAAGAGAAACCAAAGAGGCACTTTACCACTGTGAGTCTATGGAGAGAGAAGTGCAGACTTTCAGCCTCTGTAAAAGAAAAGGAAACTTAACTGAATTCTGACCAACAAGGTGAATTCATTCTTCATTTGAAGCACTGAAGTTTTACATGTGTTGATTTAAATGGCTTAAACTGATTTCAAGCAGCCTAACCTGAATTAAGATCGAATGGTTTTGAGTCTGTGGGAATTTACTGGACATATAGTCATTTATGCATCTTGAATGATGTGGCGTTAAGCCATATGCGCAATCTTCATGATTTTTAATCCCTTTACGCACATTTAATTCGGAATAGAAGCGTCCCCAAGATCCGGAGTGGGAACCCAGGAAAGGTCGGTGCTACAGGCAAGAGAATATTAACTCGTCAGGCCGTTTTAAAGAAAAGAATAGCTGATATTTTGTATGTTTTTGACAGCAGTAACGCTGTTGCACCCTTTGTGTCCGTTTGACATGTCGCGGAGTCTCCAATGAACACGTATTCTGAATCTACAGAACAAAAGAGGGAGGAAGATTTATCTTTAGGCAACCAGATTATTTTTCTTGTGAAGTGAAACACATCATGTTTTTTTAGTTTGGACACTCCTGGGCTGACCTGATATACTCCTCTCATTCTGGAAGTTTGACTTTTTAATGTTTTTTTTTTTGGGACATTATTATGCATGGACTGTGATGGATATGAGCTTACTTAAAGCATGCACGCTGACAGCCCTTTCACTGGTAACGTAGATACCATAGACTTTTTTTTCTCCATGAAAACCAATGTAACGACTCATTTATAGTGAAAATTGTACATTTATCCTCAGAATGGAGTTCCCTAAAGAGTCAAAGCAAACAGTGTTCGACTTGAGCCTTCATTTTTGTGGTTTTATTATGTAACTTTAATCAATCAGTGAAAGAACATTTTGATTCACTTGTAGTAAGTTGAAAGATTCCATGCCTTTTGGATAAACCTTTCTAAACCCATGTGCGTCAAGAAGGACAGAAAACAAGAGGAATGCGCTATTGACGTCATGAGGTGAAATAACCGAACTTAAAATCCTGGAACTGACTAGATGCATGAGTAAACCATTTGCCATCTAGACGTCAGAGTTGTTTGACTCGAATTACATTTGATTCTTTTTCCATCCGAGCACCTTTTTTTGCATTTATCCCAGACTCGACTCTGATCTGAACAGTATCATGGCTTCTCCTCAACATCAACATCTGCTGTTTCACAACAGCGAAGCAAGCTGTGACTCCACCGGTGATGGTGCTGTGTCAGTGCGTATCAGCGGCACCAAACCGCACAAACAGCAACGTGGGAGTCTGGGCGCCAGCGCCATGTGCAGTATCATTGGGGGCTCCAAACATTGCAAGTACAGTATCTCCTCCAGCTGTAGCTCGGGCGAATCTGCCATCCGGAAACCGGCGATCAAAGGCCTTAGGACTCAGAGGAAGATGCCGCAGCTGTTCGAGAGGTCGGCCGGACACTTCTGGAACCCCAAGTTTGACTCGAACATTCTGGAGGAAGCCTGCCGCGAGCGCTGCTTCCCTCAGACGCAGAGACGTTTCCGCTGTGTGTTGTTTTACATGGCGGCCGCCAGCCTCCTCTGGGGGTTGTTCTTCATCGCTAACGCTAATCGATGTGAACAGACTGCCTTCTTATTGCCCACGGCCTCCTTCCTACTTCTCTGTTCTGTCCTGTTCGTCTTCACGTTCACCCGGTTCTACACCCACTGCTACAATCAAGCCTCGCTGTTGCTCATTGTGGTGACATTTGCCCTCACTCTTGCACCTCAGATCCAAACATCAGGCTTTAGTGACTTTAATGTGCCTCCTTTGAAGGATGAAGATGATGTAGGCGACTTTAGTGGCGCTGAGGATAAAAATCTGACATTTGAAGCCGCCCGCAGTGGAGGTCCAGTAGCCCCCTGTTTGTCCCCAGTTGGCACCTTCTCTCTAGGCATGGAGGTGCTTTCGTTGCTCTACAGTTTCCTCCATGTCCGTCTTTACGCGTCACTACTGCTTGGCCTGCTCTACTCAGTGCTTTTTGAGACGCTTGGATGGATGCACTTGATTCAAGCCAATGGATGGAGCAATTCCACTGAGGAACATTTGGAAACGCTCTACTGGCTGATCCCTGGAAGAGCCATTTTGCATGTCTGCGCCCACATCATTGGTATTCACCTCTTCATTATGTCTGAAGTGCGTTCCCGCAGCACCTTCCTCAAGGTCGGCCAAGCCATCATGCACGGGAAAGACTTGGAGGTCGAAAAGGCCCTGAAGGAGAGGATGATTCACTCGGTGATGCCTCGGAGGGTGGCGGATGAGCTTATGAAGCAAGGCGACGACGACAATGACAATTCGGTTAAGCGCTACTCGACGGGAGCGGCCATTGCCGGTGCCTCCAGCCCTAAGAGCACCAAGCGCAAGAAGACATCCATACCTCGGGGTCAGATCATCTTTCGGCCTTTCAACATGAAACGCATGGAGCCGGTCAGCATCCTGTTCGCCGACATTGTGGGATTCACCAAGATGAGTGCCAACAAGTCGGCGCATGCCCTGGTGGGACTCCTCAACGACTTATTTGGACGTTTCGATCGCCTGTGCGAGCTCACGTGCTGCGAGAAGATCAGCACTCTGGGAGACTGTTACTATTGTGTGGCTGGTTGTCCCGAGCCACGAGAGGACCATGCCTACTGCTGCGTGGAGATGGGGCTTGGGATGATCCAGGCCATTGAGCAGTTCTGTCAAGAAAAAAAGGAAATGGTCAACATGCGTGTTGGCGTCCACACGGGCACCGTGCTTTGCGGGATCCTCGGCATGAAGCGCTTTAAATTCGATGTCTGGTCCAATGATGTCAACTTAGCCAATCTCATGGAGCAGTTGGGTGTCGCCGGGAAGGTTCACCTTTCGGAGGCCACAGACAAGTTCTTGGATGACCGGTACTTGCGAGAAGACGGCCGAGTAACAGAAAGGATCGGACCAAGTGTGGTTGCAGATCAGCTTAAAGGTAAGATATGCATTTCAGATGTTTGAATGACTAACACGATGTACATGAGCATGTAAAGATGTTGCCTTTTTTAGCACTGTGCTTAGTCTTTGTTGCGAAACCGTGCCTCGGAGGCCTGAGCGTGACACGTTTGGCTCTTGGCTCAACTTTCTAAGCTGCATTGAAACTTTTTTTCTGGCTGCGTATTGTCAGTGTCCTCAGGGTCTGCTTGTCAAAGCGTTTTGTTGAATCTTTGCCTCTGTTTTCTGTGACATATTCAGTTATTGCAGCAGGACTTTTAGTCAGTAACATGCTGTCTAGCCTTTTCCGTAGCCTTCAGGAAGGGATTCGTTTGTGCATGTCATTTTTTCTTGGAAAAGGCCTGTCGTTGATGGTGTTTTCTGTTCAGTGGTCAACAGAGCAAAATTTGCATTTGCAAATGGCAAATTAGCAACATTTTCTGCTGTGTAGTTGTGTTAGCATGCAGTGCAGACTTGAAATGCAGTCTTGCAATGCAATTTTGGCATACATTTGTTGGTATTTTTTGCATATTTTGCATTTTGTATACATGTATTTTTCATTTTTAACCCTGAAATTAAAATTCTGTCATCATTCACTAACACTCTTGTTGTTGCAAACCTGTATGACTTTCTTTCTTCTGCAAAACACAAAAAGAGATATATATTTTAAAATATTTAATTGTTTTTTGTTTTGTTTTTTGGACCCTACTGACTTTTGAAACATATATTTTGGTGATCCACATAATAAATAATCATACAGATTTGAAACAACATTAGGGTGAGTAAATGCAGTGCTATATTAGTTATATTAGGTTTAATTCAAGTTTTAGTAATTTTGTTATGCTTTTGTCATTATTATTATTATTATTATATTTAAATATTTCTATTTGCCTTTTAGTTTTTTTATTTCAGTTTTAGTTTGTCATTCTAGTTCTTCAAATTAAATATATTATTTATAATATTTTATTTTATTTCAGCTTTATTTCAGTTAACAAAAACACTTTTAGTAGTTTAGTTAACAATAAAATGATGACAGATTTGTTTCATTTTTGGGCTAACTTCCCCTTTAATGGCTCATCATCCACCAAGAAGAGATTCATGATGGAGGTTTTAAGAATCAAAAGATCTGTAAAAAGATCTGTATCCTGATTTAATGAGCTTTTTGATGAGCAATCAACAAAGAAAAATTAGCATCTGCAAATTAGCAACCTTTTTTTCTGCAAGCTAATAAGGTTAGCATGTACATCTGTTTCAGTTGCTTAATTCTCTTCTTTAACTTAATGGCTGGCAACCTCTCTTATATCAAGTATTGGATTCCTACAAGTTCCAAAGCATTGACATTTGTGTAAATGTGGCCAAAGGCTATCATTTTTACATTATTAACTTATGCAAATGGATCCTTCTTTTTGTTAATTGTATTTGAGCTCAAGCAAAAGCCAATAATTGGACACTGAGTGATATATTTTCCTAGCCTACAGTATATGAATGTCCCAGCATGTTATTAATCCTTTCAGGGCATAATTATGGTTACTTAATAGATCCTCTTCATTTAATGAGGAATGCCAGACCATAATTAATATAGAAAATGGAATTCACATTTTGACAGTATTGATAACAGGTTTCTAACATCGTGTGGGTAAACCTTAAGATTAGCAAAGTGGCTCTTGTCCTTTACTCCGCAGATTGTCTTAAAGTCTTCACATATTCAGTTTTTTTTAGTCATTGTCACTGAAATAGTCTTTAATGCCAGGTTCAGACTACACAATATCTACCAGATTTTGGCATGATCCATTTGACGTAGGGTGTTGAGGTGATTCGTAAACAACAATGAATCAATCATTTTATCTCGTATAGAGTGTCATAGCGGACGACAACCGATGCCGCGTCTGGGACGCTTCACGACAGAAAGACTAGCATGTTTTAATTCCGGTCCTCCAAGACTGGTTCCTTCACATCTGTGATGTTGACCAATAGGAGCACAGACGCTCTTCTGTACACAGCTTTCAAACATGGTGAAACTAAATAGAGACGATAGTATTGGTGCTGCTAGGTGAAATTTTTAAATTTTGGAAAGGTTTTGTGGAGCTTTGGCAACAGTACTCCTGCCTTTATGATGTTTTCTCGAGGGACTACCATGACAGAGTGAAAAAAGATTAATTCTGGCAAACAATAGCGGCGGCGCTTAAAAGATTAGTTCACTTTCAAATAAAATTTTCCTGATAATTGACTCACCCCCATGTCATCCAAGATGTCCATGTCCTTCTTTCTTCAGTCGAAAAGAAATTAAGGTTTTTGATGAAAACATTCCAGGATTATTCTCCTAATAGTGGACTTCAGTGGCCTCCAAACGGTTGAAGGTCAAAATTACAGTTTCAGTGCAGCTTCAAAGGGCTTTAAATGATACCAGACGAGGAATAAGGGTCTTATCTAGCGAAACGATCAGTCATTTTCGAAAAAAATACAACTGTATATGCTTTATATAAACAAATGATCTCGCAAGGGCTTCCGCCAAAACTGCACTTTCGTATTCTTCAAAAAGTTTACGCTGTATGTCCTACACCTTCCCTGTTCTACTTACAGAACGAACGCAGCGCCAGTTACATTTTGAATTAAGTGAACCAAGTGAACTAATCCTTTAAGCAACCTGGTGACTACTGGAATTAGCATTAGGCTAGTACATTGTTTGTTTATGCTCTTGTTTCAGGAAGTCAGTCACTAGTTCTCAATGACATCATGCACATTGTTAAAGACGGCAAACGATGATTGGTCGGGAAGCAACATGTAGTCTGACATGTTTCTTGTCCATGACACTAGAAGAATTAAGGAGTCAAAATCGCATAATTTGACACAGTGACTATCGTAAAAGACAAAAAATATTGTTTAGTCTGAACGAGGGTTGTCAAAAGTACTGACTTCGGTACCAAGTCAGTACTGAAATTTAAAAAATGTTACGATACCAACATTTCACCCTAGCATTTTGAGCGGATTCTTAAACACCTCTGATTGGCCATTGTGTTCACGTGCTCAACAGATATGTCTGTGATTGGCTACAATTATCAATGCTTCAAAAACATCTTGTAAATAGACATCTTTGACGCTCTTCACCGAGCGATTACACAGATACACACAGGAGTGTTTGAAAACAGTCGTCTATCAGCAGATCCGTCTATCACCGGATATGTTAGGGATCTGCTGATAGATGGCTGTTTTCAAACGCTCCCATGTTTTTGATGCATTGATCATTGTAGCCAATCACAGACATATCTGTTGAGTATGTGAACACAATGGCCAATTAGAGGTATTTAAAGGATTCACTTTAAAATGAAAATTACCCCAAGCTTTACTCACCCTCAAGCCTTCCTAGGTGTATTTGACTTTCTTCTTTTGGATGAACACAATCAGAGTTATATTAATAAATATCCTGACGCATCCAGGCTTTATAATCTGCCAGACCGCCTTCCGTATTCAACTTACGTTGTGTCAGTTATGCTTTTTTCGTAAATTGAATATGGAAGGCGGTCTGGCTAAAGCTAGATATTTTACTTTATAACTTGTTAAATATGGATATTTTTCTTACACAAATGCATCACTTCACTTCAGAAGGCCTTTATTAACCCCCCTGAGCCGTGTGGAGTACTTAATGGTGGATGGATGCACTTTCTTGAGCTTCATACTTGTTGTTTCCTATTTACTGCCATTACAAAGCCAGGATGTTTGAGGATATTTATTAATATAACTCTGATTGTGTTCATCGGAAAGAAAAAAATACACCTAGGATGGCTTGATGGCTTGAGTAAATCTTGGGGTAATTTTAATTTTAAAGTGAACTAATCATTTAAGAATCCGCTCAACAGCGCTCCAAATGCTCGGGGGAAATATTGGTATTGTCACATTTTTTAAATTCCAGTACCGACTTTGTACAGAAGTCGGTACTTTTGACAATCCTAGTCATAAGGAACTTCACGTCAAAAACCGACCAATGCATTTCCACAGGACTTTTGACATCTTTATCTGCCATGCTTTAATCCAAGCGCTACAGGATCCCAAACGGCTGTTTGTGAGTGGATATACTCACTTGGTGAAACTGAAATCACTGTGCCAGAACAAATCTCTGTGCTGTCACAGCATCCTCATGCCGAGGCAGTGCAGGTGTCTCAGTAGGTCTTGCGGGTCAACTGGAAATGACGGCGCATCTGTCGCCCTTGAGAGTCTCGCTTCATTTTCCTAGTGTCACTTGCCAGCACTCCCCCTCAATCAGAGAGGATTTGAGTCTCTTGAGGAAACGAGCTTCATTTTTTTTTACTCTGTCATTCCTTCAGCCTTCATTTAAAAGGGTAAAATGGCCTCCTTTAAATGGTCCCATGGTGCCTGTTTCTGAATATCTGTCAGTTCGTCTCTCAGTTTCTTTCCTTCATTCTCTATTTTGTGTGCCACTCAGTACTGTAGTTTTTCCAGTGGTTGGTTTTGCTCTTAGAGTTTTTTTTTTCACATCATTTTTTATGACTCAGAATGGTACAGCAAGGGCAAGCGTAACATTGCATAACAACCTTTCTTTTTCTTACACCACTGAACTCTCTGTTGAATTCACTGCATCTCATTTCGCTCAGTTTAACACAAACTGTACCCGCGGCCTGAAGCTTTAATATATGACTTCCTCTCTTTAATCATCAACAAAATGATTAAAGGGCAGACATTCTTCGCCTCATATCTTGTATTAATTTGATTGCCCCTCTTCAGGCGTTTACCCTTTTTTTTACCCCACTCATTCACTGGCTGAAAGCTTAATTTTCCCACTCCGGAGAGATGTATTCAGTCCAGTGCCCAGGATTTATCTTTCCCTCATGGATTTACAGGCCCATTGAACGAGCTCTCCGTCAAGCGAGACTTCGACTCGAGAGCGGTAAAAATCTTCCAGCTGCTCGCAGTAGCTGCGTAAATCAGCGAAGGAAAGTAGCGAGTTCGTGTGGAAACCTGGCAAACCGAGAATGGAGACTGTCCAGGTCTCGAGTAAATCACACCGACCTGGACGCTAATCACAAAACTGCAGTCTCCCTTAAGACGCTGATGTTCTTTTGGATTGAACATGTGTTTAAATGAAAGCATTGGCTCTGATGCTCTGCTGACTCTCGCAGCAAGTTCTTTCAATTTACTGGTGAAATCAAGCTGCGGAAACCAACAAAAACAGCACACCTGGGTCATTCCCACTGTGCAGTATGTTTTCATGTCTCTGTGAAATCAAACCGTGAAACCAAGACTCCATCAAATCTAAATTGGAGTTTTTACAGCTTTTAGAACTTGTGTGTTAACTCTGAAACCATCTAGTGTAGTGCTAAAACGCCATTATTAAATTATATTATATTATATTATATTATTTTTATATTATACTTGTGTAGATAGTTCACCCAAAAATTTAAATTTGATGTTTATCTGCTTACCCCCTGGGCATCCAAGATGTAGGTGACTTTGTTTCTTCGGGAGAACACAAATGATGATTTTTAACTTCAACCGTTGCAGTCTGTCAGTCGTATAATGCATGTCAATGGTAACAAAATCTATGAGAGTAAAAAAAACATGCACAGACAAATCCAAATAAAACCCTGCGGCTCGTGATGACACAAAGAAACTATCGGTTTGTGCGAGAAACCAAACAGTATTTATATCATTTCTTACTTCTAATACAACACTATGTCCAACTGCCTTGAGCTCGCGCACGGCATCCGGTGCGTGAGGTGTGTATGCGCTCTGGCGTAGTTTAAACATGGTTGTTATACAAATGGAAGTAAACCACTAAAAAACATGGTTTAGTTACATCAAAACTTCATTTTATTTTGTTACTTTTCATATGAGCAGCTTTACAAATAAAAAGGACACATACAAAGATTTTGTTCAATACCTCAGTTGGATGTGGAAAAACCATAGGCGCAGCTGATGGTTTAAGTGGTACGTGATCCTCTCCTGGGTATGTAAATTCATCAGGGGAAAAATGATCGCTGCAGACCCTCAACAACTTCAGTACATTAATGGGTGTGTTGATATCCAGCCGAAGAGCAATCAACCATAACTTCAGGCGAGCAGGCTCAGAAGTTGGAAATACGTGGAAAGTCACCACTCCCAAATGAGTGGTGACTTTCGCGCGAGAGAACGTAATTTTTTTGTTTTAAGTCGGTTTGAACAATCCGGATAAGCGCAAGAAAGTACCATTTTGATTAGCCGTCGTACCTACAATGTTTGTGCACTGTGTAAACAATGTGTGACGTATATGCGCGAGAGATCACTTCCGGCGCTTGTGTAAACTACGCCAGAGCGCGTACACACCTCACGCACCGGATGCCGTGCGTGCGCTCAAGGCAGTTGGACATAGTGGTGTTTTAGAGGTAAAAAATTATATAAATACTGTTCGGTTTCTCGCACAAACCGATCGTTTTGTGTCTTAGGACATCAATGTGCCGTCACGAGCCGCAGGGTTTAATTTGGATTTGTCTGTGCATGATTTTTTTTACTCTCATAGATTTTGTTACCATTGCCATTGCATTATACGACTGACAGACTGCAACGGTTGGAGTTAAAAATCATCATTTGTGTTCTACTGAAGAAACAAAGTCAAGTCAAGTCAAGTCAAATTTATTTATATAGCGCTTTTTACAATTGGTAATTGTTTCAAAGCAGCTTTACATATTAGAAGCACAGAAAAAAGATAAGTGGTTAAAAATAAGCTGTACAAGCAAGCGTGGTAATATGTAACATATACAAGATGGTGCTACATTAAGCCAATGTCGGCTGACTCCCAGGGGTGGAAAAAACCCCCTAGGAGAAAAACCCAGTGTGGTAACACTGGGAAAAAAGTCCTAGGAGGGAAAAAACCCCTTGGAAGATATATATAATATATGTAAATGGATATGGAGATCAAAAT